>JAMXDD010000005.1:9078200-9191451 GCA_024733475.1 Syzygium grande | reverse complement strand
CTTCAAATAGGCTTCTAATGTTCAGTTCTTGGATGTACAGACCAACTGCAGCCATCAAATCCCATGCTTCTTGTATTCTTGTAGAAGCCAACACACTAATAAAACTTTGTTGTTCTTCATCCTCAGCCATTACCCCTCACATACATTTCACATTCAGAACATATCCTAATCTGACAGTCAAAAAGTATATATGAAAAATTCTAAACGGTCACTAAATAGGAGCTGGGAAAATGAAAAAGAATGTCTTGTCACGTCTTTGTACTCTCCCGGATTTACTGTCTGAGCTTCATCTTAGTCCCCGCTTAAATAAAATGAAGTGCTCACAACCATCTGTTCTGGGCATGTACCGGCTCAAGTCCATGAGATTTGTCTAATGGTCCAGACCAGCCATAATTTAGTTTTGTTAGACAGTAATTAAACACAGGTTACTATGGGAATACTATCCCATGGACTATGATCTAATTTGTATAACGGCAAGACCATATTTAAGTCCATCAGATAGTGCTTCCGATCAGACAAAAGAAGGTTGATCGTTGATTCCTCTTCTTGGTTAAGCAAACAAAGAAAAAAGTTGATGTCTGCAGTTTAAAGTAAGATTTAGGTTTAACTTTGGGATTTAAGTGGTTTTTTTATTTTTTTGTTTTTTGTTTTCAGTGGCGTTTCATTCTTTTTGGGTTGATCGTTTGCGTATTGACTCAAAAATAGGGTTTCTATCTACGGTCTCCAATAAACTAGGGTTTGCAAGATTATTATCGTTATTTTCTTTTTGGTGAATTCAAGGTTAATCGTCTCTTACTGTGCAAATGTTCACACGCGGAGCAGGAAGCCGGAAGGGTAAGATTCAATGATCGCTGAGATGATCTGTCAACCAGATACACTATGGTACTTTGGCCAAAGACCAAAGATCAGAAAGGATAATTTAGTTGGCGCCACATATTCAGATCTATATGTGAAGGAAAATATAAAGGAAAAGGAAGAAGAGGACGAATCACTAACCATGATGGGTGTATAATCCATATCGCCGATAAGCATAGACGTGTATCCCAGGTTTAAGATCTTCCTGCCTTACCACATCCCCTATCGGTCTCATCAATATTGCAATTACAATGACGATGATATGATCCATCATTTTCTCTCTCTTGGGCCCTTCTTCACTCTCTACGCCTTGTGTACTTGAGCTGGTCTTAGATTAGCTTTGACGCACCTAAAAGATCGAACCAGAAATGAGAGAGCAAAGTGAAGGGTTAGATTGGTAATGGGGTGGTCTGAAATTCCCAGCCACAGGTGTAGGGTTTTTTTTCAAGTGAAAGCCCTAATCACCTGCACCACTCCTGCTAGGGTGTGTATGCCAGAAGCTGAGCCCTCCCATGTCTCGAAAGGTTGCGAGACAGACACACAGAAGCTGAGTCCTCCGATGTCTCAAAAGGTTGAAAGAGAGAGATCACAATGAGATGGTAACATAGCTGCAAAAGAGAGAGATTTCACACTGAGGTAGTGAGATAGCTGCAAAAGGGACGCTGAGCAGTGAATGGTGGTGGGGCGCGGGAAACGGGTTGGTGGTGGTGGGGGGCGGGGTGGGCCGGGGGCCGCATTTTGACAATGAGCAAGTTAGGACAAGAAAGACCAAATCAAAGACGTGTTCATATCATCATGAATTCCATGCATCATCGTGCAACGAGTCATAGAAAATGTTGGTCGGATTTTTTTTAAAGTATTTCCACTGTTAAAAAATCTACGCACAGAAATTTCACTTAATCATGGATGTTGGGTAATTCAAGTGGGTGGCATGACAAGGATATTTTCTTGGCATTGTTTGATAGAGGGACAGGGGAGTCGCATCTGCATTATCTTGATAGATAAAAATGAAGAAGAACATTGACAATCTTGGTGCCACGGTCCATTTAAAGGACGCATGGTTATTGAGTCTTTAGGTTTTGTTTGATTAAAAAAAAAAAGAGGCGAAGCCCTTATACAGAATAAAGAAGTCGATATGATGTGTTGATCATATCGACATGGCACATCTATAATTTGTTCGAGCATGTCTATGTTAGTAACATAACAATTAATTCTTTTCTAAGTGGCTATAAATGAGGTAAAAATATTATCCTAGTTTGACTATCCGGAAATATCGCCCCGTATTGGTTTCTTTAGCCAAATAGAAGGTCGAACCCACATGTCTAGTACAAGACAATTTGCAATTTGCGACCAAAGTCTGTGCCCTAACTTTCGACGAGATTTTCTTCGATTAAAGTGCAAGTTGTGCAAGTTGTGCGGCGAGTCAACCCTAGTAAATGGAAACAGAAAGAGGGAAAGAAAAAGAAAGCAAGCATAGAAATTTCTTAATACATGTGGCACCAAGAAAACCAACTGATTTATACAGAAGGTGAAAACTAATAATATAGTATAAAAGTCGGTACAAATTGAATTCTTCCCACGGTTGACAAAATGACAATTCGAGTTTGGACTATATATCTCGTCGGTCCATCTTATATAGTATCATCAGCATTTATAAAGTATTATGAATGTTTTTTTTTTGGTAACCGAGGTGTCCGGGCCAGTTTGCGTGCACCTCGACTATTCCTCGGGGGAGACTAGCACAGCAACCCACCGCCATGATCCCCCCACTTAAATCACAGGTGCTCAGCTGGGGAATCGAACTTGAGACCAGTGCGCCTAACCACAATCCCAAGTACGCCCTAACCAACTGAGCTACCCATGGATGGGTAGTATTATGAATGTTCATGAAAGGAAAAACACCAATTTTAGGACCGTCTCAAATTTGATGTAGCACACGTTAATCCATGAGCGAAAGGCATAACATAGGTATAATCAGGTACTCCATACGAATAAAAAGGATAATTATCAGGTCCACTGTCGGTGTAAGAAATTTTAATTTGAAAGAAAGGAAAAAAGAAAAAAGAGGGAAAACAAAAAATAAAAAACAGAATGTGATTCTAATTTGAAAAAAGAAGGCGACGTGGAATTGACACATCATACTTTTAACAATTAATGGATGGAAAACTAACGAGATAAGATTTGAGTATGAAGCGAAAATTGATGATTTTTATGATAAAAAAAAGGTTATGGTTAGAATTGGGATTGGAATAAAAGTTGATACTTTTAAGGGAAGTAACCCCAATCGAATATATTCCATTAGTTTTATTGCATAGACTAGATATGATCAACCGGTTTAAGTTCTAACTAGTTATTACTTTAGTTTCGAGTAACGTGTGCCGTTTCAAGTGTTTTCAGGTGCAGTTGATCTATGTTTTTATAGCTTAATATCCAGCACAAGCTGCTTTAATGGATGATGCAAATCCAGAGGACTGGAACTTTTGAAATTACTGACGTACTTTGTTTCGTGGAAAATGAATAATTTGGAATACATTTTTCACAAAAATGATTGTTTGTATTGCTTAAAAAAATGAATGAACGAAAAATATTTTCATCATCAATAAAAATATTTAAACATATATTGTTGTCGACAATAAAAGCATTTCCCATCAATTTATTTCAAAGCAATATAAACGATCATTTTTAAAAATATTTTCCCAATCATCAATTTTCAGTGAAACAAACAGAGCCCACATAAGCTCTTTCATTCCCTCTACTCTCGACAACACTTGAAAACTCTGGTACCTTTTTTTTCTGTCACGTTTTGTCTGCCCACGCTGGCTTAGCCACTTTACTTTCGCAAAAGATGTATTGATAACGTGCATCGCGCCATGAATCCACTAGTTGAAATTTTTAGTCAATGACTAGTAAGATAACGAATAAGATTGCTAGTCACTGATAAATGCATATGTTATCATATTCATAGGATTAGAATGTGTACAAGTGCGCTATGATTATGTTTACTCTAAAAAGTGAAAAAAAATCATGGAAATAGGCATCGGGAGCTTTGGCGTCGGTAACTTACCGATAGTTCGCAACTTACCGATAGTAGGTGAGCAGAGGATTGGCATCAGCAACTTACCGATGGTTAGGTGTCAATAACAAAACTGCTTCTAGATAAGGTTGGTTATTTGAACGTTGAGAGTGCCTAGAAAATAGGAAGATAATAACCACCGTTAGGAAGTTACTTTTTATTTAAAAATTAAAAGTTATAAACGCTTGTACGAGATTATAAATATCCCAAGTTTGTATGATGTAAAAGGGAGCCCCCCAAAAAATCAACAACAGAACTCACGTTCTTTATCAGTTTATCTTTCTTTCATCTTTACATTTCCTGCACTCGTACCTTTACATTTGGCCAAGACCATTATTTTCCTGCAATTTACAAGCTTTAGTTCTTTAGGAGTAGTTCTAATTCTCAGATTCACGTCGCCGAGTCGTCCCTCCGATATGAATCTTCATCCTTGGTGCTTTGTCGTCGAGTCAAATCCCGCGTAATCTGCCGCTCTTTCGAGGCTTCGTCCCCGAGTCAAATTCCGTCGAAGTTTGTTTCGATAGTACTTCCTAAACTTTTCCGTCGAGTCAAACTCGGTTTGGTTTTAGGTTTGTACAATTCCACGTTGATTTTATGATCGCTTGGATATTTCCTGTCAAATCACTACATAACCCGGCCTTCAATTAAAAGCCGAATATCCATTTTCGGTGTTTGTTTCCTTACGGATTAAATTGCGGAGAAACAAATTGGCACGCCCGGTGGGACCAATGTGGCTGATTCGAGGAAATATGAAGGTACGTACTCAACTTGATTCTGACCATCCTGGTCGTGTTCTGGGTTATCATCTGCATAATTGGTGGGACAAGTAGCGAGAAGGAGGTGTCAAGATCCCGAAGTAATTTTCGATGAGCAGAGAAAACAGTTGGAGACGAAAATTCGATCGTAATGGCTTTTATAAGGACGATATAGAAACCCAACCAACAAATGAGACTCCACAAATTGTTGCAGCAGATGATGTTGAGTTCTACACCTTCTATGTTCGTGAATTTAAAACCGATGCGAAAGGATCAGGGGGCAGGATGGTCAACGACTTGTATGCTCTTCAAATGACAAAATATGAGGATTCGGCTTTTGTCAAGTAGCAGAAAAGTTACCGATGCCAGGGGGCAGATTCGGCTTCTATCAAGTAGCAGAAGAGTTACGAGGCACCCGAAGGCCATGAGTTAAAAGAATCGAATGATTGGTAAATCATTCAATTCTTTTAAGGGGGCATATGTTTACACAAAAAAGTGAAAAAAAATCATGGAAATAAGCATCGGGAGCTTTGGCGTCGGTAACTTACCGATTGTTCGCAACTTACCGATAGTAGGTGAGCAGAGGATTGGCATCAGCAACTTACCGATGGTTAGGTGTCAATAACAAAACTGCTTCTAGATAAGGTTGGTTATTTGAACGTTGAGAGTGCCTAGAAAATAGGAAGATAATAACCACCGTAAGGAAGTTACTTTATATTTCTACGCTTGTACGAGATTATAAATATCCCAAGATTGTATGATGTAAAGAGGGCCCCCCCCAAAAATCAACAACAGAACTCACGTTCTTTATCAGTTTATCTTTCTTTTATCTTTACATTTCCTGCACTCGTATCTTTACATTTGGCCAAGGCCCGCAATTTACAAGCTTTAGTTCTTTAGGAGTAGTTCTAATTCTCAGATTCACGTCACCGAGTCGTCCTCCGATATGAATCTTCATCCTTGGTGCTTTGTCGTCGAGTCAAATCCCGGCGTAGTACTGCCGCTCTTTCAAGCTTTGTCCTCGAGTCAAATTCCGTCGAAGTTTGTTTCGATAGTACTTCCTAAACTTTTCCGTCGAGTCAAACTCCGGTTTGGTTTAGGTTTGTACAATTCCACGTTGATTTTTATGATCGCTTGGATATTTCCTGTCAAATCACTACATAACCCGTCCTTCAATTAAAAGCCGAATATCCATTTTCGGTGTTTGTTTCCTTACGGATTAAATTACGGAAAAACACGGATATAGATCAAAAGTCAGGGAGCCCACAAGCCATCCATACTGATTCAATGATTCACGATAAGTACTATTCTAATGTCTCATCAGTTTGTCGACGCTTGTACTGTGCACATGGGACGGAAAAGGCAAATTTTCAATAATTGTCCAACTTGCGGCTCTGCACTCCACTGCCAAAATCTTGATTACCGTTCGGGTAATCGAGATTTTGTATGTCAAGAAGCGTCGAGTTTTATTCTTTATCTATTTCTGTACTCTTCACATGAATGGTCCGTCTTGCCCGCCCGGCATCGGTCCGACATGCATCCGACAAAGAACACAAAAAACAACACAGCATTGGGATTAGCGTATCGTCATCTTGACAAAGAGAGTCGTAAATGGATGCTTTGACAAACAATTTAGTCGAAAGCAAGAACTTCCATGTCGTCGCTTATTGATGCTAATAACCGGTTATTGCTGCCAGCATAGTCATACCGTCCACAACACTCCCTCAAGTCTGGACCACAGAATCTCAAAGTCCAATATCAGACAAAGCTGGTGCAAAAGGTGAAGGCGACTTCGGTTGGCAACGTTTTAAGGATGTTGTTGATATGAACCGGTGATTTATGACGAAACTCTCTAGGATCACTTCATCAGCTACTTTCATGTCATCATCAAATATCGACCACACAACCGAAGGGCCATATCCCAATGACTAAGAATGACTGAAATGACTTTTACTGTCCGGAGAAGAATACATTAATTGCAATTGGTAAATCATTCAATTCTTTTAAGGGGGCATATGTTTACACCAAAAAGTGACAAAAAATCATGGAAATAGGCATCGGGAGCTTTGGCGTCGGGTACTTACCGATAGTTTGCAACTTACCGATAGTAGGTGAGCAGAGGATTGGCATCAACAACTTACACGATGGTTAGATGTCAATAACAAAACAGCTTTTAGATAAGGTTGGTTATTTGAACGTTGAGAGTGTCTAGAAAATAGGAAGATGAATAACCACCGTTAGAAAGTTACTTTTTATTTAAAATTTAAAGTTATAAACGCTTTGTACGAGATTATAAATATTCCAAGTTTGTATGATGTAAAAGGGAGCCCCCCCAAAAAATTAACAACAGAACTCACGTTCTTTATCGGTTTATCTTTCTTTCATCTTTACATTTCCTGCACTCGTACCTTTACATTTAGCCAAGGCCATTATTTTGTTGCAATTTACAAGCTTTAATTCTTTAGGAGTAGTTGTAATTCTCAGATTCACGTCGCCGAGTCGTCCTCCGATATGAATCTTCATCCTTGGTGCTTCGTCGTCGAGTCAAATCCCGGCGTAATACTGCCGCTCTTTCAGGCTTCGTCCTCGAGTCAAATTCCGTCGAAGTTTGTTTCGATAGTACTTCCTAAACTTTTCCGTCGAGTCAAACTCCGGTTTGGTTTAGGTTTGTACAATTCCACGTTGATTTTTATGATCGCTTGGATATTTCCTGTCAAATCACTACATAACCCGTCCTTCAATTAAAAGCCGAATATCCATTTTCGGTGTTTGTTTCCTTACGGATTAAATTACGGAGAAACAAATTGATACGGATCAAAAGTCGGGACCAATGTGGCCATGATTCAATGATTCAATAAGTACTATTCTAATGTCTCAACTTGATTGTGACCATCCTGGTCGGTACATGGGACGGAAAAAGGCAAATCTTCAATAATTGGTGGGACAAGTAGCTCTCAAGGAGGTGTCAAAATCCCCCGCTCGGGTAATTTTTTGTATGAGCAAGAAAACAGTTTTAGATCTATTCATGTGCTCTTCACGAATGGTCCGTCGTAATGGCTTTTATAAGGACGATATAGAAACCCAAAAACAACAAATGAGACTCCACAAATTGTTGCAGGAGAGTCAGATGATGTTGAGTTCTACACCTTCTATGTTCGTGAATTTAAAAACCGGTTATTGTGAAAGGATCGGGGGCAGGATGGTCAAGTCGACTTGTATGCTCTTCAAATGACAAAATATGAGGAAGGCGACTTTTTGTCAAGTTCTTAAAATGTTGTTGATATGAACCGGGCATTTATGACGAAACTCTAGGATCACTTCATCAGCTAGCATGTCATCATCAAATATCGTTACACAACCGAGGCATATCCCAATGACTAAGAATGACTGAAATGACTTTCTTGTCCGGAGAAGAATACATCAATTGAATTGGTAAATCATTCAATTCTTTTTAAGGGGCATATGTTTACACCAAAAAGTGAAAAAAAAATCATGGAAATAGGCATCGGGAGCTTTGGCCGTCGGTAACTTACCGATAGTTTGCAACTTACCGATAGTAGGTGAGCAGAGGATTGGCATCAGCAACTTACCGATGGTTAGGTGTCAATAACAAAACAGCTTCTAGATAAGGTTGGTTATTTGAACGTGGAAAGTGCCTAGAAAATAGGAAGATAATAACCACCGTTAGAAAGTTACTTTTTATTTAAAATTTAGAAGTTGTAAACGTTTGTACGAGATTATAAATATCCCAAGTTTGTATGATGTAAAGAGGGCCCCCCAAAAATCAACAACAGAACTCACGTTCTTTATCCGTTTATCTTTCTTTTATCTTTACATTTCCTGCACTCGTATCTTTACATTTGGCCAAGGCCTGCAATTTACAAGCTTTAGTTCTTTAGGAGTAGTTCTAATTCTCAGATTCACGTCGCCGAGTCGTCCTCCGATATGAATCTTCATCCTTGGTGCTTTGTCGTCGAGTCAAATCCCGGCGTAGTACTGCCGCTCTTTTCAAGCTTTGTCCTCGAGTCAAATTCCGTCGAAGTTTGTTTCGATAGTACTTCCTAAACTTTTCCGTCGAGTCAAACTCCGGTTTGGTTTAGGTTTGTACAATTCCACGTTGATTTTTATGATCGCTTGGATATTTCCTGTCAAATCACTACATAACCCATCTTTCAATTAAAAGCGAATATCCATTTTCGGTGTTTGTTTCCTCGGATTAAATTACGGAAAAACACGGATATAGATCAAAAGTCGTGGAGCCCACAAGCCATCCATATTGATTCAATGATTCACGATAAGTACTATTCTAATGTCTCATCGGTTTGTCGACGCTTGTCCGTGCACATGGGACGGAAAAGGCAAATTTTCAATAATTGTCCAACTTGCGGCTCTGCATTCCTCGCCAAAATCTTGATTACCGTTCGGGTAATCGAGATTTTGTATGTCAAGAAGCGTCGAGTTTTATTCTTTATCTATTTCGTACTCTTCACATGAATGGTCCGTCTTGGATGCCCGGGCATCGGTCCGACATGCATCCGACAAAGAACACAAAAACAACACAGCATTGGGATTAGCGGACGCCATCTTGACAAAGAGAGTCGAAATGGATGCTTTGACAAACAATTTAGTCGAAAAGCAAGAACTTCCATGTGCGTCTCGCTTATTGATGCTAATAACCGGTTATTGCTGCCAGCATAGTCATCATACCGGCCCACAACACTCCCTCAAGTCTGGACCACAGAATCTCAAAGTCCAATATCAGACAAAGCTGGTGCAAAAGGTGAAGGCGACTTCGGTTGGCAACGTTTTAAGGATGTTGTTGATATGAACCGGTGATTTATGACGAAACTCTCTAGGATCACTTCATCAGCTACTTTCATGTCATCATCAAATATCGACCACACAACCGAAGGGCCATATCCCAATGACTAAGAATGACTGAAATGACTTTTACTGTCCGGAGAAGAATACATTAATTGCAATTGGTAAATCATTCAATTCTTTTAAGGGGGCATATGTTTACACCAAAAAGTGACAAAAAATCATGGAAATAGGCATCGGGAGCTTTGGCGTCGGTAACTTACCGATAGTTTGCAACTTACCGATAGTAGGTGAGCAGAGGATTGGCATCAACAACTTACCGATGGTTAGATGTCAATAACAAAACAGCTTTTAGATAAGGTTGGTTATTTGAACGTGGAGAGTGTCTAGAAAATAGGAAGATGATAACCACCGTTAGAAAGTTACTTTTTATTTAAAATTTAGAAGTTGTAAACGTTTGTACGAGATTATAAATATCCCAAGTTTGTATGATGTAAAAGGGAGCCCCCCCAAAAAATCAACAACAGAACTCACGTTATTTATCCGTTTATCTTTCTTTCATCTTTACATTTCCTGCACTCGTACCTTTACATTTGGCCAAGGCCATTATTTTGTTGCAATTTACAAGCTTAATTCTTTAGGAGTAGTTCTAATTCTCAGATTCACGTGGCCGAGTCGTCCTCCGATATGAATCGTCATCCTTGGTGCTTCGTCGTCGAGTCAAATCCCGGCGTAGTACTGCCGCTCTTTCAGGCTTCGTCCTCGAGTCAAATTCCGTCGAAGTTTGTTTCGATAGTACTTCCTAAACTTTTCCGTCGAGTCAAACTCCGGTTTGGTTTAGGTTTGTACAATTCCACGTTGATTTTTATGATCGCTTGGATATTTCCTGCCAAATCACTACATAACCCATCTTTCAATTAAAAGCCGAATATCCATTTTCGGTGTTTGTTTCCTTACGGATTAAATTACGGAAAAACACGGATACAGATCAAAAGTCAGGGAGCCCACAAGCCATCCATATTGATTCAATGATTCACGATAAGTACTATTCTAATGTCTCATCAGTTTGTCGACGCTTGTACTGTGCACATGGGACGGAAAAGGCAAATTTTCAATAATTGTCCAACTTGCGGCTCTACACTCCACTGCCAAAATCTTGATTACCGTTCGGGTAATCGAGATTTTGTATGTCAAGAAGCGTCGAGTTTTATTCTTTATCTATTCATGTGCTCTTCACGTGAATGGTCCGTCTTCAGATGCTCGGGCATCGGTCCGACACGCATCCGACAGCAACACAAAAAACAACACAGCATTGGGATTAGCAGACGTCATCTTGGCAAGGAGAGTCAGCAATGGATGCTTTGACAAACAATTTAGTCGAAAGCAAGAACTTCCATGTGCGTCTCGTTTATTGATGCTAATAACCGGTTATTGCTGCCAGCATAGTCATACCGTCCACAACACTCCCTCAAGTCAGGACCACAGAATCTCAAAGTCCACAATCAGCCAAAGCTGGTGCAAAAGGTGAAGGCGACTTCGGTTGGCAACGTTCTTAAGGATGTTGTTGATATGAACCGGTGATTTATGACGAAACTCTCTAGGATCACTTCATCAGCTACTTTCATGTCATCATCAAATATCGACCACACAACCGAAGGGCCATATCCCAATGACTAAGAATGACTGAAATGACTTTTACTGTCCGGAGAAGAATACATCAATTGCAATTGGTAAATCATTCAATTCTTTTAAGGGGGCATATGTTTACACCAAAAAGTGACAAAAAATCATGGAAATAGGCATCGGGAGCTTTGGCGTCGGTAACTTACCGATAGTTTGCAACTTACCGATAGTAGGTGAGCAGAGGATTGGCATCAGAAACTTACCGATGGTTAGGTGTTAATAACAAAACAGCTTCTAGATAAGGTTGGTTATTTGAACGTGGAAAGTGCCTAGAAAATAGGAAGATGATAACCACCGTTAGAAAGTTACTTTTTATTTAAAATTTAGAAGTTGTAAACGTTTGTACGAGATTATAAATATCCCAAGTTTGTATGATGTAAAAGGGAGCCCCCCCAAAAAATCAACAACAGAACTCACGTTATTTATCCGTTTATCTTTCTTTCATCTTTACATTTCCTGCACTCGTATCTTTACATTTGGCCAAGGCCATTATTTTGTTGCAATTTACAAGCTTAATTCTTTAGGAGTAGTTCTAATTCTCAGATTCACGTGGCCGAGTCGTCCTCCGATATGAATCGTCATCCTTGGTGCTTCGTCGTCGAGTCAAATCCCGGCGTAGTACTGCCGCTCTTTCAGGCTTCGTCCTCGAGTCAAATTCCGTCGAAGTTTGTTTCGATAGTACTTCCTAAACTTTTCCGTCGAGTCAAACTCCGGTTTGGTTTAGGTTTGTACAATTCCACGTTGATTTTTATGATCGCTTGGATATTTCCTGCCAAATCACTACATAACCCATCTTTCAATTAAAAGCCGAATATCCATTTTCGGTGTTTGTTTCCTTACGGATTAAATTACGGAAAAACACGGATACAGATCAAAATTCAGGGGAGCCCACAAGCCATCCATATTGATTCAATGATTCACGATAAGTACTATTCTAATGTCTCATCAGTTTGTCGACGCTTGTACTGTGCACATGGGACGGAAAAGGCAAATTTTCAATAATTGTCCAACTTGCGGCTCTACACTCCACTGCCAAAATCTTGATTACCGTTCGGGTAATCGAGATTTTGTATGTCAAGAAGCGTCGAGTTTTATTCTTTATCTATTCATGTGCTCTTCACGTGAATGGTCCGTCTTCAGATGCTCGGGCATCGGTCCGACACGCATCCGACAGCAACACAAAAAACAACACAGCATTGGGATTAGCAGACGTCATCTTGGCAAGGAGAGTCAGCAATGGATGCTTTGACAAACAATTTAGTCGAAAGCAAAAACTTCCATGTGCGTCTCGTTTATTGATGCTAATAACCGGTTATTGTTGCCAGCATAGTCATACCGTCCACAACACTCCCTCAAGTCAGGACCACAGAATCTCAAAGTCCACAATCAGACAAAGCTGGTGCAAAAGGTGAAGGCGACTTCGGTTGGCAACGTTCTTAAGGATGTTGTTGATATGAACCGTGATTTCTAACGAAACTCTATAGGATCACTTCATCAGCTACTTTCATGTCATCATCAAATATCGACCACACAAAATCAAGGGCCATATCCCAATGACTAAGAATGACTGAAATGACTTTTACTGTCCGGAGAAGAATACATCAATTGCAATTGGTAAATCATTCAATTCTTTTAAGGGGGCATATGTTTACACCAAAAAGTGACAAAAATCATGGAAATAGGCATCGGGAGCTTTGGCGTCGGTAACTTACCGATAGTTTGAAACTTACCGATAGTAGGTGAGCAGAGGATTGGCATCAACAACTTACCGATGGTTAGATGTCAATAACAAAACAGCTTCTAGATAAGGTTGGTTATTTGAACGTGGAGAGTACCTAGAAAATAGGAAGATGATAACCACCGTTAGAAAGTTACTTTTTATTTAAAATTTAGAAGTTGTAAACGTTTGTACGAGATTATAACTATCCCAAGTTTGTATGATGTAAAAGGGAGCCCCCCAAAAAATCAACAACAGAACTCACGTTCTTTATCAGTTTATCTTTCTTTCATCTTTACATTTCCTGCACTCGTACCTTTACATTTGGCCAAGGCCATTATTTTCCTGCAATTTACAAGCTTTAATTCTTTAGGAGTAGTTCTAATTCTCAGATTCACGTCGCCGAGTTGTCTTCCGATATGAATCTTCATCCTTGGTTCTTCGTCCTCGAGTCAAATCCCGGCGTAATACTGCCGCTCTT
Source organism: Syzygium grande (assembly GCA_024733475.1). Lineage (NCBI taxonomy): Eukaryota > Viridiplantae > Streptophyta > Magnoliopsida > Myrtales > Myrtaceae > Syzygium > Syzygium grande. The sequence continues at coordinate 9,178,066 of JAMXDD010000005.1, read as the reverse complement.
TCAAGCTTCGTCCTCTAGTCAAATTCCGTCGAAGTTTGTTTCGATAGTACTTCCTAAACTTTTCCGTCGAGTCAAACTCCGGTTTGGTTTAGGTTTGTACAATTCCACGTTGATTTTTATGATCGCTTGGATATTTCCTGTCAAATCACTACATAACTCGTCCTTCAATTAAAAGCCGAATATCCATTTTCGGTGTTTGTTTCCTTACGGATTAAATTACGGAAAAACACGGATACAGATCAAAAGTCAGGGAGCCCACAAGCCATCCATATTGATTCAATGATTCACGATAAGTACTATTCTAATGTCTCATCAGTTTGTCGACGCTTGTACTGTGCACATGGGACGGAAAAGGCAAATTTTCAATAATTGTCCAACTTGCGGCTCTACACTCCACTGCCAAAATCTTGATTACCGTTCGGGTAATCGAGATTTTGTATGTCAAGAAGCGTCGAGTTTTATTCTTTATCTATTTCTGTACTCTTCACATGAATGGTCCATCTTCAAATGCCCGGGCATCGGTCCGACACGCATCCGACAGCAACACAAAAAACAACACAGCATTGGGATTAGCAGACGTCATCTTGGCAAGGAGAGTCAGCAATGGATGCTTTGACAAACAATTTAGTCGAAAGCAAGAACTTCCATGTGCGTCTCGTTTATTGATGCTAATAACCGGTTATTGCTGCCAGCATAGTCATACCGTCCACAACACTCCCTCAAGTCAGGACCACAGAATCTCAAAGTCCACAATCAGACAAAGCTGGTGCAAAAGGTGAAGGCGACTTCGGTTGGCAACGTTCTTAAGGATGTTGTTGATATGAACCGGTGATTTCTGACGAAACTCTCTAGGATCACTTCATCAGCTACTTTCATGTCATCATCAAATATCGACCACACAACCGAAGGGCCATATCCCAATGACTAAGAATGACTGAAATGACTTTTACTGTCCGGAGAAGAATACATCAATTGCAATTGGTAAATCATTCAATTCTTTTAAGGGGGCATATGTTTACACCAAAAAGTGACAAAAAATCATGGAAATAGGCATCGGGAGCTTTGGCGTCGGTAACTTACCGATAGTTTGCAACTTACCGATAGTAGGTGAGCAGAGGATTGGCATCAACAACTTACCGATGGTTAGGTGTCAATAACAAAACAGCTTCTAGATAAGGTTGGTTATTTGAACGTGGAGAGTGCCTAGAAAATAGGAAGATGATAACCACCGTTAGAAAGTTACTTTTTATTTAAAATTTAGAAGTTGTAAACGTTTGTACGAGATTATAAATATCCCAAGTTTGTATGATGTAAAAGGGAGCCCCCCAAAAAATCAACAACAGAACTCACGTTATTTATCAGTTTATCTTTCTTTCATCTTTACATTTCCTGCACTCGTACCTTTACATTTGGCCAAGGCCATTATTTTCCTGCAATTTACAAGCTTTAATTCTTTAGGAGTAGTTCTAATTCTCAGATTCACGTCGCCGAGTGGTCCTCCAATATGAATCTTCATCCTTGGTGCTTCGTCGTCGAGTCAAATCCCGGCGTAGTACTGCCGCTCTTTCAGGCTTCGTCCTCAAGTCAAATTCCGTCGAAGTTTGTTTCGATAGTACTTCCTAAACTTTTCCGTCGAGTCAAACTCCGGTTTGGTTTAGGTTTGTACAATTCCACGTTGATTTTTATGATCGCTTGGATATTTCCTGTCAAATCACTACATAACTCGTCCTTCAATTAAAAGCCGGATATCCTTTTTCGGTGTTTGTTTCCTTACGGATTAAATTACGGAAAAACATGGATACAGATCAAAAGTCAGGGAGCCCACAAGCCATCCATACTGATTCAATGATTCACGATAAGTACTATTCTAATGTCTCATCAGTTTGTCGACGCTTGTACTGTGCACATGGGACGGAAAAGGCAAATTTTCAATAATTGTCCAACTTGCGGCTCTACACTCCACTGCCAAAATCTTGATTACCGTTCGGGTAATCGAGATTTTGTATGTCAAGAAGCGTCGAGTTTTATTCTTTATCTATTTCTGTACTCTTCACATGAATGGTCCATCTTCAAATGCCCGGGCATCGGTCCGACACGCATCCGACAGCAACACAAAAAACAACACAGCATTGGGATTAGCAGACGTCATCTTGGCAAGGAGAGTCAGCAATGGATGCTTTGACAAACAATTTAGTCGAAAGCAAGAACTTCCATGTGCGTCTCGTTTATTGATGCTAATAACCGGTTATTGCTGCCAGCATAGTCATACCGTCCACAACACTCCCTCAAGTCAGGACCACAGAATCTCAAAGTCCACAATCAGCCAAAGCTGGTGCAAAAGGTGAAGGCTACTTCAGTTGGCAACGTTCTTAAGGATGTTGTTGATATGAACCGGTGATTTATGACGAAACTCTCTAGGATCACTTCATCAGCTACTTTCATGTCATCATCAAATATCGATCACACACCCGAAGGGCCATATCCCAATGAATAAGAATGACTGAAATGACTTTTACTGTCCGAAGAAGAATACATCAATTGCAATTGGTAAATCATTCAATTCTTTTAAGGGGGCATATGTTTACACCAAAAAGTAACAAAAAATCATGGAAATAGGCATCGGGAGCTTTGGCGTCGGTAACTTACCGATAGTTTGCAACTTACCGATAGTAGATGAGTAGAGGATTGACATCAAAGAACTTACCGATGGTTAGGTGTCAATAACAAAACAGCTTCTAGATAAGGTTGGTTATTTGAACGTGGAGAGTGCCTAGAAAATAGGAAGATGATAACCACCGTTAGAAAGTTACTTTTTATTTAAAATTTAGAAGTTGTAAACGTTTGTACGAGATTATAAATATCCCAAGTTTGTATGATGTAAAAGGGAGCCCCCCAATAAATCAACAACAGAACTCACGTTCTTTATCAGTTTATCTTTCTTTCATCTTTACATTTCCTACACTCGTACCTTTACATTTAGCCAAGGCCATTATTTTCCTGTAATTTACAAGCTTTAATTCTTTAGGAGTAGTTGTAATTCTCAGATTCACGTCGCCGAGTCGTCCTCCGATATGAATCTTCATCCTTGGTGCTTTGTCGTCGAGTCAAATCCCGGCGCAATACTGCCGCTCTTTCAAGCTTCGTCCTCGAGTCAAATTCCGTCGAAGTTTGTTTCGATAGTACTTCCTAAACTTTTCCGTCGAGTCAAACTCCGGTTTGGTTTAGGTTTGTCCAATTCCACGTTGATTTTTATGATTGCTTGGATATTTCCTGTCAAATGACCACAGAACGCATCCTTCAATGAAAAGCCGAAGATCCATTTTCGTTGTTTGTTTCCTTACAGATTAAATTACGGAGAAACATATTACATTTAAAAGATTTTAATGATAAAATTCATGCGATGCGTGGATAGGAAAACTAGTTTGATTAATAATTCCCGCGGATAATCCCTAATTCATTCAGTCGGAGGTCATTGGCTTTTTGGAACACGATCAATATTTGGTCCACAACAAGTGTTTCGGAAGATTATAAAGAAGTTTCACAAAGGCTTGATTCACGATAGTGTATCATGAAGAGAATTGTTGGATATCTTGCGGAAATATGCAAATATTCAATTTATATTATTGCAATATTTTCAACATAAGAAGAGTCACATATTCCCTCCTTTTCTCATGAAAATTCTGTTGCCAACGGTTAGTTTGTCTATATTTTGCGTTTGTTAATGCTTAAAGTAAATATTTTCCCAAACTTTGTACATCTTAATTTGGTCGTATCATGATTATCCATTAATATTTTTAAACTTACGTTACTGTATAATGTATTGTAGAGCCATCGATGTTGCAACAACGAAATATTGGCAGCCCCATACTATAACATTTCTCTAGAAAAATCGGTATTAAAATTAATGAAGTATAAGATATTGCTTATAAATTACAATGAAATTTCAACAAGACTATGTGAAATGTGAGGACATATGTGTGTCATCACATGCATGTGGTCGTGCCTGGATGAATATGTATAGGATATATCAGATTGGTATGACCAAATGTCTTTTGATTAGTCATATTTTCATAAATCAAAATTTTCAAATGAATAATTACAGGTGACTCTATTAGTTGCCTCATATCAGCCAAAGTACAAATACCTAAGTTAAATATACCAAAAAAAAGTGTCAATTTTACAAAGCCACCTGAAAAGAAATGGCTCCATATCAAGTAAATTTCACTTATGATCTCTAGACTTTATTGAGGTTTGCAATTATGTCACTGTAGTTTAGTTTAAATCACCTAATGTACTAAAGTTTCCTTCTTTTTCATTCTTTCTTTAAATAACCCCTGAGGCAATTTCAATTTCTGATGCCGAGAACCTGCTTTGCTATGCTTTTTTCTCTTTTCTAGGCCCTGATTTCTTTTTCTTTTTTTTTTCTCTCTCCCTTTCTAATATGGGAGCCTTTCTCTCCCGATCTATCTACATTTTTAACCATTTTGTACTCGAGTGACTAGACAATTAAAAATAATTCTTTTTGAATTTTAACTTAAAAATACTAGTCTCATTTCTAGACTTAAAGGGGTACTATAAAAAAAACTGCCAAGTGAGATCACACGTCTAAACACCTAACTTGATTTGAAGGAGCCGATTTTTCTAGACATTAGGGATTTCGGATCGAAGGAATGGCACCTACGTTACGGAAGATGACAGTCTAAGCAAAAAGCTTTTCTTTTCATTTCCTAATTAAAATTTGATTATTTTGTCCAACATAATAAAAACGACAACCTTTGGGTATCGTTTGTCCAATGAGAAGAGAACGCATGGTGTTAATTCCTTTTCATGGGTCTCCATGCTTCAACCGGCGGATTCCATTCTGATGACATTGACTCGAGGGGTTCGAAAGGAGACGGTGTGTTTGTTTGCGGAAAAAAAAATTCATGATAAAGAAATGAATTAATATTACGAAAATCTTAAATTGATATATTTATGATAACTTTATCTCAAATTAATTTTTTGACGATCGAAAACTTTAAACTGGTATATATGTGACAAATTTTACTCTACGCTAATTTTCATTAAATTTAACTGTCAAATTTTTGAGTTAAATAACACGTGATAGTTGATGGATATGCTCTTCGCTTTGTCACAAGTATACTAGTCTGTGATTTTTTTTTTGTATTAATCCAATTTAACGGAGGTAAATTTGTCATAAATGTACAAGTTTAGGTTTTTGGTTTTTAAAATATTAGTTTGAGTTAAATTTATCACGGTATATCAATTTGGGATTTTTTGTGATATCAACCCTAAAAAAAATACTATTCGAGAAATCATTTTTCAGGAAAATATTTTTCTTTTCAGGTTAATAAAATTTATTTATTTTTAACTTAAATCATGCATATTCTCGTGGACTGAAGCTCCTTCATTTTTGTTGGTTCAGTCTTTAATCTTCACCAAAGTTGTCTCACTACCACGCACTGTAAAGCATAAGGATCATGTCCAGCCATCAACTCTATGATTTTCTCGTCAACCATGATCTCGATGAGTATTATTGCAATTGGTGTGATAAACCAAGGCATCCAGAGCAAGGCATTTGCTTCTGCGAAGAGTGCAGATCGGTCATAGCATTGAATGTGTGCAGAATCTGTGGTAAACCCACTCAAAATCTTTGTCCTATATCGTCTTCTGTTTAAGAAAATTTGCGGATCATGTCTGTTGTTGGATTGTAAGGAGAGAAATAACTGGTTGTAGCTTACTTGTACTTTTTCTTTACCCAAAAAAAAAAAAATAACTGGTTGTAAATACCAAAATACAGGCACAGACAGGAATGCATCTCCTTTTTCTGCTGTACAATACATGATTGTGCATCTAAGATTGATTGTGATGTGGTTAGATTTCAGACCGAGTGTCAACAACATTGGGGATGAGATGTGGACGGGTACGAGATAGAGATCGGGCCCTAGCCGAACAACCAGATAAAGAAACTGCAAGTCTACAAGCCGAGGTGGATGAGATGTGAACGGGTCTGGCGGCTGAAGTGACAAAATGGAATGCTCTAAGGCGAAAACGTGCCGGTGTTTGACTCGGCCTTGGGGAGATGAATAGAAAGTTCAAAAACTTCCATTTTCTTCTCCCGTATGTGCTGTTCGTGTATCCACAGTTGTCTTTGTAGTATTGATCCCCAAATCAGCTTGTGCATCCACGAGTGCATATTCTTTCCACACTTGCCTTTGCACACTGCCTGCTCTGATGGAAATCCAATCATCTTGTGTTGTTGTGGCTAGAAGCAAGACAACATCGGTGTCGTACTTTTCAAAGTGGAGATTCTTAAGAAGCTTGATCCATTGAAATATTGCTTCCATTATGTTCAAATTTAAACTGAAAATCAATAGATTTTAACAACCTCTAAAATTTATTTTCACAAATCGAGTAGTCTCATCATGAATCATGATAGGGCTTGAGTCGTAATTAGTCTCTCTCCTGTCGTTATATGAAGTTACTAAACTTAAATGTAGACACATTTGCTTATTAGTCCCTTTCATTTTAATTTTATGTGGTAAAAGTGTCTTTCGACTCATCTCATATCATGTCTCGTCTACCTTAGCTGATAAATCATAAACTTAAGATCAGCTGAGATCGATAAAGTACAAAAAAACACACAAAAAAAAGAAATAAAAGCAAGCTATTTGGAGTTGACTTGCTGGAGATAATGCACCATTTCTGCTCTTATAACAATTGGAAGTGTTTGTTGTATCTAAGGTTGGAAATGCTACACAACATCACCGGACCAACTTCCTTTTCATGCATTATTATTCTTCTGTATTTGGTCTGTCCATACTAAAAGTTGCACTGCCCTTTTCATTTGAACCCAGAATTTATCTAGAAGCACGTGTGGTTTCGATTCCGATGTTAAGCAAATCTTACATTGAAACACTGAACAATTACATAATACCCTCTGATATAAACTTTCAGAGGCTGCTACTTCACGTTCTGTCTTGAGCGCCTCAATTTTATCCCCAGTGCCTTCCTGTTCGCAAAAATTTGTGTCCAGTTCTTCCTCTACACATTTGATTTCTTCATCTCATTTTGTAACTGCAGGGTTCTCTTCAGCTGGCTCCAACTTTGCCTGAAGTGTTGGCAAGATCTTGTCAACAGTCTCTGTACTTTTTTTTTAGCTACAGCATATAATGATGAAACTCTAGAAGTGCTATGTCCAAAAAAAAAAAACTCTAGAAGTGCTAAACATAATGATTTCGCTAGGAGAAGATCATATAAGAGCGCATGTTCTTTTTTTTGGCCAAGTAATTGCATATGCTTTGACTCGTGCAATCAAGATTATATGGCCTAAAATCACTTTTTAGTCTCTCGTAATTTATGCGAAATTGCTAAGTTATTATAAAAGGAGAAAGAACGTGCAGTCATGGCATCCGTACGCCTCTGCAGAGATCTCTCATCCCCGCATCCTTTGTAAATGATGCAAGATTTTATTTCCCCTGCAAACTCGGGTCAATGGATGATCTTGAGGAAGATACTAAAACGTCGTGGTGTCATCCTCGTGAGGCAGCATTGAGATCACACAGCCCACGTGTGAATTGAATTCACACAAATAGCAGACGTAAGACTAGTGACCAAGATAATTACAAAAGCTACAATAGATCCGTCTTTACGATTCGTATTCCAGAAGGATGCTCATGGTGAATTAGGTGTCAATTAGGTCCGTGGACTTTTGCGGCATATTTTACACATTTATATGAAGCAATGAATTTGTTCATCTTTCTCGATAACTCGGTCGTTTAGGATAACATTAATCTTTCCGTTTGGGTTCATAGTTTTCATGTTTTTATTTTTGCTAACCTTGCAGCATTAATTGGGCCATCAATAAATTAAAAAAGAATTTAGTTGGCCAAGTCCATTTCTTCAAGGCTTGCTTTGGTTGGGCCAACGTCCTCAAATGATTGGTCTTTTCGATGGTCAACATGGGCCAGTATAGAGGCTTCCTGCCGGCCTCCCGTCAATCCGTCCTCGATTTTCTTGAATGTTGATGCAGCAAATATGATTCTATTGAAAAAACTGAGTAATCCCTTTTTCACTTAAAGCATGAATTGAACCTTTTTTCTTTGCTATGAAAAAGGGCTAAAATCGGATACAGAAATTAACATCAAGAGAGAATCTATTGTCCCCCGTTTATGTCCTTTGAAAATCATGAAGTAACTCTCTACGAGGTAGTGAAAAGAACCCAGTGTCAAGTGGTAATTGATTTCAGGATTACTAAGTCAGTTAGCATGATGACTTTTTACTCAAAGTTATGTCGCACTTTGAACTGAAAATGAAATCTCAATGGTCTCATGATATCTTTAAGTAAAGGAGGATTGGAATTATCAATCATAAGTTTTGGACTAACAAGATCAGAGATGGCTTCAAAGTCAATCTTAATGATAATCTTGCGATAACCAAGTTGTTTGGCGAAGTTGAGTCTCAACCACAATTCCGAAAATTGAATCTCAACTATCTCCCATCGAGATGAATAGAAATGTTTGCGATTATGTATTGAATGGGAACTAGAATTTTCGGGTGTGCGGGAATTTTACCAAAAGATACAATTTTTTCGAATTCGGACAGTCAAACCTCCATTAGCCTCAACGAAGAAGATAGTCTATTGCGGGAGGATACTGGAAGCAGGTCTTTTTTTTTTAGTCAGTGTGCAAGGTAATCATTTGGGTAGAGATAATCAAGAATATGATAGTATGTGATCCATTATTCGGAAGCGGAAGGGACCTCAACTTATTAGAACTTTCCTCTGGCTAACCACTCACAAGCGACTGTTGACAAACAAATTGAAGACGTCTTGCAACTTGGGAGGAAATTGATATTGCTGCATATGTGAGTCTCATGTGGAATCAACACTACTTGTTTTAAGGGATTGTTCAATCGCTCGCAGGATATGACTTGAGTTTGTCCCACAAAAATATTTGAAAGAATTCTTTTCATTGAATTTGTCTTAATGGGTGAGTCAATCTTGCTGGGAAAGAGCAATCGAATTTTTATCAGGATTGGAGCATGAACTTCTGGAGTGAGAGTGTGTGTGTGTTTTTTTTTTGGTAATTGAGAAACAAGTCACTTTTTCAGGATAATTTTATTTTCCCTTCGAAATCAGTATAAGTAATTGGGTCACAAATGAAAGAAATCATCAAGGTTTCATCTATGAACAACTCGACATTAAGTGGATCATACACTTCATCGATTTTGGTCAACTGGGATCCTCTGCCTTCAGGAATGTTATGATGAATACCGATGGGTCCTCTAAAGGCAACCCCGAATAGCAGTTGCGGAGTATTATTCGAAAACGAAATTGGTGACTAGCTCGGTGGTTTTGCAACCTTCATTGGAGTATAGTTATGCATTATTGACATATATAAGCTGCAAATAAGAGCTATCCGGCAAGAATTCAAGTCTACCTAAAGTTAAGCATTACATTTCACTATAGAAACTTGATAAGAAAAATTTCAGTCCCAAGTGTTCGAGCAGAGAAACCTCCTCAAACTCTATAAATTGCACAAATCTTCACGTCCCTTGTGCTCTTCAAACTCTCGCATATCTTGAGCAGGGAGCAAGTAACAGGATTGAATAGCTGATGATAGAAGGGAATAAGTTGACACTTTTCCATGCGCAGGGTTCCGGCTGCTGCCATTGCGATAGTTGCAGCAAGCATTGCCAGGGTCCAGCTTATCGATACGAGGTGTATGATCGGTCGCTCCACAAATCATGTGCGGAAGCGCTTTCAAATATAGACCCATCACCATGAGCATCAACTCGTTCTTGTCTATGAACCTTACTCCAACCATTGCAATGTCTGTGGTGAATCAATTAGAAGGAGGATCTGCTACCAATGGGAAAAGTGCGGCAACTTCAAACTGCATCCTTCCTGTGTCCAAATGCCAACTCTAAAGCATCCACTCCAGGCGCATGGTCTTTCATATTTTCAGCGAAGTCTTGACTTCCAACTCACAATGCAGAGCCAGCGGTAAGATATGCGCAGTTGACTTGTACTGTTGTGTGTCGTGCAATGTGCAATGTGCATGTTCACTACGATTGCCTTCAGACACCACAAACCATCAAAACCATCCATTGATGAGTTAACCCTCCATGAATCAATTGTTGGGGATGATTCTGGTGAGTACTACTGCGACATTTGTGAGCGAAGAAGGGATCTGGAACTATGGGCTTACTCTTGCAAAGTATGCCAGTTGATTGCTCATGTTGCATGTGCAGTATCTCCGGCAAGCTGATCCTCTGGTTATGGAGTGGAGGAATGGATATGATCAGAAAAGGTTGAAAGCAATAAGATGATGCCTCAAATAATGGAAGACAAAAACAGATAAGTCTCCTAATCATCAGCTTATGTTGAAAATAAATTTACAAGAAATTAAGACCAAGGTCTGTGTCATCTGCAGCATAAGTCAAAAAGCATATGCACATAAACTGTACTCTCTCGTAGCAGTCGTCCTTGACCATTTTATGATCTTTTCCTATACAATAACTGAAGGAAACTGAGCCAATATTTCAGGTGAAATTGAAACCAGAACTTGAAGAGCTGGATGGAGAAATTGAAGGCGCACGGCAAGAAGTGGACACAATGAAAGCGAATTTGGAGGAACGGACGGCGAATCTAGAGCAACTGAAGGCAAAACTGAAGGCATCGACGGAAAAACTCGAGGCACTGAAGAAAAAGAGCTGAATTAATAAACACTTGGTCATAAATGTTCTATGTTCATTGCACATGTTCTTGCAGTGAACTCAAAGATCCTGTGTCATGCTCTGCAGTTTAGTGTGGCATTTCGTGTCCAATTCATCAATGCAAGCTGAGCCCTAAGCCGTCACTAAAATGAAGTTGTGGGAAGTTATAACTTCAAGCATGTAACCAAATTTGTACAGTTCTTCCATTAAAATTCATTTATTAGGAAAAGTGACGAGGTATTTAACAAGCTAAGGTGGACATTTATCGACTGTATACGTCAATAGGCTCTACTCTCAATCAACGATCGTATTAAGACAAATGTGGATTCGATAGGAGCTAATTGTATGTTTTGGTACATAAAGTCAACAAATGCAATGAACTATATATTTAAGACTAAAATCTAAAAGAAGAAGGCAAATGAGGATTGGTTAGGAATCAAGATTATCTAAACGATGAAAAGGTCCAAAATCGAGGCAAACAAGTTTCAAAGTCTAAGATAAGAAGATAGATGAGGATTGGCTAGGAATCTAGAGAATAAAACTCTTCAAAATCTAAGTGACGAACTAGATTAAAATCATGGTCAAAAAAATTAAAGTCTAGTAGAAGAAAAAACAAATGAGGGTTCATTCTCTTACCTTACCAAAAAAAAAAAAAAAAAAATCCTTTACCAAAAAAAAAAAAAAAAAACAAATGAGGGTTTCATGTGAACGTCTTAGTAAAGAAAACACAGAGAACATAACTTGTTGGGGAGGGTTAGATTGTTAAGTTGAATAATTGCCGATATATATTTAACCACTGTTTGGGGACAAAAATAGATTACTATATTCTCTTAGTTAAGGAGTTTTGAATGAATTTCATCTCGTGATTTCTGAACTTAATAGTAATTTGTCCCTCGACACTTAAAAAATGGTGAATTCTGAGCAAATAGAATAGGTTGGCAAAGTGTCCATATAATTATTATCACAACAAAACAAGATCGGGGACGAGAAAGGAAAAAGAAGAGATGAAAATTACGATTCGATATGAAACGAAATTTCATCAATTAATAAAAAAAGAATATCTATGGAAGAAAGAAAGCATATAGGTTGCATCTAATGTCCTCTCTCTCTTTCTTTGTTTTTTTTTTTTTATCATCTAGTCACGTTAATTTACTAAGAAATTCTCTCCTTGGTAAGTAGCTTTTATGACTACTTGAGGCCGGCTCGTTCCTTTAGATCTTAACAACGAGCGAGTTGCGAATTCACAAGATGTTGATTAGTAATGGCAATTGAAGCTTAGTGCGGAAATTTCAGTCAGAGATAACCCATATAAATTTAGATTGGTTTTGGAGTTTTAATTTGTAAGTACTGATCGGTTATAGAGGGCCAAGTTTCTTGAATAGCAGTTGGAAAAGCAGTGTTGTTTAGCTATTTCCTTTGTATCAAGAAAACTAATAGATTTTTATAAATTTATTTCCATGTTAATGATTTCTGTTAGTTGATATGTTGAAGATGGATTAAAGATCTGATATTATTCCTCTTACTATTTAATATTTATGTCCCTTATCAAAGCCGATGCGGTCATTTACATTTAATGACATTTTTGTTTATGCATATTCAAATTTATATCACATCTACTATCAACCCCGTAAATGATCTCATCACATTCTTTCCTCTCTTTGCAATTTTTTTATGTAGTTAGAGAATATATTTTCTGTTCACTTGCCAAGAGGGCTCGAGATATTTTCTCTCTTCTTCATCATTTCTACAAGCGACCTAAGTATCTGCATCCAGATGATCGCATACCTATAGCACTAGGATGAACTCATCTTCTCTTCGAGCATGATAGAAATATCCTTCAAGGTTTTTTTTTTTTTTATAAGTTGCGAAAGACTCGATATTTATTACGTCACTCTTTGATAGGTTTTCTATAATTACGTCAATATAGAATATGTCAAATCGTTAACTACACAAAGTCAGAAAAATATTTCAGATTAATACCCACCTAATATTGATTTTCCTATATGAATTGAAATAGAATTCGCTAATCAAGCTAGAAAACGCAGAGGACGAAGTTTCAAAGTGTCAAAACCAACAATTGCTTTAGTTTTCTTTATTAATAGAAGTTTCCAAAATGTGAAAACATAATCTCACTTTAGTCTTACTCAAATCAGTCTATTAGCATATAAATACTTGATCAATCGGTTTTCAAGCATCTAACGGCGTCCCGCTCTCATGTCGATGTTTCCCAACTTCATAAAAAAAAAACAAAGAGGAAAAAAATCATGGCACAAATAAAACGCTCAGCATCTCTATTTGTATATATCTAGTAAAAAAGTGAAGACAAAATGCACGTCAAAGCTATGGAGTTGTCCTCTTTAAGTTCAATTAACTTTCATTCTTTAGAATAAGGTCTAACCATTGATTGTCACTAAATAAATAAGGAATACATTATATTGTTGCAAATGCTTATCGAATTACATATATACATTTTTCACTGGAGTCTTCCCATTTTTTAAGACTATGGTCATCAGTTGCCCCTGTTTTTTAGAGGAATTTCATTAGCAGACTAAAATAGCCTTTGATTTACTCTGTTGAAAAATTAAATTAACTAATTCATTTTTACTTAACACATCAATTAATTTGTGACGTAATCGAATCTTCTAAGTTAATTGTTAATTAGGATTATCATAAAGATAATATGAGAACACCATTGCGAGGAGCCCCCTACATCTTCTCCTTACTTTCTATGTCGTATTCACATCTAATACCATAGCGACACGCATTAACTTTCTTTTCTGTAGACTTTGTCACATTCAAAGTCTTTCTTTTCTTTGGTTGTTTAAATCTTTCTAAATTCACAAATATTCAAATTCAACTGCCAAATAAGACCAGACCTTTATGAACTAATTCGAAGGGTGGAGATCCTGCCGTGTGTTCACTGTTCAGGGATAAACCGGGCGCCTATTATTGGAGATAAAGTGGTGACAGATAAAAAGCGTACATATAAAATGTAGGTGTTTGCTTGAATTATAGTATGGTATTTCATTGGTGTCGATTTATTGACTAATTTTCAATATGAACATACTTATGGTACATGTGACATATTTAAATCCACTAGATACAACTGAATAGAGAACCCCCAAAATTAGATAATTGTCGAAATCGATTTGATTTCAAGGCAGATGTCAAAATTGTAACATGGGTTGCGGTACCATCCGTAAAAACACAACCCAAAAGATCAATGCGATGTTAATCCACGCTACACCAATTAAGGGTGTAGAGCATTCCTTCTTACGATGCTCCGACACAAGACAAACGGTGGACAAGGAAAAGCCATTACTTTCGTCAGAACAAGAATGATGTGACTAGATAGCTTGGTGGACTAAAGAGAACCCGAGGAGGACGCCATTCCATAACAGTATATGTAGGTGATCACAAGCATGTCAATTACAGTACCTACAATGAACTGTAATCGTGAAAGAAGGTTGGAATTTTGTATATGCTTTTAAGAAACGCCTTCTCGCATCACGCAATTCATCGCTGGAAGAGACCCAGTCCTTTCAATTAAACTCACTTCTAAAACAGAACCATATCTTTTTACAATTACCTTGTGTGCTGTAAAATGGCTCGCAAAGTATTGAGACTTCATCGTCAGCTTCCATCTGAGGAGTGATGCTAGCTGTTTATAATGCTTATCTTCGAGTCTATATCGGATGTACCATAGTTCTTCGGGACCACCTAAGCAATCGAATATCCGAGGTTGTCGTTTCCTTAACGCCACCAGCAGGTCAGTCCGAGTCGAATCTGGTCAGGCACTAGCGTTTATTCCATTTCTGCCATCCTCGAAGCGCCTAATAGGTTTGGTTGTATTCAAATTTCTTATCAAAGCATCCTGTATTAGTAACTTGGTCAGACATTAGCACATGGCATGGTTAGAGATTAGGTCAGAGACGCGACGGATCCAAGAGAATGATTTCAACATGCACGAGAGTTTGATGCTGTAGGGATAATACAGACAGGCCAAGTATAAAGAGGGACCGGGGAGTTTTCTTATTCCACCATCACCACCTCAACAAGACTTCATGGCTGCCCTCCTAGCCTTTTTCCTCTTCCTCTTGTTCCTCCTGTCAAATTTCAATTTTTTCTTGCCAATCACCTGTCAGCTCCGACTCAACTGGCAGACAACCTTCAAACTTACATTGTCCATTTGATACGCCCTGATGGCCAAGACCTTCTTGACAGGGAAGATCTTATGTCGTGGTACCATTCCTTTTTGTCTGAGAACTACTCTACCAATTCAGAGAATCCAACGCGTATTCTCTACACCTACCGATGGGTCACGACCGGTTTTGCAGCGAGACTCACACCAGATGAAGTCGCTGTGATGAAAAAAAAAAAAAAGGGATTTCTCGCAGCTCACCTGGACAAGATGTATGAACTCCAAACAACACATAGTCCCGCCTTCTTAGGCTTACCGCAGCCCGGAACACTCCGAGGGTTTGAATCAAGGGAAGGCATCATCATTGGTGTGATGGACTCCAGGAGTATGGCCCCGCCACCTTCGTTCAATGATAGCGGAATGCCGCCTCCGCCGGCAAAATGGAAAGGGCAGTGTGATTTTAAGCCCGATGAATGCAATAACAAATTGATTGGCTCAAGGGCCTTTCACAGCTCTTCGCCAGTGGATGATCTCGGGCATGGGACTATGACAGCTAGCATAGCTGCGGGCACTTTTAATGGAGCCTGCTGACATGCTCAGGAGTGCTAGGGGCACAGCTGTTGGCACGGCACCAAAAATCCACACCTGGCCATTTATAAGGCGTGCCATCCATCAAGTTGTTCCAGTGCAGACCTATTAGCGGGACTCGATGCTGCTGTCTCAGACGGAGTCGACGTACTTTCTATATCACTTGGAAGTAAGGAGACTAACTCGTATTCGTTTTTCGAGGATCCCATTGCTATCAGCACATTTGCTGCAATCCAGAGGGATCTTTGTGAGCTGCGCCGCCCTGGGGCGGAGGGCCTTCACGGAGCACCCTATCAAATGACCGCGCCATGGATGCTCACCGTCCGGAGCTAGCAGCACAGATAGGAGCATTATGCGCCACCGTTAAACTTGGAAACGGAGCAGAATATGATGGTGAGTCGCTATACCAACCTCAATTCCTTCGACTTTGCTTCCTCTTGTATATCCAGGGATGGAACAGGATCAATGTGGCCCCAAAGCCTTCAAAGACCTCAATGTAAAAGGGAAGATTGTGCTGTGTCGGGGAGTTGAGGGGCTTTGATGGATGGCAGGGGCAGACGGTGAAAGAAGCTGGTGGGTCTGCCATGATCCTGATGAATGGAGAAGTTGAGGATCCACCATCATGGAAGAAGTGCATGTCCTCCTACATCAAAAGTCAGTTATCTTATTGGGGAGAGGATCATAGCCTACATAAATTCAGCGAAAAATCCTTCTGCCACCATTATTTTCAAAGGAACAGTGACGGGGAACCCAACTGCTCCTGCAGTTTTTCCTCCTTCTCTTCAAGAGGCCCAAACTTGGCTAGCCCGGGTATTCTGAAGCCCGACATTATTGGTCCCTGGTTTAAATATCTTAGTAGCATCACCGCTTCCTAGGAGAAAGGGTAAAGAACCGCACCTTGTCTTTAAGATTGATTCTGGCACTTCCTTTTCTTGCCCTCACCTCAGCGGGAATTGCGGCTTTGGTAAAGCGGGCTCATCCTCATTGGACACCTGCGGCCATGAAGTCCGCCATCCTTAGCGTCTGCCCGGGACAAGCTGAACCTCGGGAAAAAGACCCATCACTGGATGAAAGGCTTGGGGCTGCCGATGTCTTTGCTGTTGGGGCCGGCCATGTCAATCCACGAGCCATCGATCCAGGTTTGGTGTCACGATATTCAACCGATGATTACATACCTTATCTCTGTGGTCTAGGATACCTGTGGGCGAGCAAGTTTCAATCATTGCTCACAAACCAATCAAATGCTCGATAATATCGAGCATTCTAGAGGATCTGAATTACCCTTCATTTTTCGGTTGCCCTCGGACCTCCACAGACCCATTTACCGGACCGTGACTAATGTTGGCAAAGCATTTTTAGGTCTTCACGTCGTGACAGTTGTTCCCCATAAGGTGTGTATGTCGGTTAGCCAAGCCTACCGGACTAGAGCTTCTAGAAACTAAACCATAAAACAACATTGGTCATTCAGCCGTGCCAATGCTACTCACAAGGCAGGTAATTCACCGGAATATTTAGTGGACTTTTGGAAACTACCTTTGTTAGGAGTCCCATATCGGTTGAGTTCATGTAAGAAGTTGTTAGTAGCATAAATAAAGGAATTGATCATTCTTAAGTATGTTACCATGATGGATCAAAAAGGCAGAAAAACATGAATAAAATCATTCTTGGTGAACTCCTAATCTCTGAGCAAATAGAGGAGAAACATTTACTATTCATCGCTGCTTTAATCACAGTGATTCATGTTAACCAATCCATGAGATATAGAGTTATATTTGCCCGGAGCTGTCTGAACAAGCATGGAACCGTGCATCAGAATTGGATATACTTCATAGTGTATTTGTCCATTACCGTCTAATACAAGTTACTATCGAGGGTACCCGTCGTGTTTTACTATGCGGCACGACAAAACTTCTCTTTAATTTTTTTTCTTATTTCTCGCGGAATAATTACGCGGATGTAACTAACACTAAGCATGATTAGCATGGCCAATCAAATGGTATGCTTCATACGATAATTTTATTATCCCCGACATATATCTAGGTTGGTACGATTAGAACCATCATCGATGGATTGTCCTTCTCGATCGGCGCCTTTTCTACAGTTTTAATTTATCTGACCATTCTGGCCAACAACATTCGTACCTTGTTGACATACGATAAAAGCTATTGATCAACCACAATTTCTAATTCAATAAAACCTCCCTAATGTCGATGCATGCTAACAACTACACTGACTCAACATTCGATATCTCCAGATCTACCGCTATAACAATGTGGATAACAAGGAAGGTCATTAGTAAATGATACAATTGATAAACACACACCAATGTATGTAGAACACAAATTCAATCAGACTTGCACATTAGCAAAAGCTCGTCTTTATAGAAATAAATCCAGAATCAGACTAATACCCTCATATCAATTACTATATAGCACAATGATACGATTTTCCGATGCCTAATGTGGCAGGGTCTTTTATAGAAATAAATCTCGGAATCTAGACTAATACCCTCCTTATCAATTACTATAGCACAATGAATGAATTTTTTCCAATGCCTAATGTGGTAGGGTCATTATGTTCCTACATTGAAAAATATTAAATGAGAGATATTCATCCCAGGTTGCATGGTTTATGTACCAAGAAAGGTGGAAAGCTTTTCGCTGCTTATAAACAACTTAAAACAGGTTCATACGGACATATACCTCTCTACCATTCCTTCCTACATCGTCTTTGGAAAACAGAGAGACATGCCTACTTGTGAACATCGTCTTTACCACTTGTCAGGCTAGTGGCTGCTGCGGTCCCAGGTATAAAATATGACCTTGCATTCCTATACAAGCAGAGCATGAATAGGTCAAAGAGTATTTTCTTATCTCTGGCAAAAATGTATGGCTACGTACTCTCCATAGCATCATCTATATTTTTAAGGGATCTCATCTGCATATTGCGTCTATATCATCTCCTCCAAAGATGCCTTACGCTTTCAGTCTGAGCAAATACTGTTCTCGATTCAAGCACAGTATTAGCATGCATCTGCGAAAAAAAGGCCATGTTTGAGTTGATCAACAGAACGCAAATTCAGTTAGCCCGGTTGGTGGGACAAAATGCAGAAATCAAAGGCAATTATCGCGGGACAATCCGGTGGTGACAGTCGTGATCTTACTGCGGGGAACGAAATTCGGGTTCGAGGACCGTTGCTGCAATCGGGTTTATGTTTCAGCTGATGTCAGTGGCAATGTGGTGGGTGTACCCGTCGTCGGATAAAGAGGAGAGACAATGTGATTATTTTTCCGTTCTCTTGGTAATAAAGCTCGTGAAACTATTTGATGAGCAAAATATCTTTGAAAATCTCAATTTATTACTTTCTTCTCGAAATCTAAGTACGTTTTAGGATCAGTTGCGCGCACAAAGAAAACAAAACATGCTTCTCCAACACTCGACACACGAAGTGCCCCGTAGGATCTGTGGGTCATGTGTGTTTTTCTTGTTTAGATCACTTGTTTAGATGAGACTCGTGCTTTAATTTTTGTTGGAGATACGTAATTGATGTTGTCCAATGCAGTTTTTCACCAATTGATTCATTGTTGAAGAAATCTAGAATGTTATAAATTAAAGAATCATTCTTTTTTCTTTTCTAAATATTTCTTACTTGGATTAGATAGACTCTATAACGTATAAGTAGGATTATATTCATACAGTTTCACTATGAGAAAGCAAAGATACAATTTCATAATTCCCATTCTCAAGCGACCTTTCCATCGCCCAAATGCTTTGACATGGTATCAGACCTCCTTTTTTCTCAATCTAACTGAGGGCAAAAAAAAAAAAAACCGATGAGAAGGCAATCAGGCCGGTTCAGCCACTAGTGCAATTTTTCCTGAGCCCTGCGTCCACGCTGGGTCCTTGTCTCCCATCCAAATCCAGAGGGGTGGGAAGTATAAAAAAGTCCTAACTCCGGTGTATTGATTCCAATTCAATTTAAATCTTTCAATTAGATCAATTTACTTTTTTAAACTTTTTAAGCATTGATACCAATTAAATCCACCGGCCAAGTTAGGCCGTGAATCGCTGGACGTGGATGTCGAGTGGTCCGCGTGGGCGTCGGCGGTCTTACGCGGACGCATCACGGCCGACGTGAACAAAATTTATAATTTTTTAATAATTTTTTTCTTTTTTCTCTTTCTTAATTTTCTTTCTTTGTTTTTTCAAAAAATGGTGGTTGCGGTCTAGGCTATCGTGACGGGTAACTCCGCGGCCGACCCTGCCCCGCATCAGTGAGGGGAGGCAACACCCTGGCCGTGGGCGGGCAGTATGCCACCGCCCCTCACCTAGATCCTGGCGTAGGGCGATGCCCTGCCCGTGGTCGATGGAGGGCTTTGTGATCGGCGGGGATGCGGGGCCCTCGCCGAACGCTGTTTCAAGGGTTACCCGACTCTTGCCGGTGACCGATGTCGCTGTACTGCGGGTTTCTTAAAAAAAAAAAGCGAAAACAAATATTTAAAAAATCTGAAATTTCACTTAATCATGGATGTTGTTAAGGTAGGAGAATTCAGGGTTTGGCATAGCAGGATATTTTTCTTGGCATTGTTTGATAGAGGGCAGGGGAGTCGCATCTGCATTATCTTGATAGATAAAAATGCAGAAGAACATTGACAATCTTTGTGCCACGGTCCATTTAAAGGACGCATGGTTATTAAGTCTTTAGGTTTTTGTTTGATTGAAAAAAAGAGGCCCTTATACAGAATAAAGAAGTCGATATGATGTGTTGATCATTATCGACATGGCACATCTATAATTTGTTCGAGCATGTCTAAGCTAGTGTATAACAATTCTTTTTTTTTCTAGTGGCTATAAAAATGGTAAAAAATATTATCCTCTAGTTTGAATATCCACGAATGTCGCCCCGTATTGGTTTCTTTGGCCAAATAGAAGGTCCGAATCCACACGTCTAGTACAAGACAATTTTGCAATTTGCGACCAAAGTCTGTGCCCTAACTTTCTGAAATTTTCTTCGATTAAAGTTACAAGTTGTGCGACGAGTCAACCCTAGTAAATGAAACAGAAGAGGTTGAAGAAAAGAAAGCAACCGTAGAAATTTCTTAATACATGTAGCACCAAGAAAACCAACTGTTTACACAGAAGGTGAAAACTAATAATATACTTTTTTTAAAAGTCGGTTTCAATTAGATTCTTCCCACAGTTGAAAGCAAAATGACAATTCGAGTTTGCTATATATCTCGTCGGTCCATCTTATATAGTATCATCAACATTTTTTATAAAATGCGAATGTTCACGAAAGGAAAAACACCAATTTAAGGCGTCTCAAATTTGATGAAGTGGTTAATCCAAGACCAAAGCATAACAAAGGTATAATCAGGTACTCTCTGAATAAAAGGATAATTAGTAGTCCGCAGCTTCTTATTGTAAGAAATTTTAATTTGAAAGAAAGGAAAAAAAAAAGAAAAAGAAAAAAGAGGAAAACAAAAATAAAAAACAGAATGTACTGATTTTAATTTGAAAAAAAAAGCGACGTGGAATGGACACATCATACTTTTAACAATTGGTGGATGGAAAACTAACAGGATAAGATTTGAGTATGAAGTAAAATTGGATGATTTTATGATAAAAAAAGGTTATGGTTAGAATTGGGATTGGAATAAAAGCTCTATACTTTTAAGGGAATTAACCTCAATCGAATATATTCCATTAGTTTTATTGCATAGACTGAATATGATCAACCAGTTTAAGTTCGCTAAATCTAGTTATTACTTTAGTTTCAGAAATGTGTGCGTTTCAAAGAGTTTTCGAGAATTGACCTATGTTTTCAAACTTAATATCGGTATCAAGCTAATGGATTATGCAAATTTAGAGGATTTGGAACTTTTTGAAATTATTGGCCTCTTTTTGTTTAGAGTGAAAATAAATGATTTGGAATACATTTTTTACAAAATGATTGCTTATATCGCTAAAAATAAAAATGAGCGAAAAATATTTTCATCATCAATAAAATATTTAAGCTTATACATTGTTGTCGACAATAAAACTTCCCATCGATTTATTTATTTCAAAGCGATATAAGCGATCACATTTTAAAAACCTATTTTTCTCAATTATCAATTTTCAGTAGAAACAATCAAAATTCATAAACTCTAACATTTCCTCTACTCTCGACAACACTTGAAAACTCTGCTACCTTCTTTCTCTGTAAGCGTTTTGTCTGCCCACGCTGGCTCAGCCACTCTACTTTTTGCAAAAAAGATGCATTGATAACGTGCATTGCGCCACGAATCCACTAGTTGAAATTTTTAGTCAATGACTGGTAAGATAACGAATAAGTTGCTAGTCTGATAAATGCATATGTTATCATATTCATAGGATTAGAATGTGTACAAAATTGCTATGATTACATTTAAAAGATTTAATGATAAAATTCATGCGATGCATGGATAAAAAACTAGTTTGATTAATAATTCCAGCGGATAATCCTAATTCATTCAGTCGGGAGGGTCATTGGCTTTTTGGAACATGATCAATATTTGGTCCACAACAAGTGTTTGGAAGATTAAAAGAAGTTTCACAAAAGCTTGATTCACGACAGTGTATCATGAAGGGTTGTTGGATATCTTGCGGAAATATTGCAAATATTCAATTTATGTTATTGTGCAATATTTTCAACATATGAAGAGTCACATATTCCTCACTTTCTCGTAAAATTCTGTTGCCAACAGTTGGTTTGTCTATATTTTGCGTTTGTTAATGCTTAAAGTAAATATTTTCCCCCCAACTTTGTACATCTTAATTTGGTCGTATCATGATTATCCATTAATATTTTAAACTTACGTTACTGTATAATGTATTGTAGAGCCATTGATGTTGCAACAACGAAATATTGGCGGCCCCATACTATAACATTTCTCTAAGAAAAATCGGTGTTAAAATTAATGAAGTATAAGATATTGCTTATAAATTACAATGAAATTTCAACAAGACTATATGTAATGTTGAGGACATATGTGTATCATCACATGCATGTAGTCGGCAAAAGGGATAGTATGTTAATGTAGGGAGAAACATCAGATTGGTATCACCAAATATCTTTTGATTAGTCATATTTTCATAAATCAAAATTTTCAAATGAATAATTACAGGTGACTCTATTAGTTGCCTCATATCAAAAGTACAAATACCTAATTAAGTTAAATATACCAAAAAAAGTGTCAATTTTACAAAGCCACCTGAAAGAAATGGCTCCATATCAAGTATATTTCACTTATGATCTCTAGACTTTATTGAGGTTTTGCAATTATATCACTGTGAAGTTTAGTTTAAATGACCTAATGTACTAAAGTTTCCTTTTTTCATTCTTTCTTTAAATAACCCATGAGGCAATTTCAATTTCTGATGCCAAGAACCTGCTTTGCTATGCTTTTTCTCTTTTCTAGGCCTAATTTCTTTTCTTTTTTTTTTTTTCTCTCCCCTTTCTAATGTGGGGCCTTTCTCTCCTGATCTATCTACATTTTTTAACCATTTTTTTTTCGGTGACTAGACAATCAAAATATTTTTTTTTTTGAATTTTAACTTAAAAATACTAGTCTCATTTTCTGGACTTAAGGGGTACTATAAAAAAAAAACTGCCAGAAGTGGATCACGTCTAAACACCTAACTTGATTTAAGGGCCGATTTTTCTAGACCTTGGGTTCGGATAGAAGGATGGCACCTACGTTACGGAAGATGACAGTCTAAGCAAAAAGCTTTTCTTTTAATTTCTAATTAAAATTTGATTATTTTTGTCCAACGTAAAAACAACAACAACCTTGGGTATCAATTTGTCCAATGAGGAGAGAGAACGCATGGTGTTAATTCCTTTTCATGGGTCTCCATGCTAGAACCGGCGGATTCATTCTGATGACATTGACTCGAGGGGTTCGAAAGGAGACGGGTGTGTTTGTTTGGAGAAAAAAATTCATGAATAAAAGAAATGAGTTAATAATACGAAAAATTTTAAATTGATATATTTATGATAAATTTATCTTAAATTAATTTTTACCACGAAAAACTTTAAACTGAGTATATATGTGACAAATTTTTACTCTCTACAATTTTCCGTTAAATTTATCGTCATTTCTAAGGTTAAATGACGTGATAGTTATTGGATATACCCTTAGTTTATCACAAGTATACTAGTTTATGATTTTTTTATTAATCCAATTTAAGGAAGTAAATTTGTCATAAATGTACAAGTTTAAATTTTTTAGTTTTTAAAAATTAGTTTAGGTTAAATTTAGTGGGTATATCAATTTGGGATTTTTTGTGATATTAACCCTAAAAAAAAAATACTATTAGAAATCATTTTTCAGGAAAATATTTTTCTTTTCAGGTTAAGAAATTTTTTTAAAAGATAAACCATATTCTCGTGGACTCCAAGCTCCTTCATTTTTGTTAGTTCAGTCTTTAATCTTCCTGGATTGTCTTTCACTACCACGTACTGTAAAGCATAAGGATCATGTCCAGCCATCAACTCTATGATTTTCTATAAGTCAACCATGATCTCGATAGGTATTATTGCAATTGGTGTGACAAACCAAGGCATCAGAGCAAGGCATTTGCTTCTGCGAAAGAGTGCAGGTCAGTCATAGCATTGAATGGGTGTAGAATCTGTGGTAAGAAACCACTCAAAATCTTTGTCCTATATCGTCTTCTGTTTAAGAAAATTTGCGGATCATGTCTGTTGTTGGATTGTAAGGAGAGAAATAACTGATTTTGTAAAAAAAATACAGGCACGAACAGGAATGCATCTCCTTTTCTGTGTACAATACATGATTGTGCGTCTAAGATTGATTGTGATGTGGTTAGATTTCAGACCAGTGTCAACAATATTCAGGATGAGATGTGGATAGGTACGGGAATAGAGATCAGGCCTAGCCGAACAACCAGATAAAGAAACTGCAAGTCTACAAGCCGGTGGATGAGATGTGAACTGGCTGGCAAGCAGTGACAAAATGGAATGCTCTAAAGCGAAAACGTACCGGTGTTGGACTCGGCCTAGGGAGATGAACAGAAAGTTCACAAACTTTCATTTCTTCTCCATGTGTGCTATTCGTGCATCCACAGTTGTCTTTGCTTAGTGTCGATCCCCAAAATCAACTTGTGCATCCACGTGTCCATGTTCTTTCCAAACTTGCCCTTTACACTGCCTGTTCTGGCAAAATCAATCATCTTGTGTTGTTGTGGCTAGAAACAAGACAGCATCGGTGTCGTAACTTTTCAAATTAAAATTCTTGAGCTTCGATCCATTGAAATACTGCTTTCATTACATTCAAATTTCAACGCTGAAATATCAATAGATTTTTAACAACCCCTAAAATTTACTGCAAACCGGAAGTAGTCTCATAAGTGAATCATGGTATAAACAGTCGTAATTAGTCTCTCTCCTCTAGTTTTATGTAATTTACT
Source organism: Syzygium grande (assembly GCA_024733475.1). Taxonomy (NCBI): domain Eukaryota; kingdom Viridiplantae; phylum Streptophyta; class Magnoliopsida; order Myrtales; family Myrtaceae; genus Syzygium; species Syzygium grande. The sequence continues at coordinate 9,153,165 of JAMXDD010000005.1, read as the reverse complement.
GAACTAAGCAGGATACACATTTGCCCTCTCGATCCTTTCATTTTGAATTTTATGCGGTAAAGTGTCTTCGACTCATCTCATATCATGTCTTAAAAACCTACCCTTGACGATAGATACATAACTAAAGGGATTAGCCAAGATTGATAAAGTACCCAAAAACACAAAAAAATAAAAAATAGAAATAAAGCCAACTATTTAGATTGACTTGCTGGAGATAATGCACCATTTCTGCTCTTATAACTGTTGGAAGTGTCTGCTGTCTCTAAGGTTGGAAATGCTGCACATCATCACCCCACCATAACTTTTCATGCATTGTTCTTTTTCTGTATTTGAAAGTCATCCATACTAAAGTTGCACTGCCCTTTTCGTTTGAACCCAGAATTTATCTACAACGTGTGGTTTCGATTCCACGATGTTAACCAAATTTTACATTGGAAACACTGAACGATTACGTAATGCCCTCTGATATAGCTTTCAGAGGCTGCCACTTCACGTTCTGTCTTGAGCGCCTCCAATTTTATCCTCAGAGCCTTCATGTTCATAAATTTACATGTCCAGTTCTTCCCCTACACGTTTGATTTCTTCATCCTCGTTTTGTAACTGCGCTGGTTCTCTTCAGCTTTGGCTCTCCTTTACCTGAATGTTGGCAAGATCATTAATCAACAGTTTCCGTACTTTTCTTTTAGCTACAGCATAACAGTGATGAAACTCTGAAGTGCTAAACATAATGATTTCGCATGGAGAAGATCGTATAAGAGCACATGTTCTTTTTTTTGGCCAAAATATTGCATATGCTTTGACTCGTGCAATCAAAGATTATATGGCCTAAAATCACTTTTTATCCTCTCGTAATTTGCTACGAAATGGCTGAGTTATTATAAAAGGAGAAAGAACGTGAACTCATGGCATCCGTACGCCCTCATAGAGATCTTCTCATCCCCGCATCCTTTGTAAATGATGCAAGATTTTATTTCCCTGCGAACTCAAGGTCAATGGATGATCTTGTGGAAGATACTGAAACGTCGTGGCGTCATCCTCGTGAGGCAGCATCGAGATCGCTGGCCCACGTGAATTGAATTCACACAAATAGCAGACGTGAAGACTAGTGACCAAGATAATTCACAATGTCTGAAAGATCTGTCTTATTGATGGCGCATCGAAGAGGATGCTCCACGGTAGATGGGTGTCAATTAAGTGATCCTGTGGACTTTTTGCAGTATCTCTTACACATTTAAAGTAATGAATTTGTTCATCTTTCTCGATAACTCAGTCGATTAGGATAACATTAATCTTTCCGTTTGGGTTCATAGTTTTCGTTTTTTGTTTTGCTAACCTTGCAGCATTAATTGGGCTGTCAATAAATTAAAAAATTTTAGTTGCCAAATCATTTCGTCAGGAAACACACTTTGGTTGGGCCAACGTCCTCAAATGATTGCTCTTTTCGATTGTCAACATGGAGCCAGTATAGGCTTCCCTGGCCTCCCCGTCAATCCGTCCTCGGTCTTGAACGTTGATGCCTTAAAATATAGTTCCTATTGGAAAAACTGGTAATCCCTTTTTCACTAACGCATTAATTTAGCCTTTTTTCTTTGCTATGAAAAGGGCTAAAATCATTTCCTAAGAAAATTAACATCGAGAATCTATTGTCCCGTTTTGTGTCTTTTGAAAATCTGAAAGTAATTCTCTGAGGGCGATTGAAAGAATCCAGGTGTCCAAGCGGTTATTGATTTTTGGGATTATAGCCAAGTCAGCATGATGATTTTTACTCAGAGTTATGTTGCACTTTGAACTTAAAATGAAAATACAACTGTCTCATGATATCTTTAAGTAAGGATGATTGCAATTATCAATCATAAGTTTTGGACTAACAAGATCAGAATGGCTTCAAAGTCAATCTTAATGATAATCTTAAATAACCAAGTTGTTTGGCAGAGATGAGTCCCAACCCAATGCCCAAAATTGGATCTCAACTATCTCCCTTCAGGAGATGAATAGAAATGTTTGCGATTGTATTGAATGGGAACTAGAATTTTCGAATTGTGTGGGAATTTTTGCAAAATACAATTTTTCGAATTTGGACAGTCAAACCTCCATTAGCCTCAACGAAGATAATCTATTGCGGGAGGATAATGGAAGCAGGTCTTTATTTTAAATTAATTAATGCAAGGTAATCATTGGGGGTAGAGATAATCAAAGAATCTGATAGTATGTAATCCATTATTTGAAAGCAAAAAGGACCTCAACATTAGAACTTTCCTCTGGCTAACTTCTCGGCAGCTGTTTGACGAACGGATTGAAGACGTCTTACAACTTGGGAGGAAATTTATATTGCTGAAATGTGGTCTTATGTGGAATCAACATTACTTGTTTTAAAGATTGTTCAAACGTTCGCAGAATTTTTGAAAGCTTGATTTTGTCCCACAAAAAATATTGGAAAAAAAATCTTTTCATTTAATTTGTGTTGATGGGCGAGTCAAATCTTGCTGGGGAAGGCAGTGTGAATTTTCATCAAGATTGGACATAACTTTTGGGTAGTGTGTGTGTTTTTTGGTAATTGAGAAACAAGTCACTTTTCAGAATAATTTTATTTTCTTTTAGAAATCAGTATAAAATAATTGTGTCACGTGAAAAGAAACCATCAAGACATCATCCATGAATAACTTTCGACATTAAGTGGATTATACACTTCGTCACTTTTGGTCAACTGGGATCCTCCTGCCTTCAGAGATATTATGATGAATGCCCATGGGTCCTCCTAAAGGCAATCGAATAGCAGTTTTGGTGTTATTCGAAAACGAAATTGGTGACTAGCTCCATGGTGGTTTTGCAACCTTTATTGGAGTATAGATTATGCATTATTGACATATATAAGCTGCAAAAAAGAGCTATCCGGCAAGAATTCAAGTCTACCCTAAAGTTAAGCATTACATTTCACTATAGAAACTTGATAAAGAAAAATTTTAGTCCAAGTGTTCGAGCAGGAACTCAAACTCTATAAATGCACAAATCTTCCCCGTCCTTGTTCTCTTCAAACTCTCGCATATCTTGAGCAGGGAACAAGTAACAGGATTGAATAGCTGATGATAGAAGGAATAAGTTGACACTTTTCCATGCGGGGTTCCGCCGCTGCCATTGCGATAGTTGCAGCAAGCATTGCCAGGGTCCGGCTTTTCGATCTGAGGGTATGATCGGTCGCTCCACAAATCTGCGTGCGGAAGCGGCTTTCAAATATAGACCCATCACCATGAGCATCAACTCGTTTCTTACATCTATGAACCTTTACTCCAACCATTGTAATGTCTGTGGTGAATCAATTAGAAGGAGGATCTGCTACCAATGGGAAAAGTGCGGCAACTTCAAACTGCATCCTTCCTGTGTCCAAATGCAACTCCTAAAGCATCCACTCCAGGCGCATGGTCTTTCTTATTTTCAGCGAAGTCTTGACTTCCAACTCACAATACAGAGCCAGCGGTAAGATGTACGCAGTTGACTTATACTGTTGTATGTCGTGCAATGTGCAATGTGCATGTTCACTACGATTGCCTTCCAGACACCACAAACCATCAAAACCATCATTGATGAGTTAACCCTCCATGAATCAATTGTTAGGGGATGATTCTGGTGAGTACTACTGCGACATTTGTGAGCGAAGAAGGGATCTGGAACTATGGGCTTACTCTTGCAAAAATATGCCAGTTGATTGCTCATGTTACATGTGCAGTATCTCCGCAAGCTGATCCTCTGGTTATGGGTGGAGGAATGGATATGATCAGAAAGGTTGAAAACTTAATAAGATGATACCTCAAATAATGGAAGACAAAAACAGATAAGTCTCTAATCATCTACTTATGTTGAAAATAAATTTACGAAATTAAGACCAGGTATGTCATCTGCAGCATAAGTCAAAAAGCATATGCACAAACTGTACTCTCTCTCGCAGTCGTCCTTGACCATTTTATGATCTTTTTCTATACAATAACTGAAGGAAACTGAGCCAATATTTCGGGTGAGGTGAAACCAGAACTTGAAAGAGCTGGATGGAGAAATTGAAGGCGCACGGCAAGAGTGGACACAATGAAAGCAATTTGGAGGAACGGACGGCGAATCTAGAACCTTCAAGCCAAAACCCAAGAGGCATCGACGGACAAACTCCGAGGCACTGAAAAAAAAGAGCTGAATTAATAAACACTTAGTCACTAAATGTTCATCTATGTTCATTGCACATGTTCTTGCAGTGAACTCAAAGATCCTGTGTCATGCTCTGCAGTTACTGTGGCATTTCGTGTCAATTCATCACACGCAAGCTGAGCCTAAGCCGTCACTAAAATGAAGCTGTGGGAAGTTATAACTACAAGCATGTAACCAAATTTGTACAGTTCTTCCATTAAAATTCATTTTATTAGGAAAAGTGACGAGGTATTTAACAAGCTAAGGTGGACATTTTATCGATTGTATACGTCAATAAGAAACCACTCTCAATCATCGATCGTATTAAAGACAAATGTGGATTCGATAGGGAGCTAATTGTTATGTTTTGGTACATAAAAAGTCAACAAATGCAATGAACGCTATATACTTAAGACTAAAATCTAAAAAGAAAGGCAAATAGAGGATTGGTTAGGAATCAAAATTATCTAAACAGTATGAAAGGTCCAAATCGGGGCAAAAGTTTCAAAGTCTAAGATAAGAAGATGAGTAGGGATTGGCTAGGAATCTAGAAATAAAACTCTTTAAAATCTAAGTGATGAACTAGATTAAAATCATGGTAAAAAAAAAATTAAAGTCTAGTGAAGAAAATAAATGAGGTTTCATGTGAACGTCTTAGTAAAAAAAAACACAGAGAACATAACTTGTTGGGGAGGGTTAGATTGTTAAGCTGAATAATTACCGATATATATATTAAACCACTGTTTGGGGACAAAAAATAGATTACTATATTCTCTTAGTTAAAGGAGTTTTGAATGAATTTCATCTATATGATTTTAACTTAATAGTAATTTGTCCGTCTGACACTTAAAAGCAGTGAATTCTGACCAATAGAATGGGTTGGCAAAGTGTCCATATAAATTTTTATCACAACAAAACAAGATCAAGGCCGAAAGGAAAAAAAGAGATGAAAATTCGATTCGATGTAAGAGAAATTTCATCAATTAATAAAAAATGAATATCTATGGAGAAAAAAAGCATATAGGTTGCATCAATGTCCTCTCTCTTTCTTTGTTTTTTCTTTATTTTTTTATCATCTAGTCACGTTAGTTTACTAATAAATTCTCTCCTTTAGTAAGTGGCTTTTATGACTACTTGAGGCCGGCTCGTTCCTTTTAGATCTTGGCAACAAACAGTTGCGAATTCACAAGATGTTGATTGGCTGATTGGCAATTGAGCTTAGTCACGGAAATTTTGGTCGGAGAATAAGCGATATAAATTTAGATTGGTTTTTTTGGGTTTAATTTATAAGTACCGATGGGTTATAGAGGCCAAGTTTCTTAGAATAGCAGTTGGAAAAGCAGTTGTTTAGCTATTTTCCTTTGTATCAAAGAAAACTAATAGATTTTTATAAATTTATTTCCATGTTAATGATTTCTGTTAGTTGATATGTTGAAGATGGATTAAAAGATCTGATATTATTCCTCTTACTATTTTAATATTTATGTCTCCTTATCAAAGCCGATGCGATCATTTACATTTAATGACATTTTTTGTTATGCATATTCAAATTTATATCACATCTACTATCAACTCCATGAATGATCTCATCACATTCTTTCCTCTCTTTGCAATTTTTTGTATAGTTTGAGAATATATTTTCTGTTCACTTGCCAAGAGGGCTCAGAGATATTTTCTCTCTTCTTCATCATTTCTACAAGCGACCTAAGTATCTGCATCCCGATGATCGCATACCTATAGCACTAGGATGAACTCATCTTCTCTTCGAGCACGATAGAAATATCCTTCAAGGTTTTTTTTTTTTTCATTTAAGTTGCGAAAGACTCGATATTTATTACGTCACTCTTTGATAGGTTTTCTATAATTTACGTCAATATAGAATATGTCAAATCGTTAACTACACAAAGTCAGAAAAATATTTCAGATTAATACCCACCTAATATTGATTTTTCCTATATGACTTGAAATAGAATTCGCTAATCAAGCTAGAAAACGCAGAGGACGAAAATTTCAATGTGTCAAAACCATAATTGCTTTAGTTTTCTTTATTAATAGAAGTTTCCAAAATGTGAAAACATAATCTCACTTTAGTCTTACTCAAATCACTCTATTAGCATATAAATACTTGATCAATCGGTTTTCAAGCATCTAAAAAGCGTCCCGCTCTCATGTCGATTTCCCAACTTCATCAAAAAAAAAAAAAGAGGAAAAATCATAGCACAAATAAAACGCTCAGCATCTCTGTTGTATATATCTAGTAAAAAGTGAAGACAAAATGCACGTCAAAAGCTATGGAGTTATCCCTCTTTAAAGTTCAAAATTAACTTTCATTCTTTAGAATGGGTCTAACCATTGATTGTCACTAAATAAATAAGAATACATTATATTGTTGCAAATGCTTATCAATTACATATATACATTTCCTGGAGTCTTCCATTTTTAAGACTATGGTCATCAGTTGCCCCTGTTTTTAGAAATTTCATTAGCAGACTAAAATAGCCTTTGATTTACTCTGTTGAAAATTAAATTAACTAATTCATTTTTAACACAACAATTGAATTTTGTGACGTAATCCAGATCTTCTAAGTTAATTTATTAATTAGGATTATCATAAAAGATAATAGGAACACCATTGCGAGGGGTGCTTTCATCTTCTCCTTACTTTCTATGTCGTATTCACATCTAATACCATAGCGACACGCATTAACTTTCTTTTCTGTAGACTTTGTCACATTCAAGTCTTTCTTTTCTTTGGTTGTTTAAATCTTTCTAAATTCACAAATATTCAAATTCAACTGCCAAATAAGACCAGACCTTTATGAACTAATTCGAAGGGTGGAGATCCTGCCGTGTGTTCACTGTTCAGGGATAAACCGGAGCGCCTATTATTGGAGATAAAGAGTGGTGACAGATAAAAACGCGTACATATAAATGTAGGTGTTTGCTTAGTTATAGTATGGTATTTCATTGGTGTCGATTTATTGACTAATTTTCCAATATGAACATACTTATGGTACATGTGACATATTTAAATCCACTTAGATACAACTGAATAGAGAACCCCAAAATTAGATAATTGCTTGGAAATCGATTTGATTTCAAGGCAGATGTCAAATTGTAACATGGGTTGCGGGTACCATCCGTAAAACCTGCCCAGATCCAATGCGATGTTAATCCGCTACACCAATTAATGTAGAGGCATTCCTTCTTACGATGCTCCGACGCAAGACAAACGGTGGACAAGGAAAAGCCATTACTTTCGTCAGAACAAGAATGATGTGACTAGATAACTTGGTGGACTAAAGAGAACCAGGAGGACGCCATTCCATTAAAGTATATTAGCCAGTGATCACAAGCATGTCAATTACGGTACCTACAATGAACTGTAATCGTGAAAGAAGGTTGGAATTTGTATGCTTTAAGAAACGCTTCTCGCATCGCAATTCATCGCTGGAAGAGACCCAGTCCTTTCCAATTAAACTCACTTCTAAAACAGAACCATATCTTTTTACAATTACCTTGTGTGCTGTAAAATGGCTCGCAAGTATTGAGACTTCATCGTCAGCTTCCATCTGAGAGTGATGCTAGCTGTTTTATAATGCTTATCTTCGAGTCTATATCGGATGTACCATAGTTCTTCGACCACCTAAGCAATCGAATATCCGAGGGTTTGTCGTTTCCTTAACGCCACCAGCAGGTCAGTCCGAGTCGAATCTGGTCAGGCACTTGGCATTTGTTCCATTTCACCTTGCATCCTCAAGCGCCCTATTAAGTTTGGTTGTATTCAAATTTCTTATCAAAGCAGCCTGTATTAAATAACGGTCAACACATTAGCTTTGCTAGCATGGTTAGAGATTAGGTCAAGACGCGACGGATCAAGAGAATGAAAAATTTCCAACATGCACGAGGAGTTTGATGCTGTAGGGATAATACAGACGGGCCAAGTATAAAAGGGACCAGGGTTTTTCTTTATTCCACCATCACCACCTCAACAAGACTTCATACAGCTGCCCTCCTAGCCTTTCCTCTTCCTCTTTCCTCCTGTCAAATTTCAATTTTTCTTGCCAATCACCTGTCAGCTCCGACTCAGCTGGCGAACCAACCTTCAAACTTACATTGTCCATTTGATGCGCCCTGATGGCCAAGACCTTCTTGACCGGGAAGATCTTATGTCGTGGTACCATTCCTTTTGTCTACAAGAACTTCTCTACCAATTCAGAGAATCCAACGCGTATTCTCTACACCTACCGATGGGTCACGACCGGTTTGCAGCGAGACTCACCCAGATGAAGTCGCTGTGATGAAAAACAAAAGGATTTCTCGCAGCTCACCTGGACCAAGATGTATGAACTCAAACAACATAGTCCCGCCTTCTTGGGCTTACCGCAGCGGAACACTCGAGGAGGTTTGAATCGAGGGAAAGGCATCATCATTGGTGTGATGGACTCAGGAGTATGGCCCCGCCACCGCCACGTTCAATGATAGCGGAATGCCGCCTCCGCCGGCAAAATGGAAAGGGCAGTGTGATTTTAAGCCCGATGAATGCAATAACAAATTGATTGGCTCAAGGGCCTTTCACGCTCTTCATGATGGATGATCTCAGGCAGGACTATGACAGCTAGCATAGCTGCAGGCACTTTGTGGAGCCTGCTGACATGCTCAGGAGTGCTAGGGGCACAGCTGTTGGCACGTGCACCAAAAATCACACTATTGCCATTTATAAGGCGTGCCATCCATCAAGTTGTTCAAGTGCAGACCTATTAGCGGGACTCGATGCTGCTGTCTCAGACGGAGTCGACGTACTTTCTATATCACTTGGAAGGAAGGAGACTAACTCGTATTCGTTTTTCGAGGATCCCATTGCTATCGGCACATTTGCTGCAATCCAGAAGGGGATCTTTGTGAGCTGCATGGCGGGGAGGAACGGAGGGCCTTCACGGAGCACCCTATCAAATGACGCCATGGATGCTCACCGTCGGAGCTAGCAATAGATAGAAGCATTATTACGCCACCCGTTAAACTTGGAAGCGGGCAGAATATGATGGTGAGTCGCTATACCAACCTCAATTCCTTCGACTTTGCTTCCTCTTGTATATCCAGGATGGAACAGGATCAATGTGCCCAGAAGCCTTCAAGACCTCAATGTGAAGAAGATTGTATTTGTATCCGGGGAGTTGAGGGGCTTTGATGGATGGCGAGGGCAGACAATGAAAGAAGCTGGTGGGTCCTGCCGTGATCTAATGAATGGAAGTTGAGGATCCACCATCATGGAAAAGTGCATGTCCTCCCTACGTCAAAAGTCAGTTATCTTATTGGGGGAGGGATCTGTCTACATAAATTCAGCAGAAAAATCATGCCGCACCATTATTTTCAAAGGAACAGTGACAGGGCCAACTTGTCCTGCGGTTCCTCCTTCTCTTCAAGGGCCCAAGCTTGGCTAGCCGGGTATTCTGAAGCCCGACATTGTGGTCCCTGGTTTAAATATCTTAGTAGCATCACCGCTTCCTGGGAGAAAGGTAAAGAACCGCACCTTGTCTTTAAGATTGATTCTGCTTCCTTTTCTTGCCCTCACCTCTCCGGAATTGCGGCTTTAAAAGCAGGCTCATCCTCATTGGACACTGCGGCCATGAAGTCCGCCATCATGGCGTCTGCCGGACAGACCTCGGGAAAAAGACCCATCCTGGATGAAAGGCTTCAGGCTGCGATGTCTTTGCTGTTGGGGCCCGGCCATGTCAATCCACGAAGGCCATGATCCAGGTTTGGTATACGATATTCAAACCCGATGATTACATACCTTATCTCGGTGGTCTAGGATACACAGGCGAGCAAGTTTCAATCATCACAAACCAATCAAATGCTCGATAGTATCGAGCATTCTAGAGATAAGATTACCCTTCATTTCGGGTTGCCCTCGGACCTCCACGGACATTTACCCGGTCGTGACTAATGTTGGCAAAAGCATTTTTAGTCTTCGTCGTTGACAGTTGTTCCCCACGCAAGGTGTGTATGTGATTGAAGCCCTACGGACTGGGCTTTACCGAAACTAAACCATAAAAGCAACATACTTGGTCACATTCAGCGTGCCAATGCTACTCACAAAGCGGTGAATTCACCCAAGGATATTTGATGGGCTTTTGGAAACTACACTATTAGGAGTCCATATCCCGTTGAGTTCATGTAAGAAGTTGTTTGTTAGCATAAACTGAGGAATTGATCTATTCTTATTTATTTACCATGATGGATCAAAAGAGCAGAAAACATGAATAAAAAATCATTCTTGGTGAACTCTAATCTACGAGTAGTAGAGGAGAAACATTTACTATTCATCATTGCTTTAATCTGAAGTGATTCATGATAACCAATCAAGCACGAGATATAGAGTTATATTTGCCCAGGCACAATACAGAGCAAGCATGGAACCGATGCATCAGAATTGGATATACTTCATAGTGTATTTGTCCATTACAGGTCTAATACAAGTTACTATGTCGGTACCGTCGTGTTTACTATGCGGCCGCGACAAAGGCTTTCTCTTTTAATTTTTTTTTTCTTATTTCATGAATGATTACGCGGATGTAACTAACACTAAGCATGGATGGCCAATCAAATGGTATGCTTCATACGATAATTTTATTATCCCGACATAAATCCCACGTTGGTATATTAAACCATCATCGATGGATTGTCCTTCCTCGATCAACCTTTTCTACAGTTTTAATTTATCTGACCATTCTGGCCAACAAATATTCGTAAAATTTTGTTGACATACGATAAAAGCTATTGATCAACCTCAATTTCTAATTCAATAAACCTCCCTAATGTCGATGCATGCTAACAACTATACTGACTCAACATTCCGTATCTCCAATCACTATAACAATGTGGATAACAAGGAAGGTCATTAGTAAATGATACAATTGATAAACACACACCAATGTGGCATACACAAATTCCAATCAGACTTGCACATTAGCAAGAAAGCTCGTCTTTGGGCGGAAATAAATCCCAATCCAGACTATCAATTTCATATCAATTACTATAGCACAAATGATACATTTTCCTGATGCCTAATGTGGCAGGGTCTTTTATAGAAATAAATCTCGGAATCTAGACTAATACCCTCATATCAATTACTATAGCACAATGAGAAGATTTTTCCTATTTTTTCAATGGTAGGGTCATTATGTTCCTACATTGGAAAATATTAAATGAGAGATATTCATCCGGGTTGCATGGTTTATGTACCAAGAAGGCAGGAGAGCTTTTCTGCCGGTAAAGCAACTTAAAACGGGTTCATACGGACATATACCTCACCATACTCCTACATCGTCTGAAACAGAGACATGCCCACCAGAACATCGTCTTCACTCATCTTGTCAGGCCATAGCGGCCACAGTCCAGGTATAAATATGACCCTGCATTCCCATACAACGAAGCTACGAATAGGTCAAGAGTATTTTCCTCTGGGTAAAATGTATGGCTACGTACTCTCCATAACATCTATGTTTGTTGGATCTCATCTGACAAGTGTCTATATCATCTCCCTCGAAGATGCCTTACGCTTTCAGTCTGAGCAACACTGTTCTCGATTCCAAGCACGGTATTAAGCACGTGTATCAAGTAAAAGGGCCATGGAGTTGATCATAACGCAAATTCAGTTGGCTGAGTTGGTGGGACAAAATGCAGAGAAATCAAAGGCAATTATCGCGCGGGACAATCCGGTGTGGTGACGGTCGATCTTACTGCCGGGCAGGTCGGGTTCGAGGACCGTTGCTGCAATCGGGCCTATGTTTCGGTAAATGATGTCACAAGTAATGTAGGGTAAAAATTTGCCGTCGGATAAAGAGGAGAGACAATGTGATTATTTTCCTGTTTTCTTGATAATAAAGCTCGTGAAGCTATTTGATATGAGGCAAAATATCTTTGAAAAATCTCAATTTATTTTTCTTCCCAAAAATCTAGAAGTACGTTTTCGGATCGGTTTCAGGCGCACAAAGAAAACAAACATGCTTCTCAAGCACTGATACACGAAGTGCCCCTGCAGCTCTGTGGGTCGTGTTTTTTTTAGATCTTATTTAGATGAGACTCGTGCTTTTAAATTTTGTTGAGATACGTAATTGATGTTGTCCAATCGATACGGTTTTCAATTGATTGATTCATTGATGAGAAATTAGAATATTATAAATTAAAGAATCATTCTTTTTTTTTCTAAATATTTCTTACTTTTTGACTGATTAGATAGACTCTATGTATTAAAATGGATTATATTCATACAGTTTCACTATAAGAAAGCAAGATACAATTATAAATTCCCATTCTCAAGCGACCTTTCCATCACCTCGTACTTTGACATGGTATCAGACCTTTCTCAATCTAGCTTCAAGGGCAAAAAAACCTGATGAAAGGCAATCAGACCCGGTTCAGCCGCTAGTGTAATTTTTCCAGGCCCCTATGTCCAATGGGTCCTTGTCTCTCCATCCCATTCCCGAGGGGGTGGAAGTATAAAAGTCCTAAATTGATTGTATTGATTCCAATTCAATTTTAAATCTTCAATTAGATCAATTTACTTCTAAACTTTTTCACATTGATACCAATTGAGTCCATCCGTCAAGTTAGGCCAGAAATCGTTGGACGCGACTACGCCGACGGTCCCACGGACAATCACGGCTGACGTGAACAAAATTTATAATTTTTTTTTTTTTTTTCTTTTCTTTCTTTCTTTTTCAGAAAATGGTGGTCACCTCCGCCGACTATCGCCGGGCCACTAGCAAGGGCCGCGACCCTTGCCTGCATCTAGGTGAGGGGAGGCAACACCCTCGCTTGCAGGGCAGGCGCCACCGCCTCACCTAGATCCGGGCGAGGGCCAACGCCCTTGCCCGTAGTCCGGAGGGCCTGTGATCACGAGGGTGCGGGGCCCTCGCCCGGTTAGGCAGGTTGCCAACTCTTGCCGGTGACCGCACAACGCTGGCTACCGGTTTCTTAAAAAGAAAAAAGAAAGAAACAAATATTTAAAAAAATCTGAAATTTCACTTAATCATGGATGTTGGGTAATTCCAAGTGGGTGGCATGACAAGGATATTTTCTGGCATTGTTTGATAGAGGGGCAGGGGAGTCGCATCTGCATTATCTTGATAGATAAAATGAAGAACATTGACAATCTTTTGTGCCACGGTCCATTTAAAGGGACGCATGGTTATTGAGTCTTTAGGTTTTGTTTGATTGAAAAAAAGAGGCGAAGCCCTTATACAGAATAAAGAAGTCGATATGATGTGTTGACTGGCATCGACATGGCACATCTATAATTTGTTCGAGCATGTCTATGTTAGTAAATATAACAATTCTTTTTTTTTTTCTGAGTGGCTATAAATGAGGTAAAAATATTATCCTAGTTTAGCTATCTGGGAATATCGCCCCGTATTGGTTTTTTTAGCCAAATAGAAGGTCGAATCCACACGTCTAGTACAAGACAATTTGCAATTTGCGACCAAAGTCTCAGCCCTAATCCTCTACGAAATTTCTTCTGATTAAAGTGCAAGTTGTAAGGACGAGTCAACCCTTAGAAATGGAAACAGAAAAGAGGGAAAGAAAAAGAAAGGCAACTGTAGAAATTTATAATGCTAAGGGTACCTGAAGAAACCAGCAACTGATTTAAGGCTAGAAGGTGAAACCAATAATAGGCAGTGCTAAAAGTCGGTACAAATTGAATTCTTCCCACGGTTTAGACAAAAAATGACAATCTGAGTTTGAATCTTATATATCCCGTCGGTCCATCCTTTAGAAAAGTAGTACTACTGTTTATGAAAGTATTACGAATGTTCACGAAAGGAAAAACACCAATTTTAGGCCCGTCTCAAATTTGATGAAGTGCACGTTAATCCATGAGCGAAAGGCATAACAAAAGGTATAATCAGGTAATTCTATACGAATAAAAGGATAATTATCAAGTCCACCGCCGGTGTAAGAAATTTTAATTTGAAGGAAAGGAAAAAAAGAAAAAGAGGAAAACAAAAAATAAAAAACAGATATGTGATTCTGACTGAAAGAAAGCACGCGGACCGACACATCATACTTTTAACAGTTAGTGGATGGAAAACTAACGGGACAAGATTTGAGCATGAAGTTTAAAATTGATGATTTTATGATAAAAGGGTTATGGTTAGAATTGGGATTGGAATAAAAGTTTATACTTAAGGGAATTAACCCTTAATCTAATATATTCCATTAGTTTTATTGCAGACTAGATATGATCAACCGTTTAAGTTCTAACTAGTATTACTTTAGTTTCAGTAATGTGTGCCGCTTCAAGTTTTTTTCGGTGCAATTGACTCATGTTTTTACAATTTAATATCCTGTATCAACCGCTTTTAATGGGATGATGCAAATCTAGAGGACTGGAACTTTTGAAATTATTATGCATTTGTTTCGTGAAATTGAATGATTTCAATACATTTTTCTACAAAATGACAAGATATCGCTTAAAAAATAAACGTAACTAAAAAATATTGTCATTATCAATAAAAATGTTTAAACATTGTTGTTGTTTCATAATAAAAGCATTTCCCTCCATTTATTTATTTCAAAGCGATATAAATGATCATTTTTAAAAATATTTTCCCAATCATCAATTTTCAGTGAAACAAATAGAGCCCACATAAGCTCTTTTCATTCCCTCTACTCGACACAACACTGAAAACTCTGTTACCTTCTTTCTCTGTCACGTTTTGTCTGCCCACGCTGGCTCAGCCAATTCTACTTTCGCAAAAAAGATGTATTGATAAATCGCATTGGTGCCATGAATCCACCAGTTGAAATTTTTTAGTCAATCAATAGTAAGATAATGAATAAGATTGCTAGTCACTGATAAATGCATATGTTATCATATTCATAGGATTAGAATGCTGTGTACAAGTGCGCTATGATTACATTTGAAAAGATTTTAATGATAAAATTCATGCGATGCATGGATAAGAAAAACTAGTTTGATTAATAATTCCCGCCGGATAATCCCTAATTCATTTAGTCGGAGGTCATTGGCTTTGAACACATCAATATTTGGTCCACAAACAAGTGTCTGGGAAGATTATAAAGAAGTTTCACAAAAGCTATCCATGACATATATCGAAGAGAATTGTTGGATGTCTTATGGAAATATGCAAATATTCAATTTTATATTATTGCAATATTTTCAACATAAAGAAGAGTCACATATTCTCCTTTCTCGTGAAAATTTGTTGCCAACGGCTGGTTTGTTCATATTTTGCGTTTGTTAATGCTAGCAATATTTTCTCCCCAACTTTGTACATCTTAATTTGGTCAAAATATGATTATCCATTAATATTTTTAAACTTACGTCACTGTATAATGTATTGTAGAGCCATTGATGTTGCAATAAATTAGAAATATTGGCGGCCCCATACTATAAATATTTCTCTAGAAAATCGGGTATTAAAATTAATGAAGTATAAGATATTTTATAAATTACAATGAAATTTCAACAGACTATGAAATGTGAGGACATATGTGTATCATCACATGCATGTGGTCGCGCTGGATGAGTATGTATAGGAAACATCAGATTGGTATCACAAAGTACAAATACCTAAAATTTAAATATGCCAAAAAAAGTGTCAATTTTACAGAGCCACCTGAAAAGTGGCTCCATATCAAGTATATTTCACTTATGATCTCTAGACTTTATTGAGGTTTGCAATTTATGTCACTGAAGTTTAGTTTAAATCACCTAATGTACTAAAAGTTTCCTTCTTTTCCTTCTTTCTTTAAATAACCCATGAGGCAATTTCAATTCTGAATGAGTAGCTGCTTTTATGCTTTTTCTCTTTTCTAGGCCCTGATTTCTTTTTCTTTTTTCTCTCTCCCGTTCTAATATGGGACCCTTTCTTCTCGATCTATCTATAGGCGCAACCATTTTTTGTACTCAGTGACTAGACAATCAAAAATAATTCTTTCAATTTTAACAAAAAACTAGTCTCATTTATGGACAAAAGGGGTACCCCAAAAAATTAGCGAGGTGGATTATCTGCGTCTAAACACCTAACCCAGTTTGAAGGAGCCGATTTTTCTGAACATTAGGGTTTCGGATCAAGAGAATGGCACCTACGTTACGGAAGATGACAGTCTAAGCAAAAAGCTTTTCTTTTAATTTCCTAATTAAAATTTGATTATTTTGTCAACATAATAAAAACAACAACCTTGGGTATCGTTTGTCAATGAGAAGAGAGAACGCATGGTGTTAATTCCATTTCATGGGTCTCCATGTTTTCAACCGGCAGTTCCATTCTGACATTGACTCGGGATTCCATTCTGATGACATTACGGAAAAAATTTCATGATAAAAAATAGAGTTAATATTCGAAAAGTCTCAAATTAATAAATTTATGATAAATTTATCTTAATTTAATTACGACCATAGAAAACTCCAAATTGATATATATGTGACAAATTTTACTCTCGTTAATTTTCATTAAATTTTACTATAAAAATTTCTGAGTTAAATGACAACGTGGTAGTTGGCGGATATACCTTTCGTTTATCCGCAGTGTCTTGATTTGTGATTTTTTTTTATTAATCAATTTAATGGAGGTAAATTTGTAATAAATGTACCAGTTTAGGGTTTTTGATTTTTAAAAATTAGTTTGAGCTAAATTTGTCACGGGTATATTAGTGTGGGATTTTTACCCCGTGATATTAACCTAAAAATACTATTAGAAATCATTTTCAGGAAAATGTTTTCCTTTTCAGGTTAAGAAAAATTCATTTTTTTTAACTTAAATCATGCATATTCTCGTGGACTGAAGCTCCTTCATTTTTGTTGGTTCAGTCTTTAATCTTCACCAAAGTTGTCTTTCACTACCACGTACTGTAAAGCATAAGGATCATGTCCAGCCATCAACTCTATGATTTTCGTCAACCATGATCTCTCGATGAGTATTATTGCAATTGGTGAGAAACCAAGGCATCCAGAGCAAGGCATTTGCTTCTGCGAAGAGTGCAGGTCGGTCATAGTATTAGATGTGTGTAGAATCTGTGGTAAGCCCACTCAAAAATCCCTATAATTCTCTGTTTAAGAAAATTTGTGATCTCTGTTGTTGGAGAGAAATAAGGAGAAACAGCGCTTATTTTCGCGAACAAGTGCATTTTCCTTTTCGTGCATTCTGGTTGTCAAAGATAAAGCTTTATCTATGGGAAGAGTTCAAGACACTCCCAGGAACCGCCCCCTCCAAAGAAAGTGGGATCTCCCGTTATTTTTGTGGGCTGATCCCCCGTCTCCCTGTCCCTTTGTTTAGTTCCGGCTTTCTTAGTTTTTCTAAGTCTGTATAGCCTTGTAGTAGCCTTCCCTTTGGATCCTATTTGACATTATTGTCCCAATGTGATCAAAAATTTTAGGTTGGCTTAGTTTGTATTTGGTTTATTGGAAAGTTATATACATATTTACCCTTACCAAAAAAAAAAAAAATAAATCAGTTGTAAATACAAAACACAGGCACAGACAGGAATGCATCTCCTTTTCTGCTGTGGGCAATACACGATTGTGCATCTAAGATTGATTGTAGATGGGTTAGATGTCAGACCAAGTGTCAACAATATTCGGATGAGATGTGGACGGTACGAGATAGGAGATCGGCCCTAGCCGAACAAATCCAGATAAAGAAACTGCAAGTCTACAAGCCGAGGTGGATGATGTGAACGGGTCTGGCGGCAGAAGTGACAAAATAGAATGCTCTAAAGCGAAAACGTGCCGGTGTTTGACTGGCCTTGGGTAGATGAATAGAAAGTTCAGAAACTTCCATTTTCTTTTCCCCTGTATGTTGCTCCTGTATCCACAGTTGTCTTTTGTAGTATTGATCCCCCAAATCAGCTTGTGCATCCACGAGTGCATGTTCTTTCCACACTTGCCTTTGCATACTGCCCTCTGATGGAATCCAATCATCTTGTGTTGTTGTGGCGAAGCAAGACAACATCGGTGTCGCATTTTCAAAGTGGAGATTCTTAAGAAACTCGATCCATTGAAATATTGCTTCCATTATGTTCAATTTCAACTGAAAAATCAATAGATTTTAACAACCTCTAGAATTTATTTTCACAAATCGAAAGTAGCTTCATCATGAATCATGGTAGGCTTGAGTCAGAATTAGCCCTCTCTTGTCATTATATGAAGTTACTGAACTTAAACGTAGACAACATTTGCTTATTAGTCCCTTTCATTTTAATTTTATGTGGTAAAGTGTCTTTCGACTCATCTCATATTACGTCTCGCCTACCTTAGTTGAGCAATCATAAACTTAAGGTTGAATATATTGATAAAGTACAAAAAACAAAAAAAGAAATAAAAGCAAGCTATTTGAGTTGACTTGCTGGAGATAATGCACCATTACTGCTCTTATAACAATTGAAGTGTTTGTTGTATCTTAAGGTTGGAAATGCTAATAACATCACTGACCAACTTCCTTTCATGCATTATTATTCTTCTATTTGTCTGTCCATACTAAAAGTTGCACTGCTCCTTTCATTTGAACCCAGAATTTATCTAGAAGCACGTGTGGTTTCGATTCCGATGTTAAGCAAATTTTACATTGAAACACTGAACAATTACATACACTCTGATATAAACTTCTCAGAGGCCGCTACTCGCATGCCCTGTCTGAGCGCCTCCACTTATCCTCAGTGCCTTCCTGTTCGCAAAAATTTTTGTCCAGTTCTTCCTCTACACGTTTGATTTCTTCATCTCATTTTGTAACCGCAGGGTTCTCTGCTGGCTCCAACTTTGCCTGAAGTGTTGGCAAGATCTTGTCAACAGTCTCTGTACTTTTCTTTAGCTACAGCATATGATGATGAAACTCTAGAAGTGCTAACATAATGATTTCGCTAGAGAAGATCATATAAGAGCGCATGTTCTTTTTTTTTGCCAAGTAATTGCACTATGCTTTGACTCGTGCAATCAAGATTATATGGCCTAAAAATCACTTTTTTAGTCTCTCGTAATATATGCGAAATAGCTAAGTTATTATAAAAGGAGAAAAAGAACGTGCATTCATGGCATCCGTAATGCCTCTGCAGAGATCTTCATCCCCGCATCCTTTTATAAATGATGCAAGATTTTATTTCCTGCAAACTCGGGTCAATGGATGATCTTGAGGAAGATACCAAAACGCCGTGGTGTCATCCTCGTGAGGCAGCATCAAGATCAATATTATCTACGTGTGAATTGGAATTCACACAAATTAATAGAAGTAAGACTAGTGACCAAGATAATTGGCAAGCTGCCACAATAAATCCCCGCCTTTCCGACACGTATCAAGAAGGGGATACCTATAGTGAATTAAGTCAATTAGGCGGTCCGTGACTTTTGCAGCATATTTTACACATTTATATGAAGCAATGAATTTGTTCATCTTTTCTGATAACTCAGTCGATTAGGATAACATTAATCTTTCCGTTTGGGTTCATAGTTTTCTATGTTTTTATTTTTTGCAACCTTGCAGCATTAATTGGGCCATCCAATAAATTAAAAAGAATTTGCTGGCCAAGTCTATTTCTTCAAGGCTTGCTTTTGGTTGGGCCAACGTCAAATGATTGGTCTTTTTTCGATGGTCAACATGGGCCAGTATAGAGGCTTCCCTGCCGTCCTCCCGTCAATCCGTCCTCGATGTTCTTGAACGTTGATGCAGCAAATATGATTCTATTGAAAAACTGAGTAATCCCTTTTCACTTAAAGCATGAATTGAACCTTTTTCTTTTGCTATGAAAAGGGCTCAAATCGAATACAGAAATTAACATTGGAGAGAATTTATTGTCCCCGCTTTATGTCCTTTGAAAATCATGAAGTAACTTCTCACGAGGTAGTGAAAAGAACCCAAAGGTCCAAGTGGTAATTGTTTAAGGATTACTTTCAAGCCAGTTAGCATGATGACTTTTTACTCAAAGTTATGTCGACTTTGAAACTTAAAAAATGAAAGCTCAACGGGGTCTCATGATACCTTTGGTAAAGGATGGTCGAATTATCAATCATAAATTTTGGACAACAAGATCAGAGATGGCTTCAAAGTCAATCTTTTAATGATAATCTTATGATAACCAAGTTGTTTGGCTTAAGTTGAGTCTCAACCACAATTCCTAAATTGAATCTCAACTATCCTCCTTCGAGATAAATAGAAATGTTTATGATTATGTATTGAATGGGAACTAGAATTTCGGTGTGCGGAATTTTACCAAAAGATACAATTTTTTCGAATTGATAGTCAAACCTCCATTAGCCCCCAACGAAGAAGATAGTCTATTAGTGGAGGATAATGGAAGCAGGTCTTTTTGTTAAGTCAGTGTGCAAGGTAATCATTTGGGCAGAGATAATCAAGAATAAGGATAGTATGTGATCCATTATTCGAAGCCGAAGGGACCCTCAACTTATTAGAACTTTCCTCTGGCTAACCACCACAAGCGACTGTTGACAAACAAATTGAAGACGTCCTTGCAACCTGGGGAGGAAAATTGATATTGCTGCATATGTGAGTCTCATGTGGGATCAACACTACTTGTTTTAAGGGATTGTCCAATCGCCGCAGGATACTTAATTGAGTTTGTCCCACAAAAATTTTGAAAGAATTTTTTCATTGAATTTGTCTTAAGGGTGAGTCAATCTTGCTGGAAAGAGCAATCAAAATTTTTATCAGGATTGAGCATAACTTTTTGGAGTGAGAATGTGTGTTTTTTTTTGGTAATTGAGAAACAAGTCACTTTTTCAGATAATTTTATTTTCCCTTCGAAATCAGATAAGTAATTGGGTCACAAATGAAAGAAATCATCAAGGGTTTCATCTATGAACAACTCCGACATTAAGTGGATCATACACTTCATCGATTTTGGTCAACTGGGATCCTCTGCCTTCAGGAATGTTATGATGAATACCGATGGGTCCTCTAAAGGCAACCCCGAATAGCAGTTACGGAGTATTATTCAAAAACGAAATTAAAGTGACTAGCTCTCCGGTGGTTTTGGGTAACCTTCATTGAGTATAGTTATGCATTATTGACATATATAAGCTAAAAAATAAGAGCCATCCGGCAAGAATTCAAGTCTAACTAAAGTTAAGCAATACATTTCACTATAGAAACTTTTGATAAGAAAATTAGTCCAAGTGTTCGAGCAGAGAAAACCTGCTCAAACCTGTAAATTGCACAAATCTTCACGTCCCTTGTGCTCTTCAAACCTCCAGCTATCTCTGGAGCAGGGAGCAAGTAAATATGTGGATTGAATAGCTGATGATAGAAGGGAATAAGTCGACACTTTTCCATGCGCAGGGTTCCGGCTGCTGCCATTGCGATAGTTGCAGCAAGCATTGCCAGGGTCCAGCTTATCGATACGAGGTGTATGATCGGTCGCTCCACAAATCATGTGCGGAAGGGTTCAAATATAGACCCATCACCATGAGCATCAACTCGTTCTTGTCTATGAACCTTACTCCAACCATTGTAATGTCTGTGGTGAATCAATTAGAAGGAGGATCTGCTACCAATGGGAAAAGTGCGGCAACTTCAAACTGCATCCTTCCTGTGTCCAAATGCCAACTCTAAAGCATCCACTCCAGGCGCATGGTCTTTCATATTTTCAGCGAAGTCTTGACTTCCAACTCACAATGCAGAGCCAGCGGTAAGATATGTGCGCAGTTGACTTGTACTGTTGTGTGTCGCAATGTAATGTGCATGTTCACTACGATTGCCTTCAGACACCATAAAACCATCAC
Organism: Syzygium grande; assembly: GCA_024733475.1. Taxonomy (NCBI): domain Eukaryota; kingdom Viridiplantae; phylum Streptophyta; class Magnoliopsida; order Myrtales; family Myrtaceae; genus Syzygium; species Syzygium grande. Next base: position 9,131,243 of record JAMXDD010000005.1, on the reverse strand, counting down.
AAACCATCACACATTGATGAGTTAACCTCCATGAATCAATTGTTGGGGATGATTCTGTGAGTACTACTGCGACATTTGTGAGCGAAGAAGGATTCTGAACTATGGGCTTACTTGCAAAAGTATGCCAGTTGATTGCTCATGTTGCATGTGCAGTATCTCAACAAGCTGATCCTCTGGTTATGGAGTGAGGAATGGATATGATCAGAAAAGGTTGAAAGCAATAAGATGATGCCTCAAATAATGGAAGACAAAAAACAGATAAGTCTCTAATCATCTGTATTGTTGAAAATAAATTTACGAGAAATTAAGACCAAGGTAGCTGCCATCTGCAGCATAAGTCAAAAGCATATGCACATAAACTGTACTCTCTCGTAGCAGTCGTCCTTGACCATTTTATGATCTTTCTATACAACTGAAGGAAACTGAGCCAATATTCGGGCAGAAATTGAAACCAGAACTTGAAGAGCTGATGGAGAAACTAGCGCGTACGGCAAGAAGTGGATACAATGAAAGGAATTTGGAGGAACGGACGGCGAATCTAGAGCAACTGAAGGCAAATTGAAGGCATCGGGACGGAAAAAACTCGAGGCACTGAGGAAAAGAGCTGAATTAATAAAACACTTAGTCATAAATGTTCGCGTTCATTGCACATGTTCTGCAGTGAACTCAAAGATCCTGTGTCATGCTCTGCAGTTTACTGTGGCATTTCGTGTCCAATTCATCAATGCAAGCTGAGCCCTAAGCCGTCACTAAATGAAGTTGTGGGAAGTTATAACTTCAAGATGTAAACTAAATTTGTACAGTTCTTCCATTAAATTCATTTATTAGGAAAAGTGACGAGGTGATTAAGATTATTATGGATAATCAATCAGATATACGTCAGTGGCTCTACTCCCAATCAACGATCGTATTAAGACAAATGACTGATAGGAGCTAATTGCGTTTTTTGTACATAAAGTCAACAAAATGCAATGAACTATATATTTGGTGACCAAAATCTAAAAGAAGAAGGCAAATGAGGATTGGTTAGGAATCAAGATTATTCAACGATGAAAAGGGTCCAAAATCGAAAAAAGTTTCAAAGTCTAAGATAAGAAGATAGATGAGGATTGGCTAGGAATCTAGGAGAGGAATAAAACTTTCAAAATCTAGGTGATGAACTAGATTTCAAAATCATGGTCAAAAATTAAAGTCTAGTAGAAGAAAACAAAAAGGGTTCATTCTCTACCTTACCAAAAAAAAAAAAAATGAGGGTCTATCCACTAAAAAAAAAAAAAACAAATGAGGCTCTCATGTGAATGTCTGAAAAGAAAACATAGAGAAATATAAATTTGTTGGGGAGGGTTAGATTGTTAAGTTGAATAATTGCTGATATATATTTAAATTCACCGTTTGGGGACAAAAAAATAGATTTTCACTATATTCCTTGGAAGTTAAGGAGTTTTGAAATGAATTCTGTATCTACGTGATTTTACGAAACTCTATTAGTAATTTGTCCCTACGATAATTTAAAAAACGTGAATTTACTTAAACTAATAGAATAGGTTGGCAAAGTATCCATAATTATTATCACAACAAAATGTAAGATCGAGGATTTAGGAAAGGAAAAGAAGAGATGAAAATTACGATCTGATATGAAACCAAATCTTACCTAATTCAAATAAAAAAGAATATCTATGGAAGAAAGAAAGTAGTTATAGGTTTCTGCATCTAATGTCCTCTCTCTCTTTCTTTTGTTTCTTTTTTATCATCTAGAATGGTTGAACTTATTTAAGAAATTATCTCCTTGGTAAGGGCTTTATGACTACTTGAGGGCTTGGCTGTTCCTTTAGATCTTGCAACAAACGAGTTGCGAATCTACAAGATGTTGATTAGTAATGGCAATGAAGCTTAAGGAAATTTAAGCCGAGATAAATCGATATAAATTTAGATTGGTTTTGAGTTTTAAATTTTAAAGGGGTACCGATGGGTTATAGAGGGCCAAGTTTTGAATAGCAGTTGGAAAAGCAGTGTTGTTTAGCTATTTCTTTGTATCAAGAAAACTAATAGATTTTTATAAATTTATTTCCATGTTAATGATTTCGTTAGTTGGATATGTTGAAGATGGATTAAAGATCTGATATTATTCCTCTTTACTATTTAATATTTATGTCCCTTTATCAAAGCCGATGCGATCATTTACATTTAATGACATTTTTGTTTTATGCATATTCAAATTGTATCACATCTACTATCAACCCCGGTAAATGATCCTTAATCACATTCTTTCCCTCTCTTTGCAATTTTTTTGTGTAGTTTGAGAACATATTTTCTGTTCACTCAGGTCGAGGATATTTTCTCTCTCTCTCTTCATCATTTCTTTTACAAGCGACCTAAGTATCTGCATCCAGATGATCGCATACCCATAGCACTAGGATGAACTCCATCTTCTCTTCGAGCATGATAGAAATATCCTTCAAGGTTTTTTTTTTTTTCATTTATAAGTTGCTAAAGACTCGATATTTATTACGGGCCACTCTTTGATAGGTTTTCATAATTTCACATATCATAGAATATGTCAAATCGTTAATCTGACGAATTGCAGTGGCCTGATTAATACCCACCTAACATTGATTTTTCCATATGAATTGAAATAGAATTCGCTAATCAAGCTAGAAAACGCAGAGGACTTAAGTTTCAATGTGTCAAAACCATAATTGTTTAGTTTTCTTTATTAATAGAAGTTTCCAAAATGTGAAAACATAATCTCACTTTAGTCTGACTCAAATCACTTATTAGCATATAAATACTTGATCAATCGGTTTTCACATCTAAAGGCGTCCCCGCCTCATGTCGATGTTTCCCAACTTCATCAAAAAAAAAAAAGAAAAAATCATGGCACAAATAAAACGCTCAGCATCTCTATCAGGGTATATATTTAGTAAAAGTGAAGACAAAATGCACGTCAAAGCTATGGAGTTGTCCCTCTTTAAGTTCAATTAACTTCTCTATCTCTTTGGGAATAAGGTCTCAACCATTGATTGTCACTTTAAATAAATAAGGAATACATTATTGTTGCAATGCTTATCGAATTACATATATACATTTTTCACTGGGAGTCTTCCTGTGTAATTTTGACTATGGTCATCGGTTGCCCCTGTTTTAGAGGAATTTCATTAGCAGACTAAAAATAGCCTTTGATTTACTCTTTTCTGTTGAAAATTAAATTAACTAATTCATTTTACTTAACACATCAATTGAATTTGTGACGTAATCGGATCTTCTAAGTTAATTGTTAATTAGGATTATCATAAAGATAATATGAGAACACCATTGCGAGGAGTGCCCCTACATCTTCTCCTTACTTTCTATGTCGTACTCACATCTAAATACCATAGCGACACGCATTAACTTTCTTTTTCTGTAGACTTTGTCACATCTGAAGTCCTTCTTTTCTTTGGTTGTTTAAATCTTTCTAAATTCACAAATATTCAAATTCAACTGCCAAATAAGACCAGACCTTTATGAACTAATTGAAGGGTGGAGATCCTGCCGTGTGTTCACTGTTCAGGGATAAACCGGAGCACCTATTATTGGAGATAAAGAGTGGTGACAGATAAAAACGCGTACATATAAATGTAGGTGTTTGCTTAGCTATAGTATGGTATTTCATTGGTGTCGATTTATTGACTAATTTTCAATATGAACATACTTATGGTACATGTGACATATTTAAATCCACTTAGATACAACTGAATAGAGAACCCCAAAATTAGATAATTGTCGGAAATCGATTTGATTTCAAGGCAGATGTCAAGAATTGTAACATGGGTTGGTGGTACCATCCGTAAAACACAACCCAAAAGATCCAATGCGATGTTAATCCACGCTACACCAATTAAGGGTGTAGAGCATTCCTTCTTACGATGTCTGACGCAAGACAAACGGTGGACAAGGAAAGCCATTACTTTCGTCAGAACAAGAATGATGTGACTAGATAGCTTGAGTGGACTAAAGAGAACCCGAGGAGGGGACGCCGTTCCATAACAGTATGTATAGGTGATCACAAAGCATGTCAATTCACAGTACCTACAATGAACTGTAATCGTGAAAGAAGGTTGGAATTTGTATATGCTTTAAACGCGCCTTCTCGCATCGCAATTCATCCCCGCTGGAAGAGACCCAGTCCCTTTCAATTAAAACTCACTTCTAAAACAGAACCATATCTTTTACAATTACCTTGTGTGCTGTAAAATGGCTCGCAAGTATTGAGACTTCATCGTCAGCTTCCATCTGAGAGTGATGCTAGCTGTTTATAATGCTTATCTTCGAGTCTATATCGGATGTACCATAGTTCTTCGGGACCACCTAAGCAATCGAATATCCGAGGTTGTCGTTTCTTTAACGCCACCAGCAGGTCAGTCCGAGTCGAATCTGGTCAGGCACTAGCGTTTATTCCATTTCTGCCATCCTCGAAAGCGCCCTAATAGGTTTGGTTGTATTCAAATTTTATCAAAGCATCCTGTATTAGTAACTTGGTCAGACATTAGCATATACGGCATGGTTAGAGATTAGGTCAGAGACGCGACGGATCCAAGAGAATGATTTCAACATGCACGAGAGTTTGATGCTGTAGGGATAATACAGACGGGCCAAGTATAAAAGAGGGACTGGGGAGTTTTATTCCACCATCAATACCAATTAACAAGACTTCATGGCTGCCCTCCCTAGCCTTTTCCTCTTCCTCTTGTTCCTCCTGTCAAATTTCAATTTTTTTTTTTCTTTTGCAATCACCTGTCAGCTCCACTCAACTGGCAGACAACCTTCAAATATATTGTCCATTTGATACGTGCCCTGATGGCCAAGAGACCTTCTTGATGGGAAGATCTATGTCGTGGTACCATTCCTTTTGTCTGAGAACTACTTACCAATTCAGAGAATCCAACGCGTATTCTACACCTACCGATGGGTCACGACCGGTTTTGCAGCGAGAGACACACCAGATGAAGTCGCCGTGATGAAAAACAAAAGGACCTCGCAGCTCACCCGGACAAGATGTATGAACCTTAAATAACACATAGTCCCGCCTCTAGGCTTACCGAGCGGCCGGAACACCTGAGGGTTTGAACTGTAAGGGAAAGGCATCATCATTGGTGATGGACTCAGAGTATGGCCCCGCCACCCTCTTGTTCAATGATATGGAATGCCGCCTGCCGGCAAAATGGAAAGGGCAGTGTGATTTTAAGCCCGATGAATGCAATAACAAATTGATTGGCTCAAGGGCCTTCACAGCCTTCGCCAGTGGATGATCTCGGCATGGGACTATGACAGCTAGCATAGCTGCGGGCACTTTTGTGGAGCCTGCTGACATGCTCGGGAGTGCTAGGGTACAGCTGCTGGCACGGCACCAAAAATCACACCTGGCCATTTATAAGGGCGTGCCATCCATCGTTGTTCCAGTGCAGACCTATTAGCGCGGACTTGATGCTGCTGTCTCCAGACGGAGTCGACGTACTTTCTATATCACTTGAAGCAAGGAGACTAACTCGTATTCGTTTTTCGAGGATCCCATTGCTATCGGCACATTTGTGCAATCCAGAAGGGGATTTTTTGTGAGCTGCGCGCCGGAACGGAGGGCCTTCACGGAGCACCCTATCAAATGACGTGCCATGGATGCTCACCGTCGAGCTAGCAGCACAGATAGAAGCATTGTCGCCACCGCTAAACTTGAAAAACGGAGCAGAATATGATGGTGAGTCGCTATACCAAAATCCTCAATTCCCTTCTGACTTTGCTTCCTCTTGTATATCCAGGGATGGAATAGGATCAATGTGGCCCAGAAGCCTTCAAAGACCTCAATGTAAAAGGAAGATTGTGTTGTGTCGGGGAGTTGAGGGCTTGATGGATGGGCAGGGGCAGACGGTGAAAGAAGAAGCTGGTGGGTCTGCCATGATCCTGATGAATGAGAAGTTGAGGGATCCACCATCATGGAAGAAGTGCATGTCCTCCCTACATCAAAAAGTCAGTTATCTTATTGGGGAGAGGATCATAGCCTACATAAATTCAGCGAAAATCCTTCTGCCACCATTATTTTCAAAGAACAGTGACGGGAACCCAACTGTTCCTGCGGTTTCCTCCTTCTTCAAGAGGCCCAAGCTTGGCTAGCCCGGGTATTCTGAAGCCCGACATTATTGGTCCTGGTTTAAATATCTTAGCAGCATCACCGCTTCCTGGAGAAAGGGGTAAAGAACCGCACCTTGTCTTTAAGATTGATTCTGGCACTTCCTTTTCTTTGCCTCACCTCAGCGGAATTGCGGCGGTAAAGCGGGCTCATCCCCTATTGACAATTGCGGCGAAGTCCGCCATCATGACGCCCCGGCATAACCGAACCCTTGGGAAAGGACCCATCCCGGATGAAAGGCTTCGTGCCGCGGATGTCTTTGCCGTTGGGGCCGCTATGTCAAATCACCTAAAGGCCATCGATCTAGGTTTGGTGTGTACGCATTCAACCCGATGATTACATACCTTATCTCTGTGGTTCTGATACAGACGAAAGAAAGTTTCAATCATTGCCCACAAAACCAATCAAATGCTCGGGTGAGTATCGAGCATTCTAGAGGGGATCCGACTTACCTTCATTTTCAGTTGCCCCCTGACTCCACACAGACATTTACCCGGACCGTGACTAACGTTGGCAAAGCATTTCGCCTTTACGCCGCGACAGTTGTTCCCCGCAAGGTGTGTATGTCAGTGTGAAGCCTACTGCACTGACTTCTAAACTAAACCATAAAGCAACATACTTGGTCACATTCAGCCGCGCAATGCTACTCACAAGGCAGGTGAATTCACCCAAGGATATTTGAAGGGTTTTTGGAAACTACACCGTTAGGAGTCCCATATCAGTTGAGTTCATGTAAGAAGTTGTTAGGCATAAATAAGGAATTGATCTGTTCTTCGCGTTACCATGATGGATCAAAAGAGAAAAACATGAATAAAAATCATTCTTGGTGAACTCCTAATCTACGAAAGCAAGTAGAGGAGAAACATTTACTATTCATCGCTGCTTTAATCACGAATGATTCATGTTAACCAATCCATGAGATATAGAGTTATGTTGCCCCAGAAAGCACAATACAAACAAGCATGGAACCGATGCACAGAATTGATATATTTTACAGTGTGTGCTTTTAGTCCATTACCGCCCTAATACAAGTTACTATCCAGGTACCGGCCGTGTTTACTATGTTGGCAATTTGACAAAAACTTCTCTTTAATTTTTTCTTGCCATGAATAATTCGCAGATGTAACTAATACTAAGCATGATTAGCATGGCCAATCAAATGGTATGTTTCACACGATAATTTTTATTATCCCCGGACATATATCTAGGTTGGTATCGACAGGAACCATCATCGGCGGATTGTCCTTTCTCGATCGGGCTTTTCTACAGTTTTAATTTATCTGACCATTCTGGCCAACAAATATTCGTACCTTGTTGACATACGATAAAAGCTATTGATCAACCACAATTTCTAATTCAATAAACCTCCTAATGTCGATGCATGCTAACAACTACACTGACTCCAACATTCGATATCTCCGAATCTACCCGCCATAACAATGTGGATAACAAGGAAGGTCATTAGTAAATGATACAATTGATAAAACACACACCAATGTATGTAGACACAAATTCAATCAGACTTGCACATTAGCAAGAAAAGCCTTCGTCTTTTTATGGAATAAATCCTGAATCCAGACTAACACCGCATCAATTACTATAGCACAATGATACGATTTTTCCTATGCCTAATGGCAGGTCTTTTATAAAATAAATCGGAATCTAGACTAATACCCTCATATCAATTACTATAGCACAATGAGAAGATTTTTCCGATTAATGTGGTAGGGTCGCCATGTTCCTACATTGAAAAATATTAAATGAGAGATATTCATCCGCTTGTATGGTTTATGTGTACCAAGAAAGGTGAGCTTTTCGCTGCTTATAAAAGCAACTTAAAAACGGGTTCATACGGACATATACCTCTCTACCATACTTCCTACATCGTCTTTTGGAAACAGAGAGACATGCCTACTTGAACAATGTCTTTACCCACCTTGTCGCCAGGGCTGCTGCGGTCCAGTATAGCAAATATGACCTTGCATTCACAACGAAGCATGAATAGGTCAAGAGTATTTTTCTTATCTCTGGCAAAAACATGGCTACGTACCTCCATAACATCTATGTTTATGGGATCTCATCTGCATATTGCGTCTATATCATCTCCGAAGATGCCTTACGTTTTCAGTCTGAGCAAATACTGCCTCGATTCCAAGCACGGTATTAGCATGCATCTGCGAAAAAGGGCCATGTTTTGAGTTGATCAACAGAACGCAAATCAAAGCTACCGGAGTTGGTGTGCACAAAAATGCAGAAAATCAAAGGCAATATCGCGCTGACAATCCGCAGGACGTCGCGGATCTTACTGCCGGGCAGGTCGGGTTCGAGGACCGTTGCTGCAATCTGGTTTATGTTTCGGCTGATGTCAATGGCAATGTGGTGGGTGTAAATCGTCGGATAAAGAGGAGAGACAAATGTGATTATTTTCCGTTTTCTCTTTGATAATAAAGCTTCGTGAAGCTATTTGATATGAGGCAAAAATATCTTTGAAAATCATCAATTTATTACTTTCTTCTCAAAATCTAGAAGTACGCTTTGGATCGGTTGCGCGCAAAAGAAAACAAACAGGCAAGCTTCAAGCATATACACGAAGTGCCCTGTAGCTCTGTGGGTCGTGTGTTTTCTTATTTAGGATCTTATTTAGATGAGACTCAGTTTTTAAATTTTGTTGAGATACGTAATTGATGTTGTCCAATCGATACGGTTTTCACCCTGATTGATTCATTGATGAGAAATTAGAATATTATAAATTAAAGAATCATTTTTTTTTTTTTCTAAATATTTTACTTTGATCGGATTAGATAGGACTCTATGTATTATAAATGGATTATATCTTATACAGTTTCACTATGAGAAGATACAATTATAATTCCCATTCTCAAGCACCTTTCCATCACCTCGTACTTTGACATGGTATCAGACCTCCTTTTCTCAATCTAGCTTCAAGGGCAAAACCCGATGAAAAGGCAATCAGACCCGGTTCAGCCGCTAGTGCAATTTTTCCAGCCCCTATGTCCAATGGGTCCTTGTCTCTCCATCCCATTCTCCGAGGGGGTGGAAGTATAAAAAAGTCCTAAATTGATTGTATTGATTCCAATTCAATCTTAAATCTTTCAATTGACTCAATTTTTACTTCTAAACTTTTTCACAAACTTGATTTACCAATTCCACGAGTCCATCCTGTCAAATCACTACATAACCAGAATCGTTGAATTAAACGCCGAATATCCATTTTCGTGGTTTGTTTCTCACGGATTAAATTACGGAAAACACGATACGCATCAAAAAGTCGAGCCCACAAGCCATCCATATTGATTCAATGACCACTATGGGTACTATTCTAATAAAACTTCATCGCTTGTCGAGACGGGCCAGACCGTGCACATGGGACTAAAAGGCAAATTTCAATAATTGTCCAACTCTATGGCTCAGATTTCCATCACAAAATCTTGATTACCGCTCGGGTAATCGAGATTTTGTATGTCAAGAAGCCGAAGTTTTAATTTTATCTATTTCTCGTATCACATGAATGGTCCGTCTTCGCATGCCCGCATCGGGTCCCACACGCATCCACAGCAACACAAAACAATACAGCATTGGGATTAGCAGACGCTATCTGGTAAGGAGAGTCCAATGGATGCTTTGACAAACAATTTATCGTGCGCAAGAATTCCATGTGCGCTTATTGATGCTAATAACCGTTATCACGCCAAGATAGTCATACCGCCCACAACACTTTCAAGTCGTGACCATTGCATCTCAAAGTCCACAATCGGCAAAAGCTGGTGCAAAAGGTGGCGCGATTTCGGGTTGGCAACGTTTTAAGGATGTTGTTGATATGAACCGTGATTTCTCGACGAAAACTCTAGGATCACTTCATCAGCTATTTTCATGTCATCATCAAATATCGACTACACAAATCAAGGGCCATATCCCAATGACTCAAGAATGAAAATGACTTTTACTGTCCGAGAAGAATACATCAATTGCAATTGGTAAATCATTCAATTTTTAAGGGGGCATATGTTTACACCCAAAAAGTGACAAAAATCATGGAAATAGGCATCGGAGCTTTTACGCCGGTAACTTACCGATAGTTTGCAACTTATCGATAGTAGGTGAGCAGAGGATTGGCATCAACAACTTACCGATGGTTAGGGTGTCAATAACAAACAGCTTCTAGATAAGGTTGGTTATTTGAACGTGGAGAGTGCCTAGAAAATAGGAAGATGATAACCACCGCTAGAAAGTTACTTTTTATTTAAAATTTAGAAGTTGTAAACGCTTATACACGAGATTATAAATATCCCAAGTTTGTATGATGTAAAAGGAGCCCCCAAAAAATCAACAACAAGAACTCCACGTTATTTATCAGTTTATCTTTCTTTCATCTTTACATTTCCTGCACTTTCGTTTTTTACATTTGGCCAAGGCCATTATTTTCCTGCAATTTACAAGCTTTAATTTTTAGGAGTAGTTCTAATTCTCAGATTCACGCCGCCGTGGTCCTCCATGAATCTTCATCCTTGGTGCTTCGTCGTCGAAATAATCAGCCGTAGTACTGCCGCCTTTTCAGCTTAGGCCTCAAGTCAAATTCAAATAAGTTTGTTTCGATAGTACTTCCTAAACTTTTCCGTCGAAATCAAACTCCGGTTTGGTTTAGGTTTGTACAATTCCACGTTGATTTTTATGATCGCTTGGATATTTCCTGTCAAATCACTACATAACCCGTCCTTCAATTAAAAGCCGGATATCCTTTTTCGGTGTTTGTTTCCTTACGGATTAAATTACGGAAAAACATGGATACAGATCAAAAGTCAGGGAGCCCACAAGCCATCCATACTGATTCAATGATTCACGATAAGTACTATTCTAATGTCTCATCAGTTTGTCGACGCTTGTACTGTGCACATGGGACGGAAAAGGCAAATTTTCAATAATTGTCCAACTTAAGGCTCTCTACACTCCAATCGCCAAAATCTTGATTACCGCTTCGGGTAATCGAGATTTTGTATGTCAAGAAGCGTCGAGTTTTATTCTTTATCTATTTCGTACTCTTCACATGAATGGTCCATCTTCAAAATGCCCGGGCATCGGTCCGACACGCATCCGGCAGCAACACAAAACAACACAGCATTGGGATTAGCAAGACGTCATCTTGGCAAGGAGAGTCAATGGATGCTTTGACAAACAATTTAGTCGAAAGCAAGAACTTCCATGTGTGCCTCGCTTATTGATGCTAATAACCGGTTATTGCTGCCAGCATAGTCATACCGCCCACAACACCCCTCAAGTCGACCACAGAATCTCAAAGTCCACAATCAGCCAAAGCTGGTGCAAAAGGTGAAGGCTACTTCAGTTGGCAACGTTCTTAAGGATGTTGTTGATATGAACCGTGATTTATGACTTAAACTCTCTAGGATCACTTCATCAGCTACTTTCATGTCATCATCAAATATCGATCACACACCCGAAGGGCCATATCCCAATGAATAAGAATGACTGAAATGACTTTTACTGTCCGAAGAAGAATACATCAATTGCAATTGGTAAATCATTCAATTCTTTTAAGGGGGCATATGTTTACACCAAAAAGTAACAAAAAATCATGGAAATAGGCATCGGGAGCTTTGGCGTCGGTAACTTACCGATAGTTTGCAACTTACCGATAGTAGATGAGTAGAGGATTGACATCAGCAACTTACCGATGGTTAGGTGTCAATAACAAAACAGCTTCTAGATAAGGTTGGTTATTTGAACGTGGAGAGTGCCTAGAAAATAGGAAGATGATAACCACCGTTAGAAAGTTACTTTTTATTTAAAATTTAGAAGTTGTAAACGTTTGTACGAGATTATAAATATCCCAAGTTTGTATGATGTAAAAGGGAGCCCCCCAATAAATCAACAACAGAACTCACGTTCTTTATCAGTTTATCTTTCTTTCATCTTTACATTTCCTACACTCGTACCTTTACATTTAGCCAAGGCCATTATTTTCCTGTAATTTACAAGCTTTAATTCTTTAGGAGTAGTTGTAATTCTCAGATTCACGCCGCCGAGTCGTCCTCCGATATGAATCTTCATCCTTGGTGCTTTGTCGTCGAAGTCAAATCCCGCGCACATCGCCGCTCTTTCAAGCTTCGTCCTCGAGTCAAATTCCGTCGGTTTGTTTCGATAGTACTTCCTAAACTTTTCCGCCGAGTCAAACTCCGGTTTGGTTTAGGTTTGTCCAATTCCACGTTGATTTTTATGATTGCTTGATATTTCCTGTCAAATGACCACAGAAACGCATCCTTCAATGAAAAGTCAAGATCCATTTTCGTTGTTTGTTTCCTTGTATTAAATTACGGAGAAACATATTACATTTAAAAGATTTTAATGATAAAATTCATGCGATGCGTGGATAGGAAAACTAGTTTGATTAATAATTCCCCGCCGGATAATCCCTAATTCATTCAGTGGAGGTCATTGGCTTTTTGGAACACGATCAATATTTGGTCCACAACAAGTGTTTCGAAGATTATAAAGAAGTTTCACAAAGGCTTGATTCACGATAGTGTATCATGAAGAGAATTGTTGGATATCTTGCGGAAATATGCAAATATTCAATTTATATTATTGCAATATTTTCAACATAAGAAGAGTCACATATTCCCTCCTTTTCTCATGAAAATTCTGTTGCCAACGGTTAGTTTGTCTATATTTTGCGTTTGTTAATGCTTAAAGTAAATATTTTCCCAAACTTTGTACATCTTAATTTGGTCGTATCATGATTATCCATTAATATTTTTAAACTTACGTTACTGTATAATGTATTGTAGAGCCATCGATGTTGCAACAACGAAATATTGGCAGCCCCATACTATAACATTTCTCTAGAAAAATCGGTATTAAAATTAATGAAGTATAAGATATTGCTTATAAATTACAATGAAATTTCAACAAGACTATGTGAAATGTGAGGACATATGTGTGTCATCACATGCATGTGGTCGTGCCTGGATGAATATGTATAGGATATATCAGATTGGTATGACCAAATGTCTTTTGATTAGTCATATTTTCATAAATCAAAATTTTCAAATGAATAATTACAGGTGACTCTATTAGTTGCCTCATATCAGCCAAAAAGTACAAATACCTAAGTTAAATATACCAAAAAAGTGTCAATTTTACAAAGCCACCTGAAAAGAAATGGCTCCATATCAAGTAAATTTCACTTATGATCTCTAGACTTTATTGAGGTTTGCAATTATGTCACTGTAGTTTAGTTTAAATCACCTAATGTACTAAAGTTTCCTTCTTTTTTTTCATTCTTTCTTTAAATAACCCCTGAGGCAATTTCAATTTCTGATGCCGAGAACCTGCTTTGCTATGCTTTTTTCTCTTTTCTAGGCCCTGATTTCTTTTTTTTTTTTTTCTCTCTCCCTTTCTAATATGGGAGCCTTTCTCTCCCGATCTATCTACATTTTTAACCATTTTGTACTCGAGTGACTAGACAATTAAAAATAATTCTTTTTGAATTTTAACTTAAAAATACTAGTCTCATTTCTAGACTTAAAGGGGTACTATAAAAAAAACTGCCAAGTGAGATCACACGTCTAAACACCTAACTTGATTTGAAGGAGCCGATTTTTCTAGACATTAGGGATTTCGGATCGAAGGAATGGCACCTACGTTACGGAAGATGACAGTCTAAGCAAAAAGCTTTTCTTTTCATTTCCTAATTAAAATTTGATTATTTTGTCCAACATAATAAAAACGACAACCTTGGGTATCGTTTGTCCAATGAGAAGAGAACGCATGGTGTTAATTCCTTTTCATGGGTCTCCATGCTTCAACCGGCGGATTCCATTCTGATGACATTGACTCGAGGGGTTCGAAAGGAGACGGTGTGTTTGTTTGCGGAAAAAAATTCATGATAAAGAAATGAATTAATATTACGAAAAATCTTAAATTGATATATTTATGATAACTTTATCTCAAATTAATTTTTTGACGACCGAAAACTTTAAACTGGTATATATGTGACAAATTTTACTCTACGCTAATTTTCATTAAATTTAACTGTCAAATTTTTGAGTTAAATAACACGTGATAGTTGATGGATATGCTCTTCGTTTGTCACAAGTATACTAGTCTGTGATTTTTTTTGTATTAATCCAATTTAACGGGAGGTAAATTTGTCATAAATGTACAAGTTTAGGTTTTTGGTTTTTAAAATATTAGTTTGAGTTAAATTTATCACGGGTATATCAATTTGGGATTTTTTGTGATATCAACCCTAAAAAAAATACTATTCGAGAAATCATTTTTCAGGAAAATATTTTTCTTTTCAGGTTAATAAAATTTATTTATTTTTAACTTAAATCATGCATATTCTCGTGGACTGAAGCTCCTTCATTTTTGTTGGTTCAGTCTTTAATCTTCACCAAAGTTGTCTCACTACCACGCACTGTAAAGCATAAGGATCATGTCCAGCCATCAACTCTATGATTTTCTCGTCAACCATGATCTCGATGAGTATTATTGCAATTGGTGTGATAAACCAAGGCATCCAGAGCAAGGCATTTGCTTCTGCGAAGAGTGCAGATCGGTCATAGCATTGAATGTGTGCAGAATCTGTGGTAAACCCACTCAAAATCTTTGTCCTATATCGTCTTCTGTTTAAGAAAATTTGCGGATCATGTCTGTTGTTGGATTGTAAGGAGAGAAATAACTGGTTGTAGCTTACTTGTACTTTTTCTTTACCCAAAAAAAAAAAATAACTGGTTGTAAATACCAAAATACAGGCACAGACAGGAATGCATCTCCTTTTTCTGCTGTACAATACATGATTGTGCATCTAAGATTGATTGTGATGTGGTTAGATTTCAGACCGAGTGTCAACAACATTGGGGATGAGATGTGGACGGGTACGAGATAGAGATCGGGCCCTAGCCGAACAACCAGATAAAGAAACTGCAAGTCTACAAGCCGAGGTGGATGAGATGTGAACGGGTCTGGCGGCTGAAGTGACAAAATGGAATGCTCTAAGGCGAAAACGTGCCGGTGTTTGACTCGGCCTTGGGGAGATGAATAGAAAGTTCAAAAACTTCCATTTTCTTCTCCCGTATGTGCTGTTCGTGTATCCACAGTTGTCTTTGTAGTATTGATCCCCCAAATCAGCTTGTGCATCCACGAGTGCATGTTCTTTCCACACTTGCCTTTGCACACTGCCTGCTCTGATGGAAATCCAATCATCTTGTGTTGTTGTGGCTAGAAGCAAGACAACATCGGTGTCGTACTTTTCAAAGTGGAGATTCTTAAGAAGCTTGATCCATTGAAATATTGCTTCCATTATGTTCAAATTTAAACTGAAAAATCAATAGATTTTAACAACCTCTAAAATTTATTTTCACAAATCGAGTAGTCTCATCATGAATCATGATAGGGCTTGAGTCGTAATTAGTCTCTCTCCTGTCGTTATATGAAGTTACTAAACTTAAATGTAGACACATTTGCTTATTAGTCCCTTTCATTTTTAATTTTATGTGGTAAAGTGTCTTTCGACTCATCTCATATCATGTCTCGTCTACCTTAGCTGATAAATCATAAACTTAAGATCAGCTGAGATCGATAAAGTACAAAAAAACACAAAAAAAAAAGAAATAAAAGCAAGCTATTTGGAGTTGACTTGCTGGAGATAATGCACCATTTCTGCTCTTATAACAATTGGAAGTGTTTGTTGTATCTAAGGTTGGAAATGCTACACAACATCACCGGACCAACTTCCTTTTCATGCATTATTATTCTTCTGTATTTGGTCTGTCCATACTAAAAGTTGCACTGCCCTTTTCATTTGAACCCAGAATTTATCTAGAAGCACGTGTGGTTTCGATTCCGATGTTAAGCAAATCTTACATTGAAACACTGAACAATTACATAATACCCCTCTGATATAAACTTTCAGAGGCTGCTACTTCACGTTCTGTCTTGAGCGCCTCCAATTTTATCCCCAGTGCCTTCCTGTTCGCAAAAATTTGTGTCCAGTTCTTCCTCTACACATTTGATTTCTTCATCTCATTTTGTAACTGCAGGGTTCTCTTCAGCTGGCTCCAACTTTGCCTGAAGTGTTGGCAAGATCTTGTCAACAGTCTCTGTACTTTTCTTTAGCTACAGCATATAATGATGAAACTCTAGAAGTGCTATGTCCAAAAAAAAAAAACTCTAGAAGTGCTAAACATAATGATTTCGCTAGGAGAAGATCATATAAGAGCGCATGTTCTTTTTTTTGGCCAAGTAATTGCATATGCTTTGACTCGTGCAATCAAGATTATATGGCCTAAAATCACTTTTTAGTCTCTCGTAATTTATGCGAAATTGCTAAGTTATTATAAAAGGAGAAAGAACGTGCAGTCATGGCATCCGTACGCCTCTGCAGAGATCTCTCATCCCCGCATCCTTTGTAAATGATGCAAGATTTTATTTCCCCTGCAAACTCGGGTCAATGGATGATCTTGAGGAAGATACTAAAACGTCGTGGTGTCATCCTCGTGAGGCAGCATTGAGATCACACAGCCCACGTGTGAATTGAATTCACACAAATAGCAGACGTAAGACTAGTGACCAAGATAATTACAAGCGCTACAATAGATCCCGTCTTTCTGATTACGTATTCAGAAGGGATGCTCATGGTGAATTAGGTGTCAATTAGGCGGTCCGTGGACTTTTGCGGCATATTTTACACATTTATATGAAGCAATGAATTTGTTCATCTTTCTCGATAACTCGGTCGTTTAGGATAACATTAATCTTTCCGTTTGGGTTCATAGTTTTCATGTTTTTATTTTTGCTAACCTTGCAGCATTAATTGGGCCATCCAATAAATTAAAAAAGAATTTAGTTGGCCAAGTCCATTTCTTCAAGGCTTGCTTTGGTTGGGCCAACGTCCTCAAATGATTGGTCTTTTCGATGGTCAACATGGGCCAGTATAGAGGCTTCCCTGCCGGCCTCCCCGTCAATCCGTCCTCGATTTTCTTGAATGTTGATGCAGCAAATATGATTCTATTGAAAAAACTGAGTAATCCCTTTTTCACTTAAAGCATGAATTGAACCTTTTTTCTTTGCTATGAAAAAGGGCTAAAATCGGATACAGAAATTAACATCAAGAGAATCTATTGTCCCCGTTTTATGTCCTTTGAAAATCATGAAGTAACTCTCTACGAGGTAGTGAAAAGAACCCAGTGTCCAAGTGGTAATTGATTTCAGGATTACTAAGTCAGTTAGCATGATGACTTTTTACTCAAAGTTATGTCGCACTTTGAACTGAAAATGAAATCTCAATGGTCTCATGATATCTTTAAGTAAAGGAGGATTGGAATTATCAATCATAAGTTTTGGACTAACAAGATCAGAGATGGCTTCAAAGTCAATCTTAATGATAATCTTGCGATAACCAAGTTGTTTGGCGAAGTTGAGTCTCAACCACAATTCCGAAAATTGAATCTCAACTATCTCCCATCGAGATGAATAGAAATGTTTGCGATTATGTATTGAATGGGAACTAGAATTTTCGGGTGTGCGGGAATTTTACCAAAAGATACAATTTTTTCGAATTCGGACAGTCAAACCTCCATTAGCCTCAACGAAGAAGATAGTCTATTGCGGGAGGATACTGGAAGCAGGTCTTTTTTTGTTTAGTCAGTGTGCAAGGTAATCATTTGGGTAGAGATAATCAAGAATATGATAGTATGTGATCCATTATTCGGAAGCGGAAGGGACCTCAACTTATTAGAACTTTCCTCTGGCTAACCACTCACAAGCGACTGTTGACAAACAAATTGAAGACGTCTTGCAACTTGGGAGGAAATTGATATTGCTGCATATGTGAGTCTCATGTGGAATCAACACTACTTGTTTTAAGGGATTGTTCAATCGCTCGCAGGATATGACTTGAGTTTGTCCCACAAAAATATTTGAAAGAATTCTTTTCATTGAATTTGTCTTAATGGGTGAGTCAATCTTGCTGGGAAAGAGCAATCGAATTTTTATCAGGATTGGAGCATAACTTTTGGAGTGAGAGTGTGTGTGTGTTTTTTTTTTTGTAATTGAGAAACAAGTCACTTTTTCAGGATAATTTTATTTTCCCTTCGAAATCAGTATAAGTAATTGGGTCACAAATGAAAGAAATCATCAAGGTTTCATCTATGAACAACTCGACATTAAGTGGATCATACACTTCATCGATTTTGGTCAACTGGGATCCTCTGCCTTTAGGAATGTTATGATGAATACCGATGGGTCCTCTCTATAGGCAACCCCGAATAGCAGTTGCGGAGTATTATTCGAAAAACGAAATTGGTGACTAGCTCGGTGGTTTTGCAACCTTCATTGGAGTATATATAGTTATGCATTATTGACATATATAAGCTGCAAATAAGAGCTATCCGGCAAGAATTCAAGTCTACCTAAAGTTAAGCATTACATTTCACTATAGAAACTTGATAAGAAAAATTTCAGTCCCAAGTGTTCGAGCAGAGAAACCTCCTCAAACTCTATAAATTGCACAAATCTTCACGTCCCTTGTGCTCTTCAAACTCTCGCATATCTTGAGCAGGGAGCAAGTAACAGGATTGAATAGCTGATGATAGAAGGGAATAAGTTGACACTTTTCCATGCGCAGGGTTCCGGCTGCTGCCATTGCGATAGTTGCAGCAAGCATTGCCAGGGTCCAGCTTATCGATACGAGGTGTATGATCGGTCGCTCCACAAATCATGTGCGGAAGCGCTTTCAAATATAGACCCATCACCATGAGCATCAACTCGTTCTTGTCTATGAACCTTACTCCAACCATTGCAATGTCTGTGGTGAATCAAATAGAAGGAGGATCTGCTACCAATGGGAAAAGTGCGGCAACTTCAAACTGCATCCTTCCTGTGTCCAAATGCCAACTCTAAAGCATCCACCCAGGCGCATGGTCTTTCATATTTTCAGCGAAGTCTTGACTTCCAACTCACAATGCAGAGCCAGCGGTAAGATATGCGCAGTTGACTTGTACTGTTGTGTGTCGTGCAATGTGCAATGTGCATGTTCACTACGATTGCCTTCAGACACCACAAACCATCAAAACCATCACATTGATGAGTTAACCCTCCATGAATCAATTGTTGGGGATGATTCTGGTGAGTACTACTGCGACATTTGTGAGCGAAGAAGGATCTGGAACTATGGGCTTACTCTTGCAAAGTATGCCAGTTGATTGCTCATGTTGCATGTGCAGTATCTCCGGCAAGCTGATCCTCTGGTTATGGAGTGGAGGAATGAATATGATCAGAAAAGGTTGAAAGCAATAAGATGATGCCTCAAATAATGGAAGACAAAAACAGATAAGTCTCCTAATCATCAGCTTATGTTGAAAATAAATTTACGAGAAATTAAGACCAAGGTCTGTGTCATCTGCAGCATAAGTCAAAAAGCATATGCACATAAACTGTACTCTCTCGTAGCAGCCGTCCTTGACCATTTTATGATCTTTTCCTATACAATAACTGAAGGAAACTGAGCCAATATTTCAGGTGAAATTGAAACCAGAACTTGAAGAGCTGGATGGAGAAATTGAAGGCGCACGGCAAGAAGTGGACACAATGAAAGCGAATTTGGAGGAACGGACGGCGAATCTAGAGCAACTGAAGGCAAAACTGAAGGCATCGACGGAAAAACTCGAGGCACTGAAGAAAAAGAGCTGAATTAATAAACACTTGGTCATAAATGTTCTATGTTCATTGCACATGTTCTTGCAGTGAACTCAAAGATCCTGTGTCATGCTCTGCAGTTTAGTGTGGCATTTCGTGTCCAATTCATCAATGCAAGCTGAGCCCTAAGCCGTCACTAAAATGAAGTTGTGGGAAGTTATAACTTCAAGCATGTAACCAAATTTGTACAGTTCTTCCATTAAAATTCATTTATTAGGAAAAGTGACGAGGTATTTAACAAGCTAAGGTGGACATTTATCGACTGTATACGTCAATAGGCTCTACTCTCAATCAACGATCGTATTAAGACAAATGTGGATTCGATAGGAGCTAATTGTATGTTTTTGGTACATAAAGTCAACAAATGTAACGAACTATATACTTAAGACTAAAATCTAAAAGAAGAAGGCAAATGAGGATTGGTTAGGAATCAAGATTATCTAAACGATGAAAAGGTCCAAAATCGAGGCAAAAAAAGTTTCAAAGTCTAAGATAAGAAGATAGATGAGGATTGGCTAGGAATCTAGAGAATAAAACTCTTCAAAATCTAGGTGATGAACTAGATTAAAATCATGGTCAAAAAAAAAATTAAAGTCTAGTAGAAGAAAACAAATGAGGGTTCATTCTCTTACCTTACCAAAAAAAAAAAAAAAAAAAATGAGGGTTCATCCTTTACCAAAAAAAAAAAAAAAAAAACAATGAGGTTTCATGTGAACGTCTTAGTAAAGAAAACACAGAGAACATAACTTGTTGGGGAGGGTTAGATTGTTAAGTTGAATAATTGCCGATATATATATTTAACCACTGTTTGGGGACAAAAATAGATTACTATATTCTCTTAGTTAAGGAGTTTTGAATGAATTTCATCTACGTGATTTACAGAACTTAATAGTAATTTGTCCCTACGACACTTAAAAAAAGCGAATTTACGGAAACGAATAGAATAGGTTGGCAAAGTGTCCATATAATTATTATCACAACAAAACAAGATCGAGGACGAGAAAGGAAAAAGAAGAGATGAAAATTACGATTCGATATGAAACGAAATTTCATCAATTAATAAAAAAATGAATATCTATGGAAGAAAGAAAGCATATAGGTTGCATCTAATGTCCTCTCTCTCTTTCTTTGTTTTTCTTTTTTTTTTTATCATCTAGTCACGTTGAATTTACTAAGAAATTCTCTCCTTGGTAAGTAGCTTTTATGACTACTTGAGGCCGGCTCGTTCCTTTAGATCTTGGCAACGAACGAGTTGCGAATTCACAAGATGTTGGTTAGTAATGGCAATTGAAGCTTAGTGCGGAAATTTCAGTCAGAGATAACTGATATAAATTTAGATTGGTTTTTGGAGTTTTAATTTGTAAGTACCGATCGGTTATAGAGGGCCAAGTTTCTTGAATAGCAGTTGGAAAAGCAGTTGTTTAGCTATTTCCTTTGTATCAAGAAAACTAATAGATTTTTATAAATTTATTTCCATGTTAATGATTTCTGTTAGTTGAGATGTTGAAGATGGATTAAAGATCTGATATTATTCCTCTTACTATTTAATATTTATGTCCCTTATCAAAGCCGATGCGGTCATTTACATTTAATGACATTTTTGTTTATGCATATTCGAATTTGTATCACATCTACTATCAACTCCGTAAATGATCTCATCACATTCTTTCCTCTCTTTGCAATTTTTTTGTGTAGTTTGAGAATATATTTTCTGTTCACTTGCCAAGAGGGCTCGAGATATTTTCTCTCTTCTTCATCATTTCTATAAGCGACCTAAGTATCTGCATCCAGATGATCGCATACCTATAGCACTAGGATGAACTCATCTTCTCTTCGAGCATGATAGAAATATCCTTCAAGGTTTTTTTTTTTTTTTTTTTTTTTATAAGTTGCGAAAGACTCGATATTTATTACGTCACTCTTTGATAGGTTTTCTATAATTACGTCAATATAGAATATGTCAAATCGTTAACAACACGAAGTCAGAAAAATATTTCAGATTAATACCCACCTAATATTGATTTTTCCTATATGAATTGAAATAGAATTCGCTAATCAAGCTAGAAAACGCAGAGGACGAAGTTTCAAAGTGTCAAAACCAACAATTGCTTTAGTTTTCTTTATTAATAGAAGTTTCCAAAATGTGAAAACATAATCTCACTTTAGTCTTACTCAAATCAGTCTATTAGCATATAAATACTTGATCAATCGGTTTTCAAGCATCTAAAGGCGTCCCCGCTCTCATGTCGATGTTTCCCAACTTCATAAAAAAAAAAAAAAAAAAAAAAAATCATGGCACAAATAAAACGCTCAGCATCTCTATTTGTATATATCTAGTAAAAAAGTGAAGACAAAATGCACGTCAAAGCTATGGAGTTGTCCTCTTTAAGTTCAATTAACTTTCATTCTTTAGAATAAGGTCTAACCATTGATTGTCACTAAATAAATAAGGAATACATTATATTGTTGCAAATGCTTATCGAATTACATATATACATTTTTCACTGGAGTCTTCCCATTTTTTAAGACTATGGTCATCGGTTGCCCCTGTTTTTAGAGGAATTTCATTAGCAGACTAAAATAGCCTTTGATTTACTCTGTTGAAAAATTAAATTAACTAATTCATTTTTTACTTAACACATCAATTGAATTTGTGACGTAATCGAATCTTCTAAGTTAATTGTTAATTAGGATTATCATAAAGATAATATGAGAACACCATTGCGAGGAGTGCCCCTACATCTTCTCCTTACTTTCTATGTCGTACTCACATCTAATACCATAGCGACACGCATTAACTTTCTTTTTCTGTAGACTTTGTCACATTCGAAGTCTTTCTTTTCTTTGGTTGTTTAAATCTTTCTAAATTCACAAATATTCAAATTCAACTGCCAAATAAGACCAGACCTTTATGAACTAATTCGAAGGGTGGAGATCCTGCCGTGTGTTCACTGTTCAGGGATAAACCGGAGCACCTATTATTGGAGATAAAGAGTGGTGACAGATAAAAACGCGTACATATAAATGTAGGTGTTTGCTTAGTTATAGTATGGTATTTCATTGGTGTCGATTTATTGACTAATTTTCAATATGAACATACTTATGGTACATGTGACATATTTAAATCCACTTAGATACAACTGAATAGAGAACCCCAAAAATTAGATAATTGTCGGAAATCGATTTGATTTCAAGGCAGATGTCAAGAATTGTAACATGGGTTGCGGTACCATCCGTAAAAACACAACCCAAAAAGATCCAATGCGATGTTAATCCACGCTACACCAATTAAGGGTGTAGAGCATTCCTTCTTACGATGCTCCGACGCAAGACAAACGGTGGACAAGGAAAAGCCATTACTTTCGTCAGAACAAGAATGATGTGACTAGATAGCTTGGTGGACTAAAGAGAACCCGAGGAGGACGCCATTCCATAACAGTATATGTAGGTGATCACAAGCATGTCAATTACAGTACCTACAATGAACTGTAATCGTGAAAGAAGGTTGGAATTTTGTATATGCTTTAAGAAACGCCTTCTCGCATCGCAATTCATCGCTGGAAGAGACCCAGTCCTTTCCAATTAAACTCACTTCTAAAACAGAACCATATCTTTTACAATTACCTTGTGTGCTGTAAAATGGCTCGCAAGTATTGAGACTTCATCGTCAGCTTCCATCTGAGAGTGATGCTAGCTGTTTATAATGCTTATCTTCGAGTCTATATCGGATGTACCATAGTTCTTCGGGACCACCTAAGCAATCGAATATCCGAGGTTGTCGTTTCCTTAACGCCACCAGCAGGTCAGTCCGAGTCGAATCTGGTCAGGCACTAGCGTTTATTCCATTTCTGCCATCCTCGAAAGCGCCCTAATAGGTTTGGTTGTATTCAAATTTCTTATCAAAGCATCCTGTATTAGTAACTTGGTCAGACATTAGCACATGGCATGGTTAGAGATTAGGTCAGAGACGCGACGGATCCAAGAGAATGATTTCAACATGCACGAGAGTTTGATGCTGTAGGGATAATACAGACGGGCCAAGTATAAAAGAGGGACCGGGGAGTTTTCTTATTCCACCATCACCACCTCAACAAGACTTCATGGCTGCCCTCCCTAGCCTTTTCCTCTTCCTCTTGTTCCTCCTGTCAAATTTCAATTTTTTTCTTGCCAATCACCTGTCAGCTCCGACTCAACTGGCAGACAACCTTCAAACTTACATTGTCCATTTGATACGCCCTGATGGCCAAGACCTTCTTGACGGGGAAGATCTTATGTCGTGGTACCATTCCTTTTGTCTGAGAACTACTCTACCAATTCAGAGAATCCAACGCGTATTCTCTACACCTACCGATGGGTCACGACCGGTTTTGCAGCGAGACTCACACCAGATGAAGTCGCTGTGATGAAAAAACAAAAAGGGATTTCTCGCAGCTCACCTGGACAAGATGTATGAACTCCAAACAACACATAGTCCCGCCTTCTTAGGCTTACCGCAGCGGCCGGAACACTCCGAGGGTTTGAATCAAGGGAAAGGCATCATCATTGGTGTGATGGACTCAGGAGTATGGCCCCGCCACCCTTCGTTCAATGATAGCGGAATGCCGCCTCCGCCGGCAAAATGGAAAGGGCAGTGTGATTTTAAGCCCGATGAATGCAATAACAAATTGATTGGCTCAAGGGCCTTTCACAGCTCTTCGCCAGTGGATGATCTCGGGCATGGGACTATGACAGCTAGCATAGCTGCGGGCACTTTTGTGGAGCCTGCTGACATGCTCGGGAGTGCTAGGGGCACAGCTGTTGGCACGGCACCAAAATCACACCTGGCCATTTATAAGGCGTGCCATCCATCAAGTTGTTCCAGTGCAGACCTATTAGCGGGACTCGATGCTGCTGTCTCAGACGGAGTCGACGTACTTTCTATATCACTTGGAAGTAAGGAGACTAACTCGTATTCGTTTTTCGAGGATCCCATTGCTATCGGCACATTTGCTGCAATCCAGAAGGGGATCTTTGTGAGCTGCGCCGCCGGGAACGGAGGGCCTTCACGGAGCACCCTATCAAATGACGCGCCATGGATGCTCACCGTCGGAGCTAGCAGCACAGATAGGAGCATTGTCGCCACCGTTAAACTTGGAAACGGAGCAGAATATGATGGTGAGTCGCTATACCAACCTCAATTCCCTTCGACTTTGCTTCCTCTTGTATATCCAGGGATGGAACAGGATCAATGTGGCCCAGAAGCCTTCAAAGACCTCAATGTAAAAGGGAAGATTGTGCTGTGTCGGGGAGTTGAGGGCTTTGATGGATGGCAGGGGCAGACGGTGAAAGAAGCTGGTGGGTCTGCCATGATCCTGATGAATGGAGAAGTTGAGGGATCCACCATCATGGAAGAAGTGCATGTCCTCCCTACATCAAAAGTCAGTTATCTTATTGGGGAGAGGATCGTAGCCTACATAAATTCAGCGAAAAATCCTTTTGCCACCATTATTTTCAAAGGAACAGTGACGGGGAACCCAACTGCTCCTGCGGTTTCCTCCTTCTCTTCAAGAGGCCCAAGCTTGGCTAGCCCGGGTATTCTGAAGCCCGACATTATTGGTCCTGGTTTAAATATCTTAGCAGCATCACCGCTTCCTAGGAGAAAGGGTAAAGAACCGCACCTTGTCTTTAAGATTGATTCTGGCACTTCCTTTTCTTGCCCTCACCTCAGCAGAATTGCGGCTTTGGTAAAGCGGGCTCATCCTCATTGGACACCTGCAGCCATGAAGTCCGCCATCATGACGTCTGCGGACAACTGAACCTCGGGAAAGGACCCATCCTGGATGAAAGGCTTCAGGCTGCGGATGTCTTTGCTGTTGGGGCCGGCCATGTCAATCCACGAAAGGCCATCGATCCAGGTTTGGTGTACGATATTCAACCCGATGATTACATACCTTATCTCTGTGGTCTAGGATACACAGACGAGCAAGTTTCAATCATTGCTCACAAACCAATCAAATGCTCAGTAGTATCAAGCATTCTAGAGGGGATCTGAATTACCCTTCATTTTCAGTTGCCCTCGGACCTCCACAGACATTTACCCGGACCGTGACTAATGTTGGCAAAGCATTTTCGTCTTACGTCGTGACAGTTGTTCCCCCAAGGTGTGTATGTCAGAGTGAAGCCTACCAGACTCGACTTCTCGAAACTAAACCATAAAGCAACATACTTGGTCACATTCAGCCGTGCCAATGCTACTCACAAGGCAGGTGAATTCACCCAAGGATATTTGAAGTGGGCTTTTGGAAACTACACTGTTAGGAGTCCTATATCAGTTGAGTTCATGTAAGAAGTTGTTAGTAGCATAAATAAGGAATTGATCTGTTCTTCGTGTTACCACGATGGATCAAAAAGAGCAGAAAACATGAATAAAAATCATTCCTGGTGAACTCCTAATCTACGAGCAAGTAGAGGAGAAACATTCACTATTCATCGCTGCTTTAATCACAGAAGTGATTCATGTTAACCAATCCATGAGATATAGAGTTATGTTGCCCCGAGCACAATACAGAACAAGCATGGAACCGATGCATCAGAATTGGATATACTTCATAGTGTATTTGTCCATTACCGTCCTAATACAAGTTACTATCGAGGTACCATCGTGTTTACTATGCTGGCACGACAAAACTTCTCTTTAATTTTTTTCTTATTTCTCGCGGAATAATTCGCAGATGTAACTAACACTAGGCATGATTAGCATGGCCAATCAAATGGTATGCTTCACATGATAATTTTATTATCCCGACATATATCTAGGGTGGTACGATTAGAACCATCATCGATGGATTGTCCTTCTCGATCGGCGCCTTTTCTACAGTTTTAATTTATCTGACCATTCTGGCCAACAACATTCGTACCTTGTTGACATACGATAAAAGCTATTGATCAACCACAATTTCTAATTCAATAAACCTCCCTAATGTCGATGCATGCTAACAACTACACTGACTCAACATTCGATATCTCCGAATCTACCGCTATAACAATGTGGATAACAAGGAAGGTCATTAGTAGATGATACAATTGATAAACACACACCAATGTATGTAGACACAAATTCAATCAGACTTGCACATTAGCAAGAAAGCTCGTCTTTTATAGAAATAAATCCCGGAATCCAGACTAATACCCCTCATATCAATTACTATAGCACAATGATACGATTTTTCCGATGCCTAATGTGGCAGGGTCTTTTGTAGAAATAAATCTCGGAATCTAGACTAATACCCCTCATATCAATTACTATAGCACAATGAGAAGATTTTTCCAATGCCTAATGTGGTAGGGTCATTATGTTCCTACATTGAAAAATATTAAATGAGAGATATTCATCCGGGTTGCATGGTTTATGTACCAAGAAAGGTGAGCTTTTCGCTGCTTATAAAGCAACTTAAAACGGGTTCATACGGACATATACCTCTCTACCATACTTCCTACATCGTCTTTGGAAAACAGAGAGACATGCCTACTTGTGAACATCGTCTTTACCCACCTTGTCAGGCTAGTGGCTGCTGCGGTCCAGGTATAAAATATGACCTTGCATTCCTATACAACGAAGCATGAATAGGTCAAGAGTATTTTCTTATCTCTGGCAAAAATGTATGGCTACGTACTCTCCATAACATCTATGTTTAAGGGATCTCATCTGCATATTGCGTCTATATCATCTCCTCGAAGATGCCTTACGCTTTCAGTCTGAGCAAATACTGTTCTCGATTCCAAGCACGGTATTAGCATGCATCTGCGAAAAAGGGCCATGTGTTTGAGTTGATCAACAGAACGCAAATTCAGTTGGCCGGAGTTGGTGGGACAAAATGCAGAGAAATCAAAGGCAATTATCGCGCGGGACAATCCGGTGGTGACAGTCGTGATCTTACTGCCGGGCAGGTCGGGTTCGAGGACCGTTGCTGCAATCGGGTTTATGTTTCGGCTGATGTCAATGGCAATGTGGTGGGTGTACCCGTCGTCGGATAAAGAGGAGAGACAATGTGATTATTTTCCCGTTCTCTTGATAATAAAGCTCGTGAAGCTATTTGATATGAGGCAAAATATCTTTGAAAAATCCTCAATTTATTACTTTCTTCTCGAAATCTAGAAGTACGTTTTAGGATCGGTTGCGCGCACCAAGAAAACAAACATGCTTCTCAAGCACTCGACACACGAAGTGCCCCGTAGATCTGTGGGTCATGTGTGTTTTTCTTGTTTAGATCTTATTTAGATGAGACTCGTGCTTTAATTTTTGTTGGAGATACGTAATTGATGTTGTCCAATCGATACGGTTTTCACCGATTGATTCATTGATGAGAAATTAGAATGTTATAAATTAAAGAATCATTCTTTTTCTTTTTCTAAATATTTCTTACTTGGATTAGATAGACTCTATGTATTATAAATGGGATTATATTCATACAGTTTCACTATGAGAAAGCAAGATACAATTATAATTCCCATTCTCAAGCGACCTTTCCATCGCCTCGTACTTTGACATGGTATCAGACCTCCTTTTCTCAATCTAGCTTCAAGGGCAAAAAAAAAAAAAACCGATGAAAGGCAATCAGACCCGGTTCAGCCACTAGTGCAATTTTTCCTAGGCCCCTATGTCCAATGGGTCCTTGTCTCTCCATCCCAATCCCGAGGGGTGGAAGTACCAAAAAGTCCTAAACTGATTGTATTGATTCCAATTCAATCTTAAATCTTTCAATTGGATCAATTTACTTTTAAACTTTTTCGCATTGATACCAATTGAGTCCACCCGCCAAGTTAGGGCCGAAATCGTTGACGTGGATGTCGATGGTCCGACGTGGACGCCGACGGTCTTACGTGACACCACCGGCTACCGACGTGAACAAAATTTATAATTTTTTAATAATTTTTTTTTTTTTCTTTTCTTAATTTTCTTTCTTTGTTTTTCAAAAAATGGTGGTTGCCGGGCCGACTATCGCCGGCAATCGGCAGGCCGCGACCCCCGCCCGCATCCGGGTGAGGGGAGGCAACACCCTCGCCCGTGGGCGGGCAGGCGCCACCGCCCCTCACCTAGATCCGGGCGAGGGCCGATGCCCTTGCCCGTGGTCGGTGAGGGTCTGTGATCGGCGAGGGCGCGGGGGCCCCGCCCGTGCCAGGCAAGGGTTGCCAACTCTTGCCGGTGACCGACAATCGCTGGCTACTGGTTTCTTAAAAAAAAAAAAAACGAAAGAAACAAATATTTAAAAAAATCTGAAATTTCACTTAATCATGGATGTTGGGTAATTCAAGTGGGTGGCATGGCAAGGATATTTTCTTGGCATTGTTTGATAGAGGGGCAGGGGAGTCGCATCTGCATTATCTTGATAGATAAAAATGCAGAAGAACATTGACAATCTTTGTGCCACGGTCCATTTAAAGGACGCATGGTTATTAAGTCTTTAGGTTTTGTTTGATTGAAAAAAAAAGAGGCGAAGCCCTTATACAGAATAAAGAAGTCGATATGATGTGTTGATCATATCGACATGGCACATCTATAATTTGTTCGAGCATGTCTAAGCTAGTAACATAACAATTCTTTTTTTTTTTTCTAAGTGGCTATAAATGAGGTAAAAAATATTATCCTAGTTTGAATATCCGGAAATGTCGCCCCGTATTGGTTTCTTTAGCCAAATAGAAGGTCGAATCCACACGTCTAGTACAAGACAATTTGCAATTTGCGACCAAAGTCTGTGCCCTAACTTTCTACGAAATTTTCTTCGATTAAAGTGCAAGTTGTGCGACGAGTCAACCCTAGTAAATGGAAACAGAAAGAGGGAAAGAAAAAGAAAGCAACCGTAGAAATTTCTTAATACATGTGGCACCAAGAAAACCAACTGATTTACACAGAAGGTGAAAACTAATAATATAGCATAAAAGTCGGTACAAATTGAATTCTTCCCACGGTTGACAAAATGACAATTCGAGTTTGCACTATATATCTCGTCGGTCCATCTTATATAGTATCATCAACATTTATAAAGTATTACGAATGTTCACGAAAGGAAAAACACCAATTTTAGGCCCGTCTCAAATTTGATGAAGTGCACGTTAATCCAAGAGCGAAAGGCATAACAAAGGTATAATCAGGTACTCTACGAATAAAAAGGATAATTATTAGGTCCACTGTCGGTGTAAGAAATTTTAATTTGAAAGAAAGGAAAAAAAAAAAGAAAAAAAAAAAAGGGGAAAACAAAAAAATAAAAAACAGATATGTGATTTTAATTTGAAAAAGAAAGCGACGTGGAATGGACACATCATACTTTTAACAATTAGTGGATGGAAAACTAACGGGATAAGATTTGAGTATGAAGCAAAATTGATGATTTTTATGATAAAAAAAAGGTTATGGTTAGAATTGGGATTGTAATAAAAGTCGATACTTTTAAGGGAATTAACCTCAATCGAATATATTCCATTAGTTTTATTGCATAGACTAGATATGATCAACCAGTTTAAGTTCTAACTAGTTATTACTTTAGTTTCGAGTAATGTGCGCCATTTCAAGTTTTTTCAGGTTCAGTTGACCTATGTTTTTACAGCTTAATATCCGGTATCAACTGCTTTAATGGATTATACAAATTTAGAGGACTGAACTTTTGAAATTACTGACGTACTTTGTTTCGTGGAAAATGAATGATTTGGAATACATTTTTCACAAAATGATTGTTTGTATCGCTTAAAAAAATGAATGAACGAAAAATATTTTCATCATCAATAAAAATGTTTAAACATACATTGCTGTCGACAATAAAAGCATTAACCATCGATTTATTTATTTCAAAGCGATATAAACGATCATTTTTAAAAATATTTTTCCAATCATCAATTTTCGGTGAAACAAACAAAACCTTCATAAACTCATTCATTCCCTCTACTCTCGACAACACTTGAAAACTCTGGTACCTTCTTTCTCTGTCGCGTTTTGTCTGCCCACGCTGGCTCAGCCACTCTACTTTTTTGCAAAAGATGCATTGATAACGTGCATTGCGCCATGAATCCACCAGTTGAAATTTTTAGTCAATGACTAGTAAGATAACGAATAAGATTGCTAGTCACTGATAAATGCATATGTTATCATATTCATAGGATTAGAATGTGTACAAGTGCGCTATGATTACATTTAAAAGATTTTAATGATAAAATTCATGCGATGCATGGATAAGAAAACTAGTTTGATTAATAATTCCCGTGGATAATCCCTAATTCATTCAGTCGGAGGTCATTGGCTTTTTGGAACATGATCAATATTTGGTCCACAACAAGTGTTTCGGAAGATTATAAAGAAGTTTCACAAAAGCTTGATTCACGACAGTGTATCATGAAGAGAATTGTTGGATATCTTGCGGAAATATGCAAATATTCAATTTATATTATTGCAATATTTTCAACATATGAAGAGTCACATATTCCCTCCTTTTCTCGTGAAAATTCTGTTGCCAACGGTTGGTTTGTCTATATTTTGCGTTTGTTAATGCTTAAAGTAAATATTTTCCCCAACTTTGTAAATCTTAATTTGGTCGTATCATGATTATCCATTAATATTTTTAAACTTACGTTACTGTATAATGTATTGTAGAGCCATTGATGTTGCAACAACGAAATATTGGCGGCCCCATACTATAACATTTCTCTAGAAAAATCGGTATTAAAATTAATGAAGTATAAGATATTGCTTATAACTTACAATGACATTTCAACAAGACTATGTGAAATGTGAGGACATATGTGTATCATCACATGCATGTGGTCGCTACTGGATGAGTATGTATAGGAAACATCAGATTGGTATCACCAAATGTCTTTTGATTAGTCATATTTTCATAAATCAAAATTTTCAAATGAATAATTACAGGTGACTCTATTAGTTGCCTCATATCAGCCAAAGTACAAATACCTAATTAAGTTAAATATACCAAAAAAAAGTGTCAATTTTACAGAGCCACCTGAAAAGAAATGGCTCCATATCAAGTATATTTCACTTATGATCTCTAGACTTTATTGATGTTTGCAATTATATCACTGAAGTTTGGTTTAAATCACCTAATGTACTAAAGCTTCCTTCTTTTTCATTCTTTCTTTAAATAACCCATGAGGCAATTTCAATTTCTGATGCCGAGAACCTGCTTTGCTATGCTTTTTTTCTCTTTTCTAGGCCCTAATTTCTTTTTCTTTTTTTTTTTTTCTCTCTCCCATTCTAATATGGGAGCCTTTCTCTCCCTGATCTATCTACATTTTTAACCATTTTTTACTCGAGTGACTAGACAATCAAAAATAATTTTTTTTTGAATTTTAACTTAAAAATACTAGTCTCATTCTGGACTTAAAGGGGTACTATAAAAAAAAACTGCCAAGTGAGATCACACGTCTAAACACCTAACTTGATTTGAAGGAGCCGATTTTTCTAGACCTTAGGGATTTCGGATAGAAGGAATGGCACCTACGTTACGGAAGATGACAGTCTAAGCAAAAAGCTTTTCTTTTAATTTCCTAATTAAAATTTGATTATTTTGTCCAACTTAATAAAAACAACAACCTTGGGTATCGTTTGTCCAATGAGAAGAGAACGCGTGGTGTTAATTCCTTTTCATGGGTCTCCATGCTTCAACCGGCGGATTCCATTCTGATGACATTGACTCGACGGGTTCGAAAGGAGACGGTGTGTTTGTTTGCGGAAAAAATTTCATGATAAAGAAATGAGTTAATATTACGAAAAGTCTCAAATTGATATATTTATAATAAATTTATCTTAAATTAATTTTTTGACCACCGAAAACTTCAAACTGGTATATATGTGACAAATTTTACTCTACGCTAATTTTCATTAAATTTAACTGTCAAATTTCTGAGTTAAATGACACGTGATAGTTGACGGATATACCCTTCGCTTATCACAAGTATACTAGTTTATGATTTTTTTGTATTAATCCAATTTAACAGGAGGTAAATTTGTCATAAATGTACAAGTTTAAATTTTTGGTTTTTAAAAATTAGTTTGAGTTAAATTTGTGACGGGTATATCAATTTGGGATTTTTTCGTGATATTAACCCTAAAAAAAAAACTATTCGAGAAATCATTTTTCAGGAAAATATTTTTCTTTTCAGGTTAAGAAATTTTTTTTTTTAAAGATATTAACCATATTCTCGTGGACTGAAGCTCCTTCATTTTTGTTGGTTCAGTCTTTAATCTTCACCAAAGTTGTCTTTCACTACCACGTACTGTAAAGCATAAGGATCATGTCCAGCCATCAACTCTATGATTTTCTCGTCAACGATGATCTCGATGAGTATTATTGCAATTGGTGTGAGAAACCAAGGCATCCAGAGCAAGGCATTTGCTTCTGCGAAGAGTGCAGGTCGGTCATAGCATTGAATGTGTGTAGAATCTGTGGTAAACCCACTCAAAATCTTTGTCCTATATCGTCTTCTGTTTAAGAAAATTTGCGGATCATGTCTGTTGTTGGATTGTAAGGAGAGAAATAACTGGTTGTAAATACCAAAATACAGGCACAGACAGGAATGCATCTCCTTTTTCTGCTGTACAATACATGATTGTGCGTCTAAGATTGATTGTGATGTGGTTAGATTTCAGACCAAGTGTCAACAATATTCGGGATGAGATGTGGATGGGTACGAGATAGAGATCGGGCCCTAGCCGAACAACCAGATAAAGAAACTGCAAGTCTACAAGCCGAGGTGGATGAGATGTGAACTGGCGGCAGAAGTGACAAAATGGAATGCTCTAAAGCGAAAACGTGCCGGTGTTGGACTCGGCCTAGGGGAGATGAATAGAAAGTTCACAAACTTTCATTTTCTTCTCCCGTATGTGCTGTTCGTGCATCCACAGTTGTCTTTGTAGTATCGATCCCCCAAATCAACTTGTGCATGCACGTGTCCATGGTCTTTCCAAACTTGCCTTTGCACACTGCCTGTTCTGACGGAAATCCAATCATCTTGTGTTGTTGTGGCTAGAAGCAAGACAGCATCGGTGTCGAACTTTTCAAATTGGAGATTCTTGAGAAGCTCGATCCATTGAAATACTGCTTTCATTACATTCAAATTTCAACTGAAATATCAATAGATTTTAACAACCTCTAGAATTTACTTTCACAAACCGAGTAGTTTCATCGTGAATCATGGTATAGCTTGAGTTGTAATTAGTCTCTCTCCTCTAGTTTTATGTAGTTACTAAACTGAAACGGATACACATTTGCCTATCAGTCCCTTTCATTTTTGAATTTTATGCGGTAAAGTGTCTTTCGACTCATCTCATATCATGTCTTGTCTACCTTGACTGATAAATCATAACTAAAGGTTAGCCGAGATCGATAAAGTACCAAAAAAACACAAAAAAAATAAAAATAGAAATAAAAGCAAACTATTTGGAGTTTACTTGCTGGAGATAATGCACCATTTCTGCTCTTCTAACTGTTGGAAGTGTCTGTTGTCTCTAAGGTTGGAAATGCTACACAACATCACCGGACCAACTTCCTTTTCATGCATTATTCTTCTGTATTTGGTCTGTCCATACTAACAGTTGCACTGCTCTTTTCGTTTGAACCCAGAATTTATTGCGGGAGGGTACTCAAAGCAGGTCTTTATTTGTTAAGTCGGTGTGCAAGGTAATCATTTGGGTAGAGATAATCAAGAATCTGATAGTATGTAATCCATTATTCGAAAGCAAAAGGGACCTCAACTTATTAGAACTTTCCTCTGGCTAACTACTCACAAGCGGCTGTTGACAAACGAATTGAAGACGTCTTACAACTTGGGAGGAAATTTATATTGCTGCAGATGTGAGTCTTATGTGGAATCAACATTACTTGTTTTAAGGGATTGTTCAATCGTTCGCAGGGTACGGCTTGATTTTGTCCCACAAAAATATTCGAAAGAATTCTTTTCATTTAATTTGTCTTAATGGGCGAGTCAATCTTGCTGGGAAAGGGCAATTGAATTTTCATCAAGATTGGCGCATAACTTTTGGAGTGAGTGTGTGTGTGTTTTTTTTTAGGTAATTGAGAAACAAGTCATTTTTTCAGAATAATTTTATTTTCCTTTCGAAATCAGTATAAGTAATTGTGTCACGGGTGAAAGAAACCATCAAGGCATCATCTATGAATAACTCCACATTAAGTGGATTATACACTTCGTCACTTTTGGTCAACTGGGATCCTCTGCCTTCAGGAATGTTATGGTGAATACTGATGGGTCCTCTAAAGGCAACCCCGAATAGCAGTTTCGGAGTATTATTCGAAAACGAAATTGGTGACTAGCTCGGTGGTTTTGCAACCTTCATTGGAGTATAGTTATGCATTTTTTTGACATATATAAGCTGCAAAAAAGAGCTATCCGGCAAGAATTCAAGTCTACCTAAAGTTAAGCATTACATTTCACTATAGAAAAAAGTTAAGCATTACATTTCACTATAGAAACTTGATAAGAAAAATTTCAGTCCAAGCGTTCGAGCAGAGAAACTAGCTCAAACTCTATAAATTGCACCAATCTTCACGTCCCTTGTTCTCTTCAAACTCTCGCATATCTTGAGCAGGGAGCAAGTAACAGGATTGAATAGCTGATGATAGAAGGGAATAAGTTGACACTTTTCCATGCGCAGGGTTCCAGCCGCTGCCATTGCGATAGTTGCAGCAAGCATTGCCAGGGTCCAGCTTATCGATACGAGGTGTATAATCGGTCGCTCCAGAAATCATGTGCGGAAGCGCTTTCAAATATAGACCCATCACCATGAGCATCAACTCGTTCTTGTCTATGAACCTTACTCCAACCATTGCAATGTCTGTGGTGAATCAATTAGAAGGAGGATCTGCTACCAATGGGAAAAGTGCGGCAACTTCAAACTGCATCCTTCCTGTGTCCAAATGCCAACTCTAAAGCATCCACTCCAGGCGCATGGTCTTTCATATTTTCAGCGAAGTCTTGACTTCCAACTCACAATGCAGAGCCAGCGGTAAGATATGCGCAGTTGACTTGTACTGTTGTGTGTCGTGCAATGTGCAATGTGCATGTTCACTACGATTGCCTTCAGACACCGCAAACCATCAAAACCATCACATTGATGAGTTAACCCTCCATGAATCAATTGTTGAGGATGATTCTGGTGAGTACTACTGCGACATTTGTGAGCGAAGAAGGGATCTGGAACTATGGGCTTACTCTTGCAAAGTATGCCAGTTGATTGCTCATGTTGCATGTGCAGTATCTCCGGCAAGCTGATCCTCTGGTTATGGAGTGGAGGAATGGATATGATCAGAAAAGGTTGAAAGCAATAAGATGATGCCTCAAATAATGGAAGACAAAAACAGATAAGTCTCCTAATCATCAGCTTATGTTGAAAATAAATTTACAAGAAATTAAGACCAAGGTCTGTGTCATCTGCAGCATAAGTCAAAAAGCATATGCACATAAACTGTACTCTCTCGTAGCAGTCGTCCTTGACCATTTTATGATCTTTTCCTATACAATAACTGAAGGAAACTGAGCCAATATTTCGGGTGAAATTGAAACCAGAACTTGAAGAGCTGGATGGAGAAATTGAAGGCGCACGGCAAGAAGTGGACACAATGAAAGCGAATTTGGAGGAACGGACGGCGAATCTAGAGCAACTGAAGGCAAAACTGAAGGCATCGACGGACAAACTCGAGGCACTGAAGAAAAGAGCTGAATTAATAAACACTTAGTCATAAATGTTCTATGTTCATTGCACATGTTCTTGCAGTGAACTCAAAGATCCTGTGTCATGCTCTGCAGTTTACTGTGGCATTTCGTGTCCAATTCATCAACGCAAGCTGAGCCCTAAGCCGTCACTAAAATGAAGCTGTGGGAAGTTATAACTACAAGCATGTAACCAAATTTGTACAGTTCTTCCATTAAAATTCATTTATTAGGAAAAGTGACGAGGTATTTAACAAGCTAAGGTGGACATTTATCGATTGTATACGTCAATAGGCTCCACTCTCAATCATCGATCGTATTAAGACAAATGTGGATTCGATAGGAGCTAATTGTATGTTTTTGGTACATAAAGTCAACAAATGCAATGAACTATATACTTAAGACTAAAATCTAAAAGAAGAAGGCAAATGAGGATTGGTTAGGAATCAAGATTATCTAAACGATGAAAAGGTCCAAAATCGAGGCAAAAAAAAGTTTCAAAGTCTAAGATAAGAAGATAGATGAGGATTGGCTAGGAATCTAGAGAATAAAACTCTTCAAAATCTAAGTGATGAACTAGATTAAAATCATGGTAAAAAAAATTAAAGTCTAGTAGAAGAAAACAAATGAGGGTTCATGTGAACGTCTTAGTAAAGAAAACACAGAGAACATAACTTGTTGGGGAGGGTTAGATTGTTAAGTTGAATAATTGCCGATATATATATTTAACCACTGTTTGGGGACAAAAATAGATTACTATATTCTCTTAGTTAAGGAGTTTTGAATGAATTTCATCTACGTGATTTACAAACTTAATAGTAATTTGTCCCTACGACACTTAAAAACGGCGAATTTACGAACGAATAGAATAGGTTGGCAAAGTGTCCATATAATTATTATCACAACAAAACAAGATCAAGGACGAGAAAGGAAAAAGAAGAGATGAAAATTACGATTCGATATGAAACGAAATTTCATCAATTAATAAAAAAATGAATATCTATGGAAGAAAGAAAGCATATAGGTTGCATCCAATGTCCTCTCTCTTTTCTTTGTTTTTCTTTATTTTTTTTATCATCTAGTCACGTTGAATTTACTAATAAATTCTCTCCTTGGTAAGTGGCTTTTATGACTACTTGAGGCCGGCTCGTTCCTTTAGATCTTGGCAACAAACGAGTTGCGAATTCACAAGATGTTGATTAGTAATGGCAATTGAAGCTTAGTGCGGAAATTTTAGTCGAGATAAAGATATAAATTTAGATTGGTTTTTGGAGTTTTAATTTGTAAGTACCGATGGGTTATAGAGGGCCAAGTTTCTTGAATAGCAGTTGGAAAAGCAGTTGTTTAGCTATTTCCTTTGTATCAAGAAAACTAATAGATTTTTATAAATTTATTTCCATGTTAATGATTTCTGTTAGTTGATATGTTGAAGATGGATTAAAGATCTGATATTATTCCTCTTACTATTTAATATTTATGTCCCTTATCGAAGCCGATGCAGTCATTTACATTTAATGACATTTTTTGTTTATGCATATTCAAATTTATATCACATCTACTATCAACTCCGTAAATGATCTCATCACATTCTTTCCTCTCTTTGCAATTTTTTGTGTAGTTTGAGAATATATTTTCTGTTCACTTGCCAGGAGGGCTCGAGATATTTTCTCTCTTCTTCATCATTTCTACAAGCGACTTAAGTATCTGCATCCCGATGATCGCATACCTATAGCACTAGGATGAACTCATCTTCTCTTCGAGCATGATAGAAATATCCTTCAAGGTTTTTTTTTTCATTTATAAGTTGCGAAAGACTCGATATTTATTACGTCACTCTTTGATAGGTTTTCTATAATTACGTCAATATAGAATATGTCGAATCGTTAACTACACAAAGTCAGAAAAATATTTCAGATTAATACCCACCTAATATTGATTTTTCCTATATGAATTGAAATAGAATTCGCTAATCAAGCTAGAAAACGCAGAGGACGAAGTTTCAATGTGTCAAAAACCATAATTGCTTTAGTTTTCTTTATTAATAGAAGTTTCCAAAATGTGAAAACATAATCTCACTTTAGTCTTACTCAAATCACTCTATTAGCATATAAATACTTGATGAATCGGTTTTCAAGCATCTAACGGCGTCCCGCTCTCATGTCGATGTTTCCCAACTT
Organism: Syzygium grande; assembly: GCA_024733475.1. Classification (NCBI taxonomy): domain Eukaryota; kingdom Viridiplantae; phylum Streptophyta; class Magnoliopsida; order Myrtales; family Myrtaceae; genus Syzygium; species Syzygium grande. Next base: position 9,092,465 of record JAMXDD010000005.1, on the reverse strand, counting down.
CATCAAAAAAAAAAGAGGAAAAAAATCATGGCACAAATAAAATGCTCATCATCTCTATTTGTATATATTTAGACTGCGCATGACAACCATTCTGTGCCCGAGAATAGATTCTGGTCAGAAATAATTCTTTTTTATTTTGTGCCCGGGAACTGATTCCGAGCATTTGAAGGCATTTGGTAGCGGCCCAAAATTTCTATTCCTGAAATTGTAAAAGAAACAAAAAGGCGTTTGGTAATAGCATAACATTTCTTTTTATTAATAATATTTTAATAACATTTTAAATATTTTAATATTTCTTTCTTTTCTTTTTTTCTTCTCCTCCTTCTTGGCCATTGCCGGTAAAATATTTTTAATTAATAATAATTTTATTAAAAATAATTTTTTTTAAATTTTTTTGGCCATGGCTAATAAAAATTTTCTTATAATTTTTTTTTTATTAATAATTTTTTAAAAATTTTACTAAAAAATTTTTATTGAAAATATTTTTTTTTTTTTTTTTTCGCCATGGCACAGGTCGCTAGCCATGGCGGTAAAAATATTTTTTTCATAAATATTTTTTTATTAATAATATTTTAATAAAAATATTTTTATTGAAAAAATATATTTTTTTTTTCGCCATGGCCTGTAAAATTTTTTTTTTAATAATATATATATTTTTTTTGCCATGGTCGGTAAAATTTTTTTTATTAATAATATATTTTTTATTTTTTTTTCACCATGGCTAGTAAAATTTTTTTATTAAAATATTTTAATCTCCCAGATCTGACGAGGGGGGCCCCTTGCACCGAACTTTAAAAGCTATATTAAAACCAAGAAAAAGAAGAAGAAGAAAAAAACTAATCCTCATTTTTGTTCCTAGAATTAAGAAGCTATTTTTTATATTTTTGATTCTGCTCCAAAATTGATTTTGTGCATAAATTTGCAAGAATAAAAAAATTAAACAAATGAATTTCTATTCCCAAATTAATTCTAACAAAAAAATGTAATCAAATACTATTTGGCAAGTTGCCATGCGCAGCCTTAGTAAAAAAGTGAAGACAAAATGCACGTCAAAGCTATGGAGTTGTCCTTTTAAGTTCAATTAACTTTCACTCTTTAGAATAAGGTCTAACCATTGATTGTCACTAAATAAATAAGGAATACATTATATTGTTGCAAATGCTTAACGAATTACATATATACATTTTTCATTGAGTCTTCCCATTTTTTAAGACTATGGTCATCGGTTGCCCTTGTTTTTAGAGGATTTCATTAGCAGACTAAACTAGCCTTTGATTTAATCTGTTGACAAAATTAACTAATTCATTTTTTACTTAACACATCAATTGAATTTGTCACGTAATCGAATCTTCTAAGTTAATTGTTAATTAAGATTATCATAAAGATAATATGAGAACACCATTGGGAGGAGTGCCCCTACATCTTTCTATGTCGTACTCACATCTAATACCATAGTGACACGCATTAACTTTCTTTTTCTGTAGACTTTGTCATATTCAAAGTCTTTCTTTTCTTTGGTTGTTTAAATCTTTCTAAATTCACAAATATTCAAATTCACCTGCCAAATAAGCCCAGACCTTTACGAACTAATTCGAAGGGTGGAGATCCTGCCGCGTGTTCACTGTTCAGGGACAAACCGGAGAACCTATTATTGGAGATAAAGAGTGGTGACAGATAAAAACGCGTACATATAAATGTAGGTGTTTGCTTAGTTATAGTACGATAGTAGGATATTTCATTGGTGTCGATTTATTGACTAATTTTCAATATGAACATACTTGTGGTACATGTAACATATTTAAATCCACTTAGATACAACTGAATAGAGAACCCCAAAAATTAGATAATTGTCGGATATCGATTTGATTTCAAGGCAGATGTCAAGAATTGTAACATGGGTTGCGGTACCATCTGTAAAAACACAACCCAAAAGATCCAATATGATGTTAATCCACGCTACACCAATTAAGGGTGTAGAGCATTCCTTCTTACGATGCTCCGACGCAAGACAAACAGTGGACAAAGAAAAGCCATTACTTTCGTCAGAACAAGAATGATGTGACTAGATAGCTTGGTGGACTAAAGAGAACCCAAGGAGGACGCCATTCCATAACAGTATATGTAAGTGATCGCAAGCATGTCAATTACAGTACCTACAGTGAACTGTAGCCGAGAAAGAAGGTTGGAATTTTGTATATGCTTTAAGAAACGCCTTCTCGCATCGCAATTCATCGCTGGAAGTGACCCAGTCCTTTCCAATTAAACTCACTTCTAAAACAGAACCATATCTTTTACAACCTCCTCGTGTGCTGTAAAATGGGTCGCAGGTATTGAGACTTCGTCGTCAGCTTCCATCTGAGAGTGATGCTAGCTGTTTATAATGCTTATCTTCGAGTCTATAACTGATGTACCATAGTTCTTCGGCACCACCTAAGCAATCGAATATCCGAGGTTGTCATTTCCTTAACGCCACCAGCACGTCAGTCCGAGTCGAATCTGGTCAGGCACTAGCGTGTATTCCATTTCTCCCATCCTCAAAAGCCTAATAGGTTTGGTTGTATTCAAATTTCTTATCAAAGCATCCTGTATTAGTAACTTGGTAGAGATTAGGTCAGAGACGCGACGGATCCAAGAGAATGCTTGTAGATGCTTAATCCATTTAGTCCAAACGTTCTTCTGCAGGTATAAATTAAATTTCAACATGCACGAAAGTTTGATGCTGTAGGGATAATACAGACAGGCCAAGTATAAAAGAGGGACCGGGGAGTTTTCTTATTCCACCATCACCACCTAGCCTTTTCCTCTTCCTATTGTTCCTCCTGTCAAATGTCAATTTTTTTCTTGCCAATCACCTGTCAGCTCGGACTGAACTGGCAGACAACCTTCAAACTATTGTCCATTTGATACGCCCTGATGGCCAAGACCTTCTTGACGGGGAAGATCTTATGTCGTGGTACCATTCCTTTTTGTCTGAGAACTACTCTACCAATTCAGAGAATCCAACGCGTATTCTCTACACCTACCGATGGGTCACGACTGGTTTCGCAGCGAGACTCACACCAAGTGAAGTCGCTGTGATGAAAAACAAAAAGGGATTCCTCGCAGCTCACCTGGACAAGATGTATGAACTCCAAACAACACATAGTCCCGCCTTCTTAGGCTTACCGCAACGGCCGGTGATGTAGCTAGCAAGGATCACCTAAAGGGGGGGTGAATAGGTGATCTTAAATAATTTTTATCAATTTATGTCGAAATGAAAGATCACAGTTGAGTATGAATAAACTTCAGATTCAAGTCAAATTATATAGACAATGCTCTTGATGTGCAGTATGTAAATTAAGAGATAAGGAATAGAAAAACTGCACACAAGTTTATAGTGGTTCGGCTTATAGCAAGCCTACATCCACTCTCCCACGTTGACAGCCTACCAGCTGGATTTCACTATGTAATCAAGAGGAATTACAGATTCTGAGTGACAACACTCTTGTGTATGATAGGACTCTCTATCTCACACAATCACTCTTACAAAGTATCCCTCAAGATCTTAATTTTTGGCTCAAAAAGACAAGAGAAATGATCGGAGTATGCTCAGACTTTGGACTTATTGATTCTTGATTCTGTTCTTCCTTCTGCTACTCGTTGATCTCCTTAAATACTCCTCTACTTCCAAACTAGCCATTGGACAGCTTTCAGAGGATCATCTTCCAATCTTCACCTTGGACAGATTTGTATAAAAAGGATTGAGTAGCCGTTGGATGATAGATTCTGAATCCCGCTGATTCTGGTCGTCCATACAATCAGAATCTTGGTTTCCATAAGTAGAGCTTTATCCGTTGTAATGCATACTTATCGTAATGTTTGATTGCCAATCAATTTGATTGAGATTGAGACAATCAAAACTTTCCTTCTATGAAATCCATACCAGATCACTAGCTGTTATTTTTCGTTCTGAGTTACATCTGCATCTAAATAATTTCTGCGTCTGCGTCTGTGTCTGCGTCTGCGTTTCTGCGTCTCGTGTCTGCGTCTGCGTCTATATCTGCGTTTGCGTCTACGTGAATAATTTCTGCGTCAGAATAATTTTTGCTTCTGCATCTCAGAACTAAGATTATGTGGGTCTTCAATAAGATATGAACTTCTTATTTTGCTAGCTTGTAAAGTCTGAAAAACTTCCTTCTGAGCTTTTAGAATATATATACATACCTGGAATAAAATAGTTCAGAATAAATATCAGATTTACAATAACATGGAAGGTTTTGTCAACTTCAAAATCAATAGGAGTTTTCCTCAATAGCCGGAACACTTCGAGGGTTTGAATCAAGGGAAAGACATCATCACTGATGTGATGGACTTAGGAGTATGGCCCCGCCACCCTTCGTTCAATGATAGCGGAATGCCGCCTCCACCGGCAAAATGGAAAGGGGAGTGTGATTTTAAGCCCGATGAATGTAATAACAAATTGATCAGCTCAAGGGCCTTTCACAGATCTTCGCCAATGGATGATCTTGGGCATGGGACTATGACAGATAGCATAGCTGCAAGCACTTTAGTGGAGCCTGCTGACATGGTTGGGAGTGCTAGGGGCACAGTTGTTGGCACGGCACCAAAATCACACCTAGCCATTTATAAGGCGTGCCATCCATCAAGTTGTTCCGGTGCAGACCTATTAGAGGGACTTGATGCTATTGTCTCAGGCGGATCGTCGACATACTTTCTATATCACTTGGAAGTAAGGAGACTAACTCGTATCCATTTTTCGAGGATCCCATTGCTATCGGCACATTTGCTGCAATCCAAAAGGGATCTTTGTGAGCTGTGCGCCGCCAGGAACAGAGGGCCTTCACGAAGCACCCTATCAAATGACACGCCATGGATGCTCACCGTCGGAGCTAACAACACAGATAGAAGTATTGTCCCCACCGTTAAACTTGGAAACGGAGTAGAATATGATGGTGAGTCGCTATACCAACCTCAATTCCCTTCGACTTTGCTTCCTCTTGTATATCCAGGGATGGAACAGGATCAATGTGGCCCAGAAGCCTTCAAAGACCTCAATGTGAAAGGGAAGATTGTGTTGTGTCGGGGAGTTGGGGGCTTTGATGGATGGCGAGGGCAGATGAAAGAAGCTGGTGGGTCTGCCATGATCCTGATGAATGGAGAAGTTGAGGGATCCACCATCATGGAAGAAGTGCATGTCCTCCCTACATCAAAAGTCAGTTATCTTACTGGGGAGAGGATCATAGCCTAAATCAATTCAGTGAAAAATCCTTCTGCCACCATTATTTTCAAAGGAACAGTGACGAGGAGGCCAACTACTCCTACGGTTTCCTCCTCTTCAAGAGGCCCAAGCCTGGATAGCCCGGGTATTCTGAAGCCTGACATTATTGGTCCTGGTTTTAATGTCTTAGCAGCATCACCGCTTCCTAGGAGAAAGGGTAAAGAACCACACTTTGTCTTTAAGATTGATTCTAGCACTTCCTTTTCTTGCCCTCACCTCAGCAAAATTGCGATTTTGGTAAAGTGGGCTCATCCTCATTGGACACTTGTGGCCATGAAGTCTGCCATCATGACATCTGTCGGACAACTGAACCTCGGGAAAGGACCAATCCTGGCTGAAAGGCTTCAAGCTGCAGATATCTTCGCCCGTTGTGGTCGGCCATGTCAATCCACGAAAGGCTATTGATTTTGGTTTGGTGTACGATATTCAACCCGGCGATTACATACCTTATCTCTATGGTCTAGGATACACAGGCGCAAGTTTCAATTATTGCTCACAAACCAATCAAATGCTCAGGTAGTATCAAGCATTCGGAGGGGATCTGAATTATCCTTCATTTTCAGTTGCCCTCGGACCTCCACAGACATTTACCTGGACCATAACTAATGTTGGCAAAGCATTTTTGTCTTACGTCATGACAACTATTCCCCGCAAGGTGTGTATATCAGAGTGAAGCCTACTAGACTCCACTTCTCGAAACTAAACCATAAAGCAACATACTTGGTTACATTCAGTTGTGCCAATGCTACTCACATTGCAGGTGAATTCACCCAAGGATATTTGAAGTGGGCTTTTGGAAACTACACTATTAGGAGTCCTATATTAGTTGAGTTCATGTAAGAAGTTGTTAGTAGTATAAATAAGAAATTGATCTGTTGTTCGTGTTACCATGACGGATCAAAAAGAGCATAAAACATGAATAAAAATCATTCCTCTAAACTCTAATGATCTAATCTATGAGCTAGTAGAGGAGAAACATTCACTATTCATCGCTTCTTTAATCATAGAAGTGATTCTATTTACACCCAAAATTATCCCTGGTGGGAGTGGCCCGTTTACAAGTTACAAAAGATATAAAGTACGCCCACATGGCGAAAATCCGAAAAAGCCCGCAAGTCAGGCCCAAAGGCATTAAGAAAACCTAGGATAATTATCGACGGGACACGCCATAGAGGTGTCAATAAGTTCAAAATCACGAGCCTTGCATGTGACATTGATGAGTTCAAGATCACGAGCCTTGCACGTGGCGTCGACAAATCCAAGATCACGAAGCTTTGCATGTGACGTCCCACGAATCCAAGATCACGAGCTTTGCACTTGACGTCGACGAATCCAAGATCACGATCTTTGCACGGAATCATGGTAATACGTGGTGGAAAATTCATTTACAAGTGTTAAAAGGTAAAGATATGACCGTGGGAGTGAAGATCAAGGAAGAAATAAAGAGACACGTGGAAGAAAATTAGCTATTACGTGATGCCCAAAGAGCGTAAGCAATGTCGACAAGTCAGGAAACGGTTAAAGCGCGAAACGTAAGGAAGTAAAAAACGACTATCAAGGAGAAATGTTCGGTCAACAGTTATCAAGCTGCTTTATAAATACTCAAGGATTTCCAACGTAGAGGGGACTTCGAAAAACACACAATACAACACATCTTTTATCTAGCCTTTATCCTTAGCGCATTAGGAGTAGTTTTGTTGATTCTGGCACTTCCTTTTCTTGCCCTCACCTTAGTGGAATTGCGGCTTTGGTAAAGCGGGCTCATCCTCATTGGACACCCGTGGCCATGAAGTTCGCCATCATGACATCTGCCGGACAACTGAACCTCGGGAAAGGACCCATCCTGGATGAAAGGCTTCGGCTGCGGATGTCTTCGTCGTTGGGGCCGGCCATGTCAATCCACGAAAGGCCATCGATCCAGGTTTGGTGTACGATATTCAACCCGACGATTATATACCTTAGCTCTATGGTCTAGGATACATAGACCAGCAGGTTTCAATTATTGGTCACAAGCCAATCAAATGCTCAGTAGTATAAAGCATTGTGCTGGGGGATCTGAATTACCCTTCATTTTTAGTTGCCCTCGGACCTCCACAGATATTTACCCGAAAGGACTAATGTTGGCAAAGCATTTTTGTCTTACGTTGTGACATTTGCCCCTCCGCAAGGTGTGTATGTCGAGTGAAACCTACTAGACTAGATTTCTCGAAACTAAATCATAAAGCAATATACTTGGTCACATTTAGCCGTGCCAATGCTACTCACAAGGCAAGTGAATTCATCCAAGGATATTTTAAGTGGGCTTTTTGAAACTACACTATTAGGAGTTCTATATCGGTTGAGTTCATGTAAGAAGTTGTTAGTAGCATAAATAAGGAATTGATATGTTGTTCGTGTTACCATGACAGATCAAAGAGAGCATAAAATATTGTTGACACCTATTTTTTTAATTTGCCCAAAATTAAATGTACAAAATTTAGGAATTAATTTTTAGTTCCTAAAACAAAAAATATTTCAATTTAAATGCATTGCATATAGAAATTAGGCACATTTTACATTAAAAGGACCTATTAGAGTTTTGTAAAGATAAATAAATAAATAAATAAATTTTCAAAAAATTTAAATTAATTAATTAATTAAAAAAAAAAAGAGAAAAAAAAAAAAAAAAGAGTCAGGCCGGGTCGGGGCCAGGGCCGACCCGCCCCCGTTCCTCTTTTCCCCAGTAGGCCTCTTCTCCTCGCGTGGGCCTCCTCCTCCGCCCACCTTTTCTTCTTCTTTCTTCTTCTTTTTTTCCCCTTTGCCATTGAACTTCTTTTTTTTTCTCTTCCCCTTCCCCCTCCCCGGGCCCGCCCGGCCCGCCCCCCCTCTTCTTCCTTCTCCCCTCGCCGTCGCTCTCACCGCCCTGTTCACCTTTTGCTTCGCGACGTGAAGCGTGACGCTGGCGGCGGCCGCCATGGGCCACCGTCTCGGCCAAGGAAGGCCGAACGAGCACGCCGACGGGACTAGCATTAATTGCTAGTCCCGCCTCCCGAAAAATCCCGGCCTCCTCTCCTCCTTCTTCCTCTTCTTCGCCCGTTCCCCTTCGCCCTGCTCTGCACCGCCTAAATGATCGCGCGTCAAGTCGGCCGAGTAGGCCGGTGCAGGCCGGCGTCATTGCAGACGCAATGGAGCAGAGCGCCATCGTCGTCGCCACTATAAAAGGCCGTAGAGAAAGAGAGAGGCCAGCAATTTTGAGAGAAAAACCGAGGGTGGGAAAGGGAGAAGACAGAGGGAGAGAATAGAGAGAGAACGAGGAGAATAGAGAGAGAAGGCGTGACCGAGGCCTCGAGCAAAACCAAGAACGCCGCCGCTGTCGCCGTGAAGAAGCCAAAGCCTCGGCCGGCTCATTTTCCAAAAAAAAAAAAAAGATGTAAAAAGACCGAGAGAGAGAGAGAGAGAGAGAGAGAGAGAGAGAGAGAGAGAGAGAAAGAGGAGAAGATCGAGATCTTGCCGAGCCAAAGGCGAACCAGCAAAGGGTCGCCGACGCCCCGCATCACCGGAAGCCACCCAGACGCGCCGACGACCGGTGAGCATCCCGGCCGAGCCTCTTTTCCCCTGCTCATGATTACGGTTGGCCGGATCATAGAGCCGCCGTCGCGATTCCCGGCCCATGCCGTCGCCGGTCCCGGTCCCCACACGCAGCCGAACGGGTCACCGCAGCCGTCAGAAATTAATCGCGTCCGGAGGAGGTCGAAATCGATCGATTTCCACCGCCCGCCAGTGCCTCGGCCAAAACCCCTAGAGAAGTCGATTTTGATTTGGCTTTGCTTGCCGCGAACCCGATGACCAGCCGGTGAGCTACCGGTTCCGGGACGATGGTGGCAACCCTAGGGGTTGTTCCGGGGCATCACCGGGTCGGTCGGCCAAATGGCCGCCCAATCGTCCGCTTGGCTTTTTCTACCGGGGGGCGGTGCGAACCGGTCTCGGGGACATCGTCGACCGAATAGGGATTCGACTCGGTCGAACCGCCCTATTTTGTCTTTTTTTTTTTCACCGGACCGGGACCCAACCGGGCCCGATCCGGTCAAACCCGGTCAACGATCGGGTTGACCCTTTGCCGGGTCGAATCTGAACCGATCCTATTCAACTCTATGGGTCGGGTCCGTTGGACCTGTGTCGGCTTCCCGACCGACCCGGATCCAACTTGACCCGACTTGCTTTTTCTTATTTTTATTTTATTTTATTAAAAAAATATTTAAAAATTTTAAAAAAAAGGTTTTTCTTTTCCTTTTTTTTTTTTTTTATTAAAAAAAAATTATAAAATTTTTTTTTTTCTTTTTTTTTATTTTTTCAGTATTTAGTTTTTATATATAATTTATTTAAAAAAAAAAAAAAAACTTAAAAATTAAAATTTCTTAAAAAATATATATTTCCTTTTTCTTTTCTTATTTCGTTTTTTATGTCAATTTTTTTTTTCAAAAAAAAAATCCCAAAAAAAAAAAAAATTTATTATTATTATTATTTTTGTATGACTTATCCGAGTGTTCTAATCCTTTATAATTATGCATGTTGTTTTTTAAAATTAGACAAGTCTGAAATCGCTAGTAGTATATTGCGTTTTTTTATTACCGTAGTGTAGTTATTACGCATGTTTTTAATACAATTGCATGAGCTGTTTTGTTTTTGAATGTCATCTCGACTTAGTTAAGGTTAGAACCTTAGGCTGAATTGTTGTGTTCCCGATCGATGATCATTTTTGATTATGCACTCGCTTGATCACCTTACATGTTAGGAGAAAGATCCTAAAATCGATCCAAATTGCCTGATAAATGTTTTCAAAAAAATGAATGGGTAAAATGGTACCGAAAGGGCATTAGTTATCCAACTAGTGTAACCAAGTCCCCGAAATCTCGGTTAATCTCCCTTATTTGGGTTTCTAATCGATTTACCCCAAATCGATTAGTGGCGACTCTGCATGTAAATCACCCACATGTTAAAAAACTTAAACCTTAAGTCGCGATATGATATGGGCTTGGGAGAGCCCGAGTTAAATCCCCGAACCTAGACTTAGCACGTACTAAGGCGAGGCCCCCCACCACATGTTGTCCAAAAGAAAGGACTCGGGAGTTCGGTCGCGATAGATGGCGACTCACTGGGGACCACATTTTCTAAAAGCGGACTTAAGCCAAAATTTTTTACCCTGTTCAAATAATTTTTGTTTGGCAGCAAGGATTCCAGTATGACCACGATAAGTAAGGTGTTATTTGTTCTTGCAGGTTCGAATTGATTGTTTATAAATTATTGTGCATGCTTTAATGATTTAGCACTACACTGTTGCACACACAACCATGCTGCCGAACCTGGGCGCGATAGGGCATTTTAGGATGGTGTTAAGAAAGATACGACCTCGAACGCGAGCCCGCGATGTAGAGGTTGCCTTTCTTCTCCCCGAAATTCATTTCTAAAAATCGTAAAGAAATATCTTTAGCCGCTATTCGCGTGACTATAAGATATTCCTTTCGATTTGGCCGAGATTAAAAGGACTTGACACCAACGCGAGGCTGTGACGGTCAGGCACCCTTTTAATTTCACTTTGCTAAGCCAGTCTAGATAGAAATCGAACCACACTCCTCATGTGTATGTCGTTGCCATGGTTCAAACAAAGGTATATATTCTATCCCTTCTCATTTTATTATACAGCATACTTATTTAATTGATCTTTTACTATTAAATCACTCGTTGATTGCAATTTATAGACAATGAATACGTTTATTGTGGAGCTTGTCCATAAAAATAAGCAGCTCAAGAAACTGTAGATTCCTCATTGTCTATGGAATGAACACCCGGAAGGGTGCTCTTTTTGTTAAAACCTTTGTCTTTTATATTTCCTAGTAATTATATTCGGGGTTTTGGTTTTCTTCCTTAAAGGTGTTTTTTGGTTTGTAATAATGTTAATATAGCTCGGACCGCCTTTTATGATATAAATTAATTGTTTTGCGCCTTAATGACACCACCGCAGCCTTTGGCCCAGTGGTATCCGGGGATGTGGCGAAAAGTGTTTTTGAGGTGACCGGGCTTCAACCCCGGGGCGCCGCCTATAATATTAATATTAATAAAAACCTTTTTGCTTATTTGTTCTTTGCAAATAAAGAAAATGTACAATAATATTATGACTAAGTCATAAAATGCTTCTTTATTAGGGTATTATACTTATTTATTTGAACGTTTTCACGGGTGATTATAAAAATGGCCAAGAAAACGTTCGTCTCAACACCATGGAGGAGGAAATGAAACTGGTTCTCAATGCAATTCAAAATCTCACAAAATAAGTGGAATCCATTCGTGGCAAGCTCACGCCCACGCTGCAGCAGCTTGAAGTTGTGTTACCACCACCATCTACTTGGAAAAGACAAAGCCTCCGCCCAAAGAATAAAGAATATGCCCTCGCTAGAGGGCGATCCGCTTCCCTTATTGTCAAGAAACTTGAACCTGAAGTCGCACCAATGACGGAGCATGACAAACGCCTTGCAAAAGTCGAGGAAATGTTGAAACAACTACAAGGCCCGCAACATGTTGTCCCACTTGACCTGTCTATATATAAACAGGTCAAAATACCGAAAAGTTCAAGATGCCAGAATTCGAGAAATATGATGGCACATCATTCCCCGCACATCATTTGCACATGTATCATGAGCGGATGACTCAAGACGTTGACAATGAACCCCTCATGATTTAGACTTTCTAGGCAAGTCCGACGGGCCGGCTTTGACATGGTATATGTCCAAAGATGTGGACGCTTTTAAATCATGGAATGATGCCGCTAATACATTTCTCAAGCGATATCAATTTAACCTCGATATCACTTTCACATGTGATGATTTGGAATGCCCCGAGAAGAAGAAGAGCAAGTCCTTCAAGGAGTACGCTATCGGATGGAGAAACTTAGCCACCCAGTTACCCCATAACTCACCGATCGGGAACAAGTGAAATTGTTCATAAAGTCGCCTGCATTTAATACAAACACCGACTAGTTGGTGCCACCGCTGAATCCCTTAATTGTCTTGTTCCCGTGGGCGAACGAATTGAAATGGGATTACGTGAGGGATGGTTCACGACCCCCCACTTCTACAAGCAAAAAACTCGACATGAAGAAGGAGAAAGAACCCATGACGGATCACGGATGTTGCATACACCCAAACCGCTCGTCTTTCCCCAATGGTTCAGAGGAGCGATGGATAGCAATCGGCCCTCGGGCCGCAAAGTTGCCCCAAAGGCGAAAACAACAAAAAGCAGTTCACGCCACTTCCTTTGCCTATGTCTTAAATCCTGCCTATTCTCCTGAAAAGATATTGCTTGCCAAAGAGCTAAAGTGTGAAAATCCTGAGCATTTCCCTAACTACGACCCCTCCAAGGCGTGTGATTATCATTTGGGTGAAACGGGACATTCCGTCGATGACTGTGTGGTCCTGAAAAATAAGGTCCAGAAATTGTTGGATGCAAAGATGTTTTCATTCCGCAACGCACCATCCAAGCAAGCAGGAGGCGCAGATGTCGTCATTGAGTAAACTGAAGACTCAATTTTCCTCCCTTAGAATAAAGGCATATTTAATAGTTTGAATACTCCCATGTGGGAGCTTTTCTTGCTTTCTAAAGTCTCAGCTGTTTTCTAAGATTTCAGTTTTCTAAATTTGTGATTATGCTTGGAATTTCAATACTGTAATTTCCATTCCAACAAATGTAATTCGCTTGAATTATTCAAAAGAATTACAAATATTTTGTTTTGAGGGCCTGAGGAAGTATCCCAAACCGGCCCGTTGATGATATCCAGCCATGTAAAGGAAAGTGTTCTGAGGCCCGAGCTTCCTCATGCTTCCTTGTTTCTAAACTTTTGAAAAGAAAACAAACGTTTGTCGATTTTCAAAAGGACAAAAAAACGGTGGTGTAAAACATGCATGCTCACAACCCTGTTTTTTTTTTTCTAACTCGTTCACTTCATGTTTCAGAGCATACTTCTTTTTATTTGTTATTACAAAAGGGACATTCGGAAATGGCACAAACCGAAGAACACTGGTAATGCTACCAGACCAACTCATTTGATAGGGGCAGTCCGAGCAAAGATCAGCCAATCTTCAAAATGAAATGTGGGGCAAATCTCATTACTTTTAGTATGAGATATCAATTCCAGAAAGTTAGAGGAAGTGCTGAGCATTCCTTGACACCATGATGAGCGAAACATCATTTCGTACAAAAGTCGGGGACAGATCAAGAAAAGATTACCCCTTTTGAAAGAAAAAAGGTATGTCTTATTCCTTAACAAATTTTGAAAATGACATTTCATCCCTTTTGCAGATAATGAAATGGGGAACATGCTAGACCCTGACGTACTAGCAAGTTGGATGGAAGACCAATGTTCAGACCTCTCAAATGAAGCATGATGAAAAAGTGCTTAATTGGAAGAGTAGACTAGGGGACATGCAATCCCCCAGTCCATAAAAAGGGTGTATTTCATTCCTAAAGTTCATCCACTTTAGCTTAGAAATGATACATTCTTTCCTTTTATGTAGAGCCAATTTGAATAGAGATCCTATGCAAGCAATTGGAAAGGATTTTGTATATGACAATATAGAGTCAATCCTAGTCCCACCAATCATGGAGGTCTCGACGTCAATCACGCCCATATCCGCCAAAGACCTTTAAAGTAGAGATTAGTTTTGCTGCGAAGATCCCCATGCAAGCAATTGCACATACCTTATGCCTGTCGGGAATCAAAGCATTTACAAGAAACTCCCCAAAGATGCGAGAATCGCGTTGGCACAGCATGCGCCGACAATAGGACTTTCCAGTTGGAGGCACCCCTAATTATAGAGGATCTCATTCGAGTTTCGAGACCAAGAGCATGGAGGAGCAGACTGAGATAGAAAAGGCTGAACAAAGTAAAGAAGATAAAAGACTCTGCTAGCTTTGAAGGCAAAATGGAAGAAGGGTAATGTTGTATCGTTCCCAATTTA
>JAMXDD010000005.1:8679199-9078100 GCA_024733475.1 Syzygium grande | reverse complement strand
CCCTTAATCATCTCACTTCTAACATAAGCTCATTTTCTTGTCGAAAGGAAATTATTGATATCCGAGAAAACTCAAGGAGTTGTCAGTCAAATCTCCAATGAAGGGAATTACGAAGGGTAATGTTGTATCTTTTCCAATTCATATCCCTTAAAAAGCCCATTCATTAACACAATCTTTCTTATTACCTTGCAGGTATGCCTCACTGTCCCAACATAGGTAAGTATCTCTTTTACTAAAAAAAAAAACTCTTTTTCATGAGAGTAGAAAGAAACAAGACGGAAGAAATCTTTTACTTTACCCCAAAAAAAAAAATCAAGATGGAAGAAATAATTAAAGAAAATGGATACTATTTTCTTCCTTAAGTGCATTACATAGAATTGACTCTTGCATGGTAATTTTACCTATTTAATTCACCAATTCCCTGTGAAAATTTTGACAATTCGACAAGTGGTGTCGAACTACTCTGGTGTATTGAACGAGGTGTATCGGGATGAGGAGAGGCAACCCTTGATCTATACACATTCTCACATACCAAACTCTTGCAAGATGAGTGAAAGAGTTTCATTTCTCTGAGGTAAAGAGATTTCTCGACAAGGTACAGAGCCAAAGTGACGAGAGGTAGTTCATTTCTCTGCCCCATACACCACTATTGATCATTTGCTTGATCATTTTTGAGCCCATACACTCGGAGATTCCTTTCAAATTACCCCTGTCAAGAACCACCCCACATTGGGGCAACTTGAGGTAAATTAGCCTCACAGGATGGATTCAAACTCAAAGGAAACAAGAAAAACATCCCTTCCTTTCGGTCACCGCCCCCTGGCTTCGACCTCGCTGTTTTCATGGAACCCGTGGTCCTCGACAGAGTCCTCCAAGACAAGCACATTATCGACGGCCGGACAATCGAGACTAAGAGGGCTTTGTCAGGAGAGAAGCAGCAAACTAATGCTTGCCCAGAATGCCAATGATGTTATTGATAATGATGATGTTTTCACTAAGCAAGACAAGAAGGATGAGGAGTTTGTAATATCTAAAATTTTCTATGATCATCCATTGCAACAGATCGCACAAAAGGCGAAAAAATGTATAGAAATTTTCTTGCTCTCACTTGCATTCTTTGAGTATTTTTATTGTAGATGAACTCTCGCGGTAATTTAAGTGCCCTAGGATGATGAAAAGCAATTCTTTTTCTATCCCATACACTTATATCCCTTGCTAGCCCAATTGAGTCGGCAATTTCATTTCGTCTAAACCCAATTGGTGATCATCCCCATACTAGGACAAGGCAAAAGTCACCACAATTTGAGCATTACGGTCCCAATTATTGAATGAAGATGAAAACCCCAAGAGCCTAATAACATTATTCTGTTCAATTTTGTTTAGGCTAGTCTTGACAACACCGGAAGAGCAGCTAAAAAAAAAAATGTTGAAAAATAAGGACATAAAAAAAGCGATTGTGTGCTGGTAAAAAGTAAAACCAATGCCCATGAATAAAAAAAACAAAAAAAAAAAAGAAAGAAGAAAAACGATGAAAAAGATGAAGAGAAAGGAGTCCCCAATTTCTGGGTAGCTGCTATGAAAAACAATGAAGTTTTAACTGAGGAGATCTCTGAGCATGATAAAGTACTCTCAAATACCCCAAAGTTGTCAAGTGGTGGAGAATAGACGACCCCAAAGGGTTCAAACTTGAGTTCTCCTTTGATATAAATTCCTACTTTACGAATTCTGTCTTGGCAAAGATCTGCTACATGATAGATAAAATGGTGTCCAGGGAAATGCTTGCCACGGAAGCTCCTCAAGAAAAAGTTGTTAAAGATGCTAAAACACAAGATTATCCGGGGAGTCTTCCAGAAGGATCCTAATGGTGGAGAAGAAGACTGGTGACAATGCCAAGATGATCACCAATTCTCACCCTTACACATTTTTAACCCAACAATCATTTCGTTCCTCAACCCATAAACCAAACCCATGCTACATCTCTCATGAAGTCTCTTCCGACCGGGACACCTGAATTAACGCGGATTTCAAATGTTTATAAACAACGCCGAGGAGGTGTGAGCAAGATTATTTTTATCTCGTTTTGCGGGGTTCTTGACTTGTAAACCCAAAGATAATTGCAGAATATTTTCTTTCATGGCCTTGACTTGGACAAATCACCATTGTTAAGCCATTGACCAAGCCTACATTCGACCACCTCAAGAAGACCTCTCCAGTTAGCGTTGTCGCACCGCTTTGTGAGAAAACTTAGACCCTTGTTGATATGATAGTGGTCGATTGAGTGTTTTCAATGTTCCTGCATTAATGGACGGGACAAACAGCCCTTTTCAATGAGAGCGAGTGGAAAGTCCTCTCTGACTGAAAGTCACTCATTCATCATCTCGAGAAAGTCCACCTTGCGAAAAAATTGTCTTGATTAACCCTCGGTGGATTTTTGGTGATGCAAACATGGTAAAATCATCATGCATGAACCTTCAAATGCACACTCTGGAATAGCCCAACTTGTCTATCTTTGATGAATGCATGCATGTTTGTGCTAATCATCTTTGACAGCTCAGAGTTTTAATCCCTAGTGATAGAATACAAAAATTCGGGCACTGAAAAAGCCCTCATTATCATCTCAAGAGAGATGCCCCGAAAAAGGTTGGTTATTCAGCAAATGATACATCAAACCTCCGGAACATGCCGGTAAAGTACATTCTACCCTTACCTGATTTCAAAATCATCATATTTCTTTTCAAACTACCCGAAAGAAGGTAAACCGGTGTTACTTTGAAAATGAAATGCATCTTGACTAGCTGGTCAAGATATTTCATATGACATTCTAGAATAGCCTCGATTGTCTATTTCTCCAATGAATGCATATGTGTTTGCACAAAAAGAAAAACTTGTCGACAGAGACATGCCCTTAAGAGGCAAGAACATATCTAGGTAAGTATATTCTACCCATGCCCGATTCCAAAAATCCATGTACCTACAATTATTATGGTACCCTTTAAACATTGGACTGATCCTTCTATTCACCCTTCCGAGCACGGGCCCGACTCACTCTGCTCACATCAAATTCTCGGACGAGGACCCCAGTGTGCTCATCATTTGAGCTTTCCAAGACCGATGGCGAGGACCCACCAGCAAACCATCAAGTCCTTGGGCGAGGACCCCGAGGTGCTCATCGTTTGAGCTTTTTCCAGACCTGCTGGCGAGGACCCACCAGGCAAACCATCAAATCCTCGGGCAAGGACCCCGAGGTGCTCATCGTTTGAGCCTTTCCAAGACCTGCTGGCGAGGACCCACTAGGCAAACCACCAAATCCTCGGGCGAGGACCCCGAGGTGCTCATCGTTTGAGTTTTTCAAGACTTGTCATGGCGATGAGCCACCGTGCAAACCGTCAAATCCTTGGGCGAAGACCCCTAGGTACTTTGGCAAAACAAAATCCCAGTCAAGGCAACCGAAGAAAGGTTCGGGTCCTAGATAAACAAAATCCAGTCAGTCAAGGTGACCAAAAAAAGGTTCGGTCCTAGACAAAAGAAATTCCCATCAAGGTGACCAAGAAAAAAGTTTGGGTCCTAGACAAAAGCAATCCCGTCAAGGCGACCGAAGAAAGGTTCGGGTCCTAGACAAACCATTTCCCCGTCAAGGCGACCGAAGAAAGGTTCGGGTCCTCGACACACAATATCAATTATCTGAAAATTACTCTACCCTTCGGCAAGGTAAGTAGTCCTAGGTATGTTTTTATTTATTTTAGCATGCATCATCTTATCGCATCATGAAAAAATGAGACTTATAGTCTCGCCAAAAAATAGCATTCATTGAACATACACGGGCCAAATTTATGTGTCATTTTGTCTTTGAACGGAACCTCTGCGAAAGCACCTCCGTGAGCTCACCTTCAAAGAGGGGCAAATGTTGACACCTATTTTTTTTTTTTTTAATTTGCCCAAAATTAAATGCACAAAATTTAGGAATTAATTTTTAATTCCTAAAACAAAAAAAATATTTCAATTTAAATGCATTGCATATAGAAATTAGGCACATTTCACATTAATAGGACCTATTAGAGTTTTGTAAAGATAAATAAATAAATAAATAAATAAATAAAATTTCAAAAAATTTTAATTAATTAATTAATTAAAAAGAAAAGAAAAAACAAAATCGAGTCGGGCCGGGTTGGGGCCGGGCCGACCCGGCCCGTTCCTATTTTCCCCTCGAGTAGGCCTTTTCTCCCAGCGTGGGCCTCCTCCTCCGGCCCCACTCCTTTTCTTCTTCTTTCTTCTTCTTTTTCCCCTTTGCCCCGACTTGCTTCTTTTTTCTTTCCTCTTCCCCCCCCCGTGCGGATTGGGCTGGCCCGCCCCCCCTCTTCTTCCTTCTCCCTCGCCGCCGCTCTCACCGCCCTGTTCACCTCTGTCCATGACGGAAGGCGTGGCCCCTTTCGCCGAAATGAGGCCTCGGAAGGCCAAAAATAACATTCATTGACTAGCATTAATTGCTAGTCCTTTTATCCTCCCGAAAAACCCCACTCCTCTCCTCCTCCTTCCTCTTCTGCATCTGATCTAGGACCGCCCGCCCCACCTATTTTTAAATGGCCGCAAAAGTCACGCTACCAGAGTAGGCTTGGCAGCCGCATCATTGCATTTAATGGAGCAATATTTCATCAAATGCATTGTACTATAAAAGGCCAAAGAGAAAGAGAGAGGTTTTTTTAAAAATTTTGAGAGAAAAACAAAGCAAGTGGAAAGGGAGAAAACAAAGGGAGATAATAGAGAGAGAACGAGGAGAATAGAGAAAAAGGGCGTGGCCGAGGCCCTCAAAAAAGCAAACCAAAGAACGCTTTCTTGTTGTAGTGAAGAAGCTAAAGCCTCCGGGTCGGTCATTTTCCATAAAAAAAAAACAGTAGATAGAAAGACCGAGAGAGAGAGAGAGAGAGAGAGAGAGAGAGAGAAAGAGGGAGATTATTATTTTTTGTATGACTTATCTGAGTGTTCCTAATCCTTTATAATTATGCATGTTGTTTTTTTTTAAATTAGACAAGTCAAATCGGCAGCGGTAGTATGTTGCGTTTTTTATTCGTAGTGTAGTTATTACGCGTATTGTTAATACAATTGCATGAGCTGTTTTGTTTTGAATGTCCTCGGCTTAGTTAAGATTAGAACCTTAGACTGCATGAATTATTGTGTTCACGACTAATCGTTTCTGATTATGCACTAAAGCTTGATCACCTCACATGTTAGGAGAAAGGTCCTAAAAATCAATCCAAATTGCATCGTATAAATGTTTTCAAAAATGAAGCGGGGAATAAAATGGTACGAAAGGGCATTAGTTATCAACTAGTGTAACCAAGTTCCCAATTCAGTTAATCTCGATTCGTAGGAATGAGGTGATTCTCCCGTCACCTATTTGGGTTTCTAATCAGTCTACCCCAAATCGATTGGTGGCGGCCTCCACATGTAAATCACCCGGCGTGTTAAAAACTTAAGCGAAACCAAGCGATGTAGTATTGGGGGGCGGGTTGGCCAATTGGCTGATTGGTTGCCCGTCTCCGTCGGCGTTTTCCCCGCCGGGCCGCCTGCGAGCAGATCGGGTCGGGGGTCGGTCGCCAATAGGAATAGGATCGGCCGGTCGAAACCGCCCTATTTTGTCTTTTTTTCCACCGACCGGACCCAACCGGCCCGATCCGGCCCAAACCCGTCAACGACCGGGTTGACCCTTTGACCCGGGTCGGATCCGAAACCGCCGGTCAACTCTATGGGTCGAGTCCGTTAACCCCGAGTCGGTTCTAACCGACCCGGGATCCGAATTCCCGATCCGACCGGGTTTTTTTTATTTTTTTTTTTTTATTTTATTTTAAACATTTTTAAAAAAAAAAAAAAAAAAAAAATTTTAAAAAAGGTTTTTTTTTTCCTTTTTTTCTTTTTTTAATTAAAAAAATTTAAAAAAAAATTTTTAATTGAAAAAATTTAAAAAAAAAAATTTTAAAAAAAAAATTTTTTCTTTTTTTTTTTTTTATATATTTAGTTTTTATATATAAAATTTATTTTAAAAAAAACTTAAAAATTAAAAATTTCTTAAAAATATATATTTCCTTTTTCTTTTCTTATTTTTTTATCTCGATTTTTTTTTTTCAAAAAAAAAAATCCCGAAAAAAAAATTTTTTTATTATTTTTTTTTTTGTATGACTTATCTGAGTGTTCTAACCCTTTATAATTATGCATGTTGTTTTTTTTTTAAATTAGACAAGCCTGAAATCGCTGCGGTAATATGTTACGTTTTTTTAATTACCGTAGTGTAGTTATTACGCATGTTTTTAATACAATTGCATGAGCTGTTTTGTTTTTGAATGTCATCTGACTTAGTTAAGGTTAGAACCTTAGGCTGCATGAATTGTTGTGTTCCTGACTGTTGATCATTTCTGATTATGCACTCGCTTGATCACCTCACATGTTAGGAGAAAGGTCCTAAAATCGATCCAAATTGCCTCGATAAATGTTTTCAAAAATGAACAGGGTAAAATGGTACCGAAAGGGCATTAGTTATCCAACTAGTGTAACCAAGTCCCCGAATTCAGTTAATCTCTGATTCAGTAGGAATAGGGTGATTCTCCCACACCCTATTTGGGTTTCTAATCGATCTACCCCAAATCGATTAGTGGCGAACTCCCCGCATGTAAATCACCCACATGTTAAAAAAAAAAACTTAAACCTTAAGTCGCGATATGGTATGGGCTTGGGAGAGCCCGAGTTAAGTCCCCGAACCTAGACTTAACACGCACAGGCCCCCCCCTTTTTGCATGTTGTCCAAAAAGAAAGGACTCGGGAGTTCGGTCACGACAAATATGTATAAAAATCATTCCTCTAAACTCTAATGATCTAATCTATGAGTAAGTAGAGGAGAAACATTCACTATTCATCGCTGCTTTAATCACAAAAGTGATTCTATTGACACCCAAAATTACCCTTGGTGGGAGTGGGCCGTTTACAAGTTACAAAAGATATAAAGTACGGCCCACATGGCGAAAATCCGAAAAAGACCGCAAGTCAGGCCCAGAGGCATTAAGAAGACCTAAGGTAATTATCGACGGGACACGTCATAGAGGTGTCAACAAGTTCAAAATCACGAGCCTTGCACGTGACATCGACGAGTTCAAGATCACGAGCCTTGCACGTGACGTCGACGAATCCAAGATCACGAGCTTCGCACGTGATGTCCACGAATCCAAGATCACGAGCTTTGCACGTGACGTCGACGAATCCAAGATCACGAGCTTTGCACGGAATCATGGTAATACGTGGCGGAAAATTCATTTACACGTGTTAAAAGGTAAAGATATGACCGTGGGAGTGAAGATCAAGGAAGAAATAAAGAGACACGTGGAAGAAAATTAGCTATTACGTGATGCTTAAGCAGCATAAGCAATGTCGACAAGTCAAGAAACGATTAAAGCTCGAAACGTAAGGAAGTAGAAAATGACTACCAAGGAGAAGTGTTCGGTTAACAGTCATCAAGCTGCTCTATAAATATTCAAGGATTTCCAACGTAGAGGGGACTTCGAAAAACACACAACACAACACATCTTTTATCTAGCCTTTATCCTTAGCACATTAGGAGTAGTTTTGTTGATTCTGGCACTTCCTTTTCTTGCCTTCACCTTAGCAGAATTGCGGCTTTGGTAAAGCGGGCCCATCCTCATTGGACACCCGTGGCCATGAAGTTCTCCATCATGTCATCTGCCGGACAACTGAACCTCGGGAAAGGACCCATTTTGGATGAAAGGCTTCAGGCTGCGGATGTCTTCGCCGTTGGGGCCGGCCATGTTAATCCATGAAGGGCCATCGATCCAGGTTTGGTGTACGATATTCAACCCGATGATTACATACCTTATCTCTGTGGTCTAGGATACACAGACAAGTAGGTTTCAATTATTGGTCACAAGCCAATCAAATGCTCAGTAGTATAAAGCATTCTGTAGGGGGATTTGAATTACCCTTCATTTTCAGTTGCCCTCGGACCTCCATAGACATTTACCCGGACCGTGACTAATGTTGGCAAAGCATTTTCGTCTTACGTCGTGACAGTTGTCCCCCCACAAGGTGTGTATGTCAGAGTGAAGCCTACCAAACTCGACTTCTCGAAACTAAATCATAAAGCAATATACTTGGTCACATTCGGCCATGCCAATGCTACTCACAAGGCAGGTGAATTCACTCAAGGATATTTGAAGTGGGCTTTTGGAATCTATACTGTTAGAGTCCTATATCAGTTGAGTTCATGTAAGAAGTTGTTAGTAGCATAAATAAGGAATTGATCTGTTCTTCGTGTTACCACGACGGATCAAAGAGAGCAGAAAATATGAATAAAAATCATTCCTAGTAAACTCTAATGATCTAATCTATGAGCAAATAGAGGAGAAACATTCACTATTCATCGCTGCTTTAATCACAAAAGTGATTCTATTGACACCCAAAATTACCCCTGGTGGGAGTGGGCCGTTTACAAGTTACAAAAGATATAAAGTACGGCCCACATGGCGAAAATCCGAAAAAGACTACAAGTCAGGTCCAGAGGCATTAAGAAGACCTAAGGTAATTATCGACGGGACACGTCATAGAGGTGTCAACAAGTTCAAAATCACGAGCCTTGCACGTGACATCGACGAGTTCAAGATCACGAGCCTTGCACGTGACGTCGACGAATCCAAGATCACGAGCTTCGCACGTGACGTCCACGAATCCAAGATCACGAGCTTTGCACGTGACGTCGACGAATCAAGATCACGAGCTTTGCACGGAATCATGGTAATACGTGGCGGAAAAGTTCATTTACACGTGTTAAAAGGTAAAGATATGACCGTGGGAGTGAAGATCGAGGAAGAAATAAAGAGACATGTGGAAGAAAATTAGCTATTACATAATGCCCAAGGAGCGTAAGCAATGTCGACAAGTCAGGAAACGGTTAAAGCACGAAATGGTAAGGAAGTGGAAAACAACTATCAAGGAGAAGTGTTCGGTCAATAGTTATCAAGCTGCTTTATAAATAGTCAAAGATTTCCAACGTGGGGGACTTGAAAAACACACAATACAACACATCTTTTATCTAGCCTTTATCCTTAGCGTATTAGGAGTAGTTTTGTTGATTCTGGCACTTCCTTTTCTTGCCCTCACCTTAGCGGAATTGCGGCTTTGGTAAAGCGGGCTCATCCTCATTGGACACCCGTGGCCATGAAGTCCGCCATCATGACATCTGCCGGACAACTGAACCTCGGGAAAGGACCCATCCTGGATGAAAGGCTTCAGGCTGCGGATGTCTTCGCCGTTGGGGCCGGCCATGTTAATCCATGAAGGCCATCGATCCAGGTTTGGTGTACGATATTCAACCCGACGATTACATACCTTATCTCTGTGGTCTAGGATACACAGACAAGCAGGTTTCAATTATTGGTCACAAGCCAATCAAATGCTCAGTAGTATAAAGCATTCTGCAGGGGGATCTATATTACCCTTCATTTTCAGTTGCCCTCGGACCTCCACAGACATTTACCCAGACCGTGACTAATGTTGGCAAAGCATTTTCGTCTTACGTCGTGACAGTTGTTCCCCAAGGTGTGTATGTCAGAGTGAAGCCTACTAGACTCGACTTCTCGAAACTAAATCATAAAGCAATATACTTGGTCACATTCAGCCATGCCAATGCTACTCACAAGGCAGGTGAATTCACCCAAGGATATTTGAAGTGGGCTTTTGGAAATTACAATGTTAGGAGTCCTATATCAGTTGAGTTCATGTAAGAAGTTGTTAGTAGCATAAATAAGGAATTGATCTGTTCTTCGTGTTACCACGACGGATCAAAGAGAGCAGAAAACATGAATAAAAATCATTCCTAGTAAACTCTAATGATCTAATCTATGAGCAAATAGAGGAGAAACATTCACTATTCATCGCTGCTTTAATCACAGAAGTGATTCTATTGACACCCAAAATTACCCCTGGTGGGAGTGGGTCGTTTACAAGTTACAAAAGATATAAAGTACAGCCCACATGGCAAAAATCCGAAAAAGGCCGCAAGTCAAGCCTAGAGGCATTAAGAAGACCTAAGGTAATTATCGACAAGACACGTCATAAAGGTGTCAACAAGTTGAAAATCACGAGTCTTGCATGTGGCATCGACGAGTTTAAGATCACGAGCCTGGCGCGTGGCATCGACGTATCCAAGATCACGAGCTTTGCACGTGACATTGATGAATCCAAGATCATGAGTTTTGCACGGAATCATGGTAATACGTGGTAGAAAATTCATTTACACGTGTTAAACAGTAAATATATGACCGTGGGAGTGAAGATCAATGAAGAAATAAAGAGACACGTGAAAGAAAATTAGCTATTACGTGATGCCCAAGGAGTGTACGCAATGTTGACAAGTCAGGAAACGGTTAAACCGTGAAACGTAAGGAAGTGAAAAACATCTATCAAGGAGAAGTGCTCGGTCAACAGTTATCAAGCTGCTCTATAAATACTCAAGGATTTCCAACATAGAGGGGACTTTTAAAAACACACAACACAGCACATCTTTTATCTAGCCTTTATCCTTAGCGCATTAGAAGTAGTTTTGTTGATTCTGGCACTTCCTTTTCTTGCCCTCACCTCAGCAGAATTGCGGTTGTGGTAAAGCGGGCTCATCCTCATTGCACACCGCGGCATTGAAGTCCACCATCATGACATCTGCCGACAACCCAACCTCAAGAAAGGACCCATCTTGGATGAAAGGCTTTAGGCTACGGATGTCTTCGCCCGTTGAGGCCGCCATGTCAATCCACGAAAAGGCCATCGATCCAAGTTTGGTGTACAATATTCAACCCGACGATTACATACCTTATCTCAGTGGTCTAGGATACACAAAAGACAAGCAAGTTTCAATTATTGCTCAGAAAACAATCAAATGCTCGGTAATATCAAGCATTCTGGAGGGGGATCTAAATTACCCTTCATTTTTAGTTTCCCTCGGACCTCTACAGACATTTACTCGGACCGTGACTGATGTTGGCAAAGTATTTTCGCCCTTCGACGTGACAGTTGTTCCCCTGCAAGGTGTGTATGTCGAGTGAAGCCTACCAGACTCGACTTCTCGAAACTAAATCATGAAGCAACATACTTGGTCACATTCAGCCGTTATAACGCTACTCACAAGGCAAGTGAATTCACCCAAGGATATTTGAAGTGGGCTTTTGGAAACTACATTATTAGGAGTCCTATATCAGTTGAGTTCATGTAAGAAGTTGTTAGTAGCATAAATAAGGAATTGATGTGTTCTTCGTGTTACCACGACGGATCAAAGAGAGCATAAAACAGGAATAAAAATCATTCCCGGTAAACTCTAATGATCTAGTCTGTGAGCAAGTAAAGGAGAAACATTCACTATTCATCATTGCTTTAATCACAGAAGTGATTTTGTTGACACCCAAAATTACCCCTGGTGGGAGTGGCCTGTTTATAAGTTACAAAAATATAAAGTATGGCCCAGATAGCTAAAATCCGAAAAAGACCGCAAGTCAGGCCCAAAGGCATTAAGAAGAACTTAGGTAATTATCGACAGGACGATCATAGAGGTGTCAACAAATTCAAAATCACGAGCCTTACACGTGACATCGACGAGTTTAAGATCACAAGCCTTGCACGTGACGTCGACGAATCCAAGATGACGAACTTTGCACGTGACATCGACAAATTCAAGATCACAATCTTTGTACGGAATCATGGTAATACATGGCGAAAAGTTCGTTTACACGTGTTAAAAGGTAAAGATATGACCGTGGGAGCGAAGATCAAGGAAGAAATAAAAGACACGTGTAAGAAAATTAGTTATTACGTGATGCCCAAGGAGCGTAAGCAATGTCGACAAGTCAGGAAATGGTTAAAGCGCGAAACGTAAGGAAGTGAAAAACAACTATTAAGGAGAAGTGTTCGGTCAACAGTTATCAAGCTGCTCTATAAATACTCAAGGATTTCCAACGTAGAGGGACTTCGAAAAACACACAACACAACACATCTTTTATCTAGCCTTTATCCTTAGCGCATTAGGAGTAGTTTTGTTGATTCTGGCACTTCCTTTTCTTGCCCTCACCTCAGTGGAATTGCGGCTTTGGTAAAGCGGGCTCATCCTCATTGGACACCCATGGCCATGAAGTCCGCCATCATGACATCTGCCGGACAACTGAACCTCGGGAAAGGACCCATCTTGGATGAAAGGCTTCAGGCTGCGGATGTCTTCGCCGTTGGGGCCGGCCATGTCAATCCACAAAAGGCCATCGATCCAGGTTTGGTGTACGATATTCAACCCGACGATTACATACCTTATCTCTGTGGTCTAGGATACACAGGCAAGCAGGTTTCAATTATTGCTCACAAAACAATCAAATGCTCGGTAGTATCAAGCATTCTGGAGGGGGATCTGAATTACCCTTCATTTTTAGTTTCCCTCGGACCTCCGCATACATTTACCCGGACCGTGACTAATGTTGGCAAAGCATTTTCATCTTACGACGTGACAGTTGTTCCCCCACAAGGTGTGTATGTCAGAGTGAAGCCTACCAGACTCAACTTCTCGAAACTAAACCATAAAGCAACATACTTGGTCACATTCAGCCGTGCCAATACTACTCACAAGGCAGGTGAATTCACCCAAGGATATTTGAAGTGGGCTTTTGGAAACTACAATCGTTAGGAGTTCTATATCGCTTGAGTTCATGTAAGAAGTTGTTAGTAGCATAAATAAGGAATTGATCTGTTCTTCGTGTTACCACGACGGATCAAAGAGAGCAGAAAACATGAATAAAAATCATTCTTGGTAAACTCTAATGATCTAATCTATGAGCAAGTAGAGGAGAAACATTCACTATTCATCGCTGCTTTAATCACAGAAGTGATTCTGTTGACACCCAAAATTATCCCTGGTGGGAGTGGGCCGTTTACAAGTTACAAAAGATATAAAGTTACAAAACATTCACTATTCATCGCTCCTGAGCGAGGAAGATGACGCTCCTTGTTCACTCCAAATGAAAATCGTACAATCTCAATTGAGCAGCCTAGGACATGCCCAAGCCCTAGTCCAGATGAATGGCCATGATTTGATCGCAGGATCGGATGGTTTAGGGCATGAACTTGATTGACTTGACACAATCACCATGCTCATACATCCGGCATAGATATCGTATCTATCACTCACAAGCAATTTCTACACAGATCAATCATACAAGCATATTGGTCGAAAGACCATGGAGTATACTTGCACTAAACTCGCATTGGTTAAGGTTATGTAGAAGCCACAATAAACAATTTACTGTACTTTATAATCAAAAGGTGTGCTTGACTATATCAAGCATTCACAATCAGACCATTACCACTTAAGGTAAACGTGACTGGCTAATTGGTGAATGCATGTACCGCTATAACACGGATTGGTCTTCCTTTCATACTCGAGTCTCTCCATCTTAACCTACTTGCTTTTCTAACAAGTATCGAAATTTTTTTTGTAACACTCCGGGTCTATACTATGTAATATTGTCCGCTTTGAGCCCACTGACCCTCACGGATTTAAAATGTGTTACACAATTATAGAATCTCAAACTTTATAAGCTAGCCGGAACTTTCTCCCTAGGCGATGTGGGACAAGAGAGGTACCCCACTTCCCTGCGCACGTCCGGGGTAGTGGGTGCGTCCTCCTCCCCGCACTCCACCACTTGGCTTGGACCGTCACACTCTCCACCCCTTACGAGCACAGAACCCGTGCTGTGGGCCTACACGAGATCGGAAGTCGGCTCTGATACTACATATAAAACCCCGGGTCTACACTGTGTAATATTATCCGCTTTGGGCCCACTGACCCTCACGGCTTTAAAACGCGTTACATAGATATAGAACCCCAAGTCTTATAAGTTAGCCCGGAACTTCTCCCTAGGCGATGTGGGATAAGAGAGGTACCCCACTTCCCTGCGCACGTCCAAGGTAATGGCGCGGACGCACCGCCATCCCTCCTCCCCGCGCTCCGCCAGCTTGGCTTGGGCCGTCACATTATCAATTAATAAAAATGAATATCTAGCATATAAGTTGCATATAATGTTCACTCTCTCTCTCTCTTTATAATCATCTAGTCATGTTGAATTTACTTTGAATTTCTCTCCTCCTTAATACGTAGCTTTTATGACTACTTGGTGGCTGGCTCGTTCCATTAGATCTAGGAAACGAACGGGTTGCGAATTCACAAGATGTTAATTAGTAATGGCAATTGAAGTTCAATGTGGAGATTTCTCTTAAAGATTACCAATATAAATTCATATTGGCCCGTGGAGTTTTTAATTTGTAAGTGCTGATCGATTATAGAGGGCCAAGTTTCTTGAAAAGCAGTTGTTTAGTTATTTCATTTATATCAAGAAAAATAATCAAATATTTTTGGTATCAATGAAGAGAAACTGAGTGTCCATTGAAGAAAGAAAGTATACAAGTCACTTTTTTTTTTGGTCAGAGTATACAAGTTACATCTAATGTTCTCTTATTCTTTTTTTTTCTTTGACCCAGTTGTGTTGAACTCAAATGTCGAGCACAACCTCGTTTCTTCGTGAGAGATTCCTCAATGGCCAAGTTGACAATTTTGACAGTATAGACAAAAAATCCTGAATCAAAAGTCGACCAAAGCAAACCGCAAAAAAAAAAAAACTCACTTTGGCTTCCGTTGATGACCTCTTGTCTTCCTCCCTTTTCTTCTTCTTTCTTTCCTTTCTTCTCACCTTGCTCCAATAGATATTAGAACCCTAGTGGCCTTGTTATCGGAGCAAGGTGTAAAGAAGAAAGGGAAAAAAGAAGCCGTTTTCCCTTGGGCCGAGTGAACAGGGCTTCAATGTACGAGTCTCTCAATCATTCTAATTCTGTAAGGCCCATTCATTTCAAAGAAAATGAACGATTTGAAAAATATTTTCCTAAACATAATCGCTTAGATCGCTTGCAGCTCCATAAATAATCTTATCAAATTCTTCCTCTATTTGTAATTTTTATATATAGTTTGAGAATATCGTTTTTATTCACTTGCAGATAGGGCTCGAGATATTTTCTCTTTTCTTCATCGTTTCATACCTGTAGTACTTGGATAAATTCATCTTCTCTTCAAGCATGATAGAAGTATCCTTCAAGTTTTTTTCATCTATAATTAAGTACTGAAAGACTCGATACTTTTTATAGTCACTTATTGATAGGTTTTCTATAATGCTAAAAAAGGATTTACCATGTGGCACGGGATGTTTTTGTCTTCTGCTCTAATGTGTTAAATAGTTAACTACGCGAAGTCGGAAAAATATTATCGACCAAAAAAAAAGGTCGGAAATATATTTCGGATTAATACCTAACTGATATAGCTTTTTCCTATATAACTTAAGATAGAATTCGCTAATCAAGCTAGAAAACGCAGAGGACAAAGTTTCAATATGTCAAAACCAACATTGCTTTAGTTTTTCTTTATTAACAGAGGTTTCCAAAAAGTGAAAACATAATCTCACTTTAGACTTACTCAAATCACTCTATTAGCATGCATATAAAGACTTTATCAATGGCTTTTAAAGCATCCAACGGCATCCCCTCTCGTGTTGATGAATCCCCACAAAAAAAAAATGAGGATAAGGAAAAAAATCATGGCACGAATAAAACACTCGGCACCTCTATTTGTATATATATAGTCAAAAATTGAAGACAAAATGCACGTCAAAACGATGGAGTTGTCCTTCTTAAGTTCAATTTTTTTCATTCTTTAGAATAAGGTCAAACAACTGATTGTCACTTAATAAATAAATAAGGAGTACATTATATTGTTCCAATGCTTATCAAATTAAACACATATATTTTTCACTAGAGTCTTCTCATTTTTTAAGACTACGGTCATCAGTCGCCACTATTTTAGAGGAATTTAATTAGCAGACTAAAATAGCCTTTGATTTTATTACACCGACAATTCATTTCGAGAGAAAATAGATAATGAAACGTATCCTTTCTTTCTTTTTTTCAAAAAAAAAGTTGTAATTTACAATATTTCATTGGTTTTGCCATTACAAAAATTTAATGGTGGGAAGTATATTGCCAATAAAGAGAACCTTTAGTCACTATACAGTTTCATCATCATCGTCATCATCATAAGAAGAAGAAGAAGAAGAAGAAGATAATTTCCACAAGAAAAATTCATCCATGGCCAAATCTTTATTTCCACAAGAAAATTCATCCATTAAAATTGATTTCACACAAAGAGAAACCAACTAAGGAAGTGCCTAACAAAACCCTAAACAACGAAGGAAAAGCACAAGGAAAGAAACCTAAAATCATCATCCTTTTGCGAGAGAGATTCCAAGAAAATTACTGCATCACATTGCTAAGGAGCTTGCGGTCCCTCTCGATCTCGCTTCCCTCTCCTTTGTTCCCTCTTTTGCTCCTTGGCTCTCTTCTTCTTCTCACCATCCTCTACTAAACGCGCAAACTGTTGTCCCCATTTCGTCTCCGTCGATCCGCCGGCGACGGCGCTCTCGTGTGCGATGGCATCATCATTGCCCCTCCGCGCATGCGATCTCTGCATCGATTCTTGACCTTGAATTGCCCCGCTTCGATCTTCAATTCCACGTTTGGACCCGACTAATGGCCATTCCCTCATACTCCTATCAGTTTGATCATAAATAAGAGTCGACCTTCCATCACCATCATGACCAGGAGTGTTCTCTTCATGTTGCTCATCTTCCAAAGCATTGCTGATTCCGCTCATTTCGCCTGCAACGACATTGTCGCTTTCCGTTTGATGCGATCCCTCCGCCGATTCTTGACCTTCAACCCTCGCTGCTTGATCATCGGGAACGACATTCTCCCGCTCTTGTTCGGCGCCAACCCTTGCCCTTGGAACATCAACAACATCACCGCCGCCTACCCTTTGACGCGTTCCCTCAGTTGATTCTTGATCTTGGACCGTCGCCGTCTGATCATCATCGGGAACATTCTCTTCCTTCGCAGTTCCATCGTCTCCAGCTCGATCAGCAGCATCTCTTCTTCGCAAGCCGAGAATGTCCTCTGAAGCTTCGGTAAACAAGGAAAACCCCGGTACTGAAAAATCAAGCCGCGGGCGCAATTGCGACGGCGTCGACGTTTCTCCAGACCCGTCACCATTGCCGCTCGCCCCTTGCGAATCCGGGGCTCTTTCCATCGGATCAGAGAGAGGAGAATCCTCTCGGTTCTCTAAGGAAGAGAAACTCGTGTGGCTTCTACGGAAAACTTAAGCTCTTGTGTGGAGGGTTTTCTCTCTGATACTCTTGGGAGTATTATAGAATATAGAATGGCTTGTGGAGATTCAACTGGCAAGTGCCGATCTCTTTATATATGGGCGCCAAGTTCTTTGAAAAGCGGTTGAAAAAACAGTTTTTTTTTTGTTGGTTCTTTTACAGTTGAAAAACAGTTTTGCTTTTGATGAACTTAGAGCTGTTGAAAAATAATAATTACAGCGCCAGAGTTTAGTTACATTTACTTTTGCACCATCGTATTTTCGACATAGTATAGGTTTAACTATGCATCCGCTGACAAAGTAGCTCCATAATCGGTTCATCAAATTGATTTATAGGAGACTACTAGCCAGCAGAAAATCGATAGATAGGCGGAGTCCATTTTATGCTTTTATCGCACATATTGATATCGCAATGGATTTTCGGCGTATTTTTCGAGTTCGAGGTAAAGTGACTGTTCGATTTAGCGAACCAATTGGAGAAGTTACTGTAAGTAAGTCGCTCCGATGGAGTGGATTATACAAAAACACGGTCTACGGAAACATATTTCATGGCCAATTCACCTCGCACGCATATTTCATGCAGTTCTACATGCATCGATAATAAAATAATGGAGACACGAAAATTTCTCCGATAACGAGTAAAATCTAAATACACCAGAATTGCAAACAAAAGATAAACAAAAATAAAATCAGTAGTTATCAAATTCCTAGTTATATATGAACACTTTGCAAATCGATTAGACGAGAGACCGACTTTCCTCCCTTCTCCTCGACTCTATGCTCCTTCCCTTCCGGCGGCGCCGCTCCCTTGATCAATTTTGGTTTCATGGTCAAGCCGAAATACTCCTCCGGCATTGTCGTGAAATAGGAAAAATTAGGGCCGTCATCCCGATCACGAACCTCCTTGATTATCTAGAGAGCGGTCTTTCCGCAGAAAAGATCGCAAGTACTCTCTTCACTGCCATTGTCTCTCGGTCCATCCGTGAGATGGGCCAGCAACCGCGCGGAACGATTTGGTCGACGTTGTGCCATCACGGCGGAATCCGATTTCATCGGGAAGATCCCTCTAAAATGCAAGTTGTCCTGAGACATAATTAACTGAAAGAACTTAGTTACGGAGTATATGAAGAATTCCCTCTGTTTGGTCAGGAGGATTATATATCCACACCGCGTGATTCCTAGATCCTTATATCGTCTAATCTAATTATGACTCCCAGTAAAGTCGTTCTTTAAATATTGTAAGTCCTAATTATATGTAGATTTTTTTTTTGACATGTTTATCACATATGTCGCTAAATAAATTCTTGATTAAAAAATAAATCTACTGTCTAACGTCAGATAATAAGGTGTTCCCCCCTCGAGAACTCAATTAACTTATACAAGCAATAATAGTCAATGCTAAATTTTGTTTGAAAGCTTCTTGATAGGCCTTAAGACAATACCATGCATTGATATTATTAGTGAACTAAAGATAAATATGATTGCTGTTGCCTGCAAAATAGACCTATTGATGGGTCCATTGTGGTTGAGGCCTGTTCGATCCTAATTCTGCTATTGAAAGTCACTCATAAAAGAATTTTAATTGATTAATTTTTGTCCCAGAACGGTCTAAGGTACTTATTTATTTGCATCCCATGTTTTTGGCCAGCTATTTATTTTAATTCTGTAAATCAACAGAAAAAACTTACAGATATTTATCTATCCGTTAATCTATTAAATAAGCATATAATACTCACGTGGCTCAACTTCATGTGAACTTCCTATTAAGTTCCTTTCATTGTTTATTCTACAGCGTGTTCTAGAATAAACCTATGTCGATGAATTAGAATTCTTGAATATGTTATGGATTTAGATTTAAAAGATCGTAGCTATTTGGAGATATATGAATGACCATGGATATAACCGGAGCCCAAAAATATACGGATATGTATAATATGATACTTAATTTCATGTACGAGATGAAAAACTAAGCCTCATACGTATTTGATACATTTGTCTGTACTTATTTTAAGGAAAAAGGTCGTAATTCCTATACATCTTGCAAACTAAGCAAGTCCGTTCTCTTTAAGTCTATCCTCTTTTCTTCGAGCTGCTCCATCGGGCGATTTCAGTTGAGCCAAGATACTCCTCCAGCGTCTTCATCAACAGAAAGATCGAAGCCGTCGTTCCGACATGGGAGCTGCTTGATTTCCGTGAAAGCGCTCACACAATCGAAAACCTCAAAACCAGAGTTCCTTGTCAACAACTGTGCCATCATCGTCCCCGAGTCCAATGACAAGTGAGTAACACACGGATCCAATGAACTCAGCTGGCGACAGCGCGAATGGTGGTTCTACGGGAAGGGTCCGGACCGATGAGCCTCGAACTACGCTCTTCTTGCTCCATTAAAAAGAAGTTGGGGTTACTTGGGAAGGTGAATCTGGAATTGTTGTTCTCATGTGACACGTCGTTCGTGAAATGAACTAGGTTAGAATTTGAGAAGTTCTTTGGATTATAAAGCACGCGATTCCTAATCCTACAATAAGTGAAACGGTAATCAAGTGTTGCTCTCACTGGCTCAAAAGGCTTCTGATCCATCTAGCTTGTTGATTCCTAGTCCTGATTAGTCACCAAACCCTGGAGATCCAACGTTTCACAAGTTTTCAATCTTATAGGTTAATATTCCACGTGTATGTCCAATTTTTTTTCTTCAAAAAGTATATCTCCATTTAACTCCGCAATAACAGGATAAGCTTTGCATGTAATACATCTTAACAAGCCCAAGTTACAATATGACGCCAATTCATGAAATAAGTACGGTAGGAGACCTAAATATTTTTGTTAGGAAAATTACGAAAAAATTCTTAAATATACTGTGCTCTTGTCGATTCAGTTCTAAATTTTTCAATTTGATCAATTAAGTCCTAAACATTTTAACAATATGCCAATGTTGTCCATCTGGCCAAAGAAGATCGCTGACGTAGATAATTTTTGTAATTTTTTTGAAAAATTAATTTTCTTTTCTTTGCTTTTCTTTTCTTTCTTTCTTTTTCCTTCTTCCTTCAATGGTTGGCTGAGCCTAGGCGATGGTGGCGATCAACAACAGGTAATGACTTGTGAAGCTCACCCTCGCCGGGATCTAGCAAGGCTCACTAGAGGCCAGCAAGGGTTGGCCTTGCTAGCTTCAAGCGAGGCCAAAGAGGTGGAGCCTTGTTCGGATCTAGTGTATTTATTAGACACTGTGCGTTAGTACAAGCAACCAAGCCTAAGTCGAAGCTCCCTTGCATTACCTATGGCGCGAGAGGCTATTATATCTACTAATCCGACAATAGGCAACCGAAGCTAACTTGGCTTCTACCTTTGCCACCTACAGGTCCCTATGTTCTCTCCCGTTGTATTTTTTTTCGGGAGAGAAGGAATACAAAGAAAACTCATAAGGAGATCCCTTCGCTATACCGGAGAGTTCTTTCATCTGTCTCTCCTTCAACATTTTAAGGACCTACTTAGGTCCAATCTAATTATTATCAAGGAAAGTGGGAGTAGATGCAACTTTGCGACCATGTGACACAAAGACAAAGTTCCATCCCACCCAACTTTCTTATTATTTATAGGTATTGAGATGCTCGATTATTTAGGTTAACGTTGCAACCTTGCTCTTGGTCCAACAGTCCCTCTACCATCTCTCTCTCTCTCTCTCTCTCTCTCTCTCTCTCTCTCTCTCTCTCTCTCTCTCTCTCTAGCTATCTATCAAATGGATATTCTTGAACGTCCCCTTCATCGTCATGCCTTGTACAAGCGAAAGTTGAGCGAACAGTGCAACCCCCTCGAATGCAATGTGTGCAGTTCGAGTATCCATGGCTCCACTTCCATCTTCTGTTGTGAACGATGCAACGGTTACCTTCACCGGTCGTGCGCCACCGGAATACCTTCTCAGATACAGCACCACCCCCTCCATGCCCATGGTCTTACTTATTTTCAGAGAAACAGCAACTCCAACTCACAATGCAGAGCCTGCGGTAAGAGGTGCGCGGTTGACCTCTACAGTTGTGAGTTGTGCAAAGTGCATATTCACTTGGACTCCCTTCAGCTACCGCAGACCATCAAAAGCGACCATCACATTGATGAGTTGACCCTCCCCGAATCAATAGTTGAAGATGATTCTGGTGAGTATTATTGCAACATTTGCGAGCGAAGAAGGGATCCGGAGCTTTGGGCTCACTATTGCGAACAATGCCAGTTGATTGCTCATGTATGTAGTATGTGCAGTGTCTCCGGTAAGCTAATCCTCTGGGTATGGGTTGGAGGAAATGAATATGATCAGAAAAGGTCGAAAGCAAGAAGTTAATGCATCAACTAATGGAATACAAAAACAGACACGTCTCCTAATCATTAGCTTAAGTTGAAAATAAGTTTGTAAGAAATTAGAACTGAGGTTTGTCAAAGTTTTAGTTTGTGAAATTTACAAAGCACATGAAGTATGTATCATCTGCTGAAGTCAAAAGCATATGCACATAAACTGTACTCTCTCATAGCAGTCGTCATCAACCATTTTATGATCTTTTCGCATACAATATCTGGAGGAACTTGGGCCATTTTTCTGGTGAAATTGGACGTAGTGGGAGAAAATCCTGAGCTTGAAGACCTGGATGAAGAAATTGAAGGCGTACAGAAAGAAGAGGACCAAATGAAAGCGAATCTGGAGGAATTGATGACGAAGCTGGAGGCACTGAAGACAAGACGTGCAGCAGTAGCCTATGAATGAAAGGAGAGATATTTGGGTTGTAACTGTACTCTATAAATAATGTTCAAGTTCCCATGGAATCACATCAAATTAAATCTGTCCGCACACTAAACTCTGATATTAATATTAACTGTAGAAGAAAGGCCAAAAATGAAAGATACAAACAAATTTAGAGAGTTACACATGGGAGCTTAGCTAGTTTTAACAGTCTATACTGTTGCCTAATGACAGTCACTCTGAAATATTATCTGTTGCTATGCCTAGTCACAGAAGTTGCACTCACATTATGTTCTCTTGCTTACAATGTGAACTCGGATTGCATGCTAGTTGTGCATCCAAGAACTAGCTCCACAGCATCACTTCCATCAGCAGAGTCTTACCTATTATAAGGAGGGCCTGCGATGCATCGCTTGTGGTGGCAGTTGCAATGTCAATCTCTACCACTGTGTGGACCGAAATTTCAATTTCACTGTGATTGCATTTGGCTACCAAAAATCTTAGAAAGTACACATCACATTGATCTGTTGACCCTCTATTAATTGCGCGTTTGGTAAGGACGACTCTGGTGAGTCCTACCGTGGCCTTTGCTAGCAAAAGAGGGATCCAGAGTTATGGGCAAACATGCAAGTTAGTTACCCATACCAAATGTGCAACATCTACGGTAAGCCAACATTTCAGAGCTATTTTCTCTCTGAAACAACTTTGGCTGATCAGAATAACATGTGTCTCAAGGAGAATAACATGTGTATGTATTTCCAATCAGAATAACATGTGTCTCGAGCAGCTGTTCATTTTCTTCCAGCGAAGTTTAAGATCCTGTTATGCTCTATCTACTGTGTGCCTAGAAGGCCAGAACTCATTACATTTTGTATCTTATTCAACAAATCAAGGTGATCCATAAGCGTAACAAAAAGGTGATCCATCAGCCATAACTGCCCACATACGCATTTTTTCATTTTCAGCAAAAAGAAAAATCTTTGCATGTTTTAGCCTCGGGCTGTTCAATATTTCCATTTCCTGAGTAGCAGGTACATTGATTCACCATGGTGCTGTGTTCCATGATGTCTCAATACATCCTCAACCTTCCATGGATCATCACGTGTGCTTTTTGCGGTTGTGGTCTTTCCTAATTTCCCATCACAACAAGTGATACGAAGTCAAGATTAGAGCCGATATCTCCACTGGAAAATGATTTAATATCTCTAAATCTAACTTCATTCAATTTGAGGGTGATTCCATTGCATGCTTTCCACCTCTCTTTGGTTGGCATGCTATCAAGTTTACCGTAAGTTCATCAAGAAATTTGTTTACATCATAACCAACATCTAGGTCACTCAGTCATGCATCTAAATCCATCTTTTGAGGGCTCTATTTCTCACTAAACTTTTTCTTGACAGTTTCAACTTTTTTTCTCGGGAACGATACCAAGCTTTTGGAACGAAGAGGATACTTCATAGACTAACAATTATCCAGCTGCTCTATTGCTGCAATAGAATGATCTATACGTAAAATATTTATTCAAGAAGATGATAGCAGTTTTCATCCTGTGTCAAGCCGAGAGAATATAAATGTATAAAAAAATATGGTTTATGCCTTAAACAGTCATGCTGAGATCTATGGTCGATCATTCAACTTCAGAGTTACTTTCAACAATATCACCAAATTTTTAAGTTCTTCCACTAAATTGCTTTTTATTCAGAAAACTACGGTGGTATTTAATGGAAGCCAATGTGGCATTTGCTTTTTGTATCACATTTCACTTATTAAACAGACGGCTGAAATGCACAATTTTAGATATATCAAACTCACAGCATTTGTAAGTCATCGTTCTTACTCTGCAGAAACTCTTCTTAAGTTGCCAACTGGACAGAGCAGATCAATAAAGAAAGACACATCGCATCTCACTGACTTCACTTGAACATACAAGGTACGAAGTTCATGATAAATGTGCATTTCAGAAACCAAAATACAGCATTGCTGGATTTTGACACGCAACTTTTACAGCAAAATTGGTTTGCCGTGTTGGATTTGAGCATTTTCAATCATAATTTTCAGGCCACGCTTTTCTTTTACTCCGTGTTAGAAATTTAGAATCGAAGGTTTCCCTAGCTAGCAAGATATTATGTCTATTACTGGAGCCTCACCGCTTAATTTCAGGTGCCCATTCA
Organism: Syzygium grande; assembly: GCA_024733475.1. NCBI lineage: Eukaryota > Viridiplantae > Streptophyta > Magnoliopsida > Myrtales > Myrtaceae > Syzygium > Syzygium grande. The sequence continues at coordinate 9,053,934 of JAMXDD010000005.1, read as the reverse complement.
ACCCACACCTTTAAGGTCAACTTTCATGATTGGACAATAAGTTTCTCGTTATACCGATGGCTCCAAACAAGTTGAAAATACTGAGTGAATACAATCATATTGATGCATTTCTCGTAAGTTGAGTTTATTGAAACTGTCACCAAAGAAACTGCACAAGAGATACACATGTGAAGAAGAAAACAGAAATACAAGGTGACTTCAACCATGTCAATGCATTTAATTGAAAATTGGAATCAGGGAATACGTTGCTCATTAGGTATTATTACATACACCCAAAAAGAGTACCAGATAGCTTCACTGAAAGCGTGCTTCCGAGCTACAAGCAATTCTACCTCCCCTCTAAAGTACTCTCCAGCCTTGCTGCAGATGGAGTTTTCTGCATAACAAGAAAGCTTGTTAGTAAACACTGCCAACTAAAACATTTTTACACTGATTAGCCAAAATCCACAGGTACCTCTTGTTCGCATAACAACAAAGCTTGCACGAAGAGCCCAAGTCCTACTCCACAGCTTGCCCAGTGTGGCTCCAATAACTCCCCACGGTACCTAAAACAGGTGATTCATCAGGAGTTCGGCCTCTCAACCACCTCGGAGATGTAGAAGCAGAGAACTGCCTGAGGTCTTCTACAATAGGAACTTCCACAACTGGCTGGCCTTTGTCGCTCCTGGGCGTGCTAGCTCTTTCTGAGGGCGAATTTCCCACCGAGTCATTGCTACATTTCGACTTGGGCGTGGCTTCGGAATCGACCAACCAGCTCGAAAGGCTTGTATCAACTGCAATTTCTTGGCCTGTGAACCTAGAATTGTTCGAAGTTGGTTTACAAAGGTGATTGGCCAGTGCGAAAGTGGGCTTTGGTCCAGTGGACAAAAGAACCTCTTTCTCCTTGTGGACATTCTCTTTGTCCTGGTTCTTTATTGGAGAATTTGCTCTTGCTGTGACAGCTTTCCGCTGAGGAAGATTTTCAACTGGTTTCAACACCGAATCGATGTGCTCGATCCTAAGGCGAGCACTCTGGTTGAAAGCCGACGTGTTGAGTTCATTTCGCCAAGAACTCTTCACGGGGAATGGACTGTTAACCTCCTCCTTGTCCGCAACTTCAGCGACAAAGGAATGTTCTCTAGAATCTATTGACAGAGAAAACAGAGACTCGGATGATTCCTCTTGCACCGCAATCTCTCCATCACAAGCACCAACTCCTTCGTCTTCAACACCATCCTCTTCTACATCGATTTCCTCAAGGCCGGTGCCTCCAAGCTCATCATCACTGCTTGCGCAATCCGTGTATCTATTGTTCCAAGCACAAGATGACCCACTTGGTTCTATCAAAGTCGAACGACAAACTGGTCCGCTTTCTCTCTCTTTCGCCTCATTTACCTCAATCCAAACATCACCAACTCCAACTTCTTCTTCTTCTTCTTCTTCTTCTTCAACAGCAGGCGAAAACTCATACGTCTTGACATGCAAATCAAATGCAACTTTCTTCTTGCCATGGTTGAGCTGCTCCAGCTGCTTCTCATCAGTTACACTGCAAAAAGCAAACGAACCACAACTCCTTGAAAGACTGCATTGACTCACCAAACAAAACGCTGAGAAAAATCCCAGATGAAACACCTCAACCCACCAAACCCATTACCGTGATTCTCTTCTGAGCTCAATGAGAACTTCAGCGTCTGTTTTCTCTGTGGATCCAGCAGGTAAAAGAGCTTTGGCCTGGCTCTGGGACGTGAAAGGAACCAAGATATCAGAGCTCTATAGCGACAAGGGAAGGGAATGTAAAGAAGACGAGAAACTTCAAAAGAAAAAAAAGTGAAAGACCATACCTGAGGCTTGGAAGGAGAGATTTGAGCCGATTTGGGGCGTCTCTGATGCTTGGAAGCATTAAAACAATCCAAAAGGCAACCCATTATGAAGGGTCGAGTTTCAAGCAGATGCTTAGCAAGCGTTCATTGACTTCCGAGAGAGAAGCCGGAAAGTTTGAAAGGAGGAGAAGTAGGCGGCCCAAAAAGTGACCGTTGGAGATGAGGAGTTTCATTTGTTTGTTTGTACCGTTTGTTGTCTTTTCCAATTGCAACTAGTTATATAATTAATTAAGTTTTATTGTTATTTCAATGTAGAGCGTAGTGAGATATTCTAACGTTTTAAATCTATTATTCGAGATCCAACGTTTGCTCGTGAAAGTATAAATTCTCTCTCAACTTTGTAGATACAAAATTTATCTGATTTATCTCTTCGACAAATAGCGGTAAAAGCAAAATCCTCAACACCTACTCTTTCTCTTTTTCTCTATTTCTTCGGTCTTGCCCACTTTCTCTATCTTCAATTTTATTGAATTTCCTTCTCTTTCTTGCCCTTTCGTAGTTGGCCGGTGTCGTTTTGTGGTTCCTCGAGTATCCTTCTTACAGGCCACACGATGTTGGGGTTTAGTGCCAATTCCCTCATTCTTCTCTATGGTGCCTCAGGACGTTAGCATTACCATGATGGGATTCCACTAACTGCATGGAATATTCTTAATACAAAGTTAATAATACTTCGTGGTGATCCGGGACCTATTGGCCCCTCTAATGAAGATTTCAGGAGGAAGTGGAAAGGCCCTTTGACGAGGTGCGACTCAGCTAGCTCTACACCTATGAACAGCCTAGTTTAGCAAATCCATACTATTTGGATGACATGATAGCAGTCGGTGATCAAATATCTAAATGCATTATTATTGATTCAAAGCGAACTACTGAATGGGAAATGTTCATCATAAGCTGCCAAATATATAAATAGAGATTGAATATGGATTTCAGCCTCTTAATAGACAGATAAGACAGGATCCGATGACCTCTAAAAATTCAAAAAGTAGAGAGGATAATGTAATATGAAGGCGATAAATTGAATGGAGACAAGCCAAGTTCAGAACATGCACTGGACTACAACACGGCACTTCTAATAAGCTGTAACCTTATATTTGTACCTTCAGAAAGATGGAGGAACTATGAAACTAAAGATGTCCCCACTCTTTAACTTAGATTTACTGTCAAATTCTGCAAAACCAGAAGTACTCTCCTGTCATTTTTCTTAGATGATAACAAGGGGAGAGTGACGAAAGAGCACTACCAATCGAGTTTTGCTGAAAAGACGAATAAAAAGAATACTCATCAATCATCATGACATGTTTATGCGGGACAATGGAAGATTTAGATACAAAGATCGTTGTTTGACAACAACTACAATAGAAACAAGCAGTTAAAGCAATGCAAAGATTGAATTCTATCACAGGCTCCTCATCACTTGAGCCATACAACAATTGAAGAAGATCCCACTCTTCTTGTCGAGCAACCACTGATCTTCCACTCTTCAGGCAGACACAATTGCCCCCCAGAAATCTCTCCCACAACCACCGAGGTGAATTTCAACCAGAACAATGATGTTAGATTTTAGACACAATGGCCTTTTTGCTCTCCTTCAACACTGAGTTTGAAGCTAGGAGTAACAAACAAGCTATTGTTCTTCCATGTGTTCACTCCTATGATGCCCCACGTCCCCACTTCTGGCAGCTGCTGGTTTCTTATGCTTCCTGCTCTTAGCTTTCTTTGCTTTCATGCGACGTTTCTTCTCATTCGCATCAACCCAGGTGTAGTCCGATGGAATGTGGAACGGGTCGAAGTCATCCTTGTAACGATGACTATCACTGTCACTAGATTGCCCACCACGACTCCCTCTCATCCAAGAAATCCATGACGATGACCCTTCAGATTCTTTCGATTTTGCATCCTGGAAATGCGCTGGGCTTGAGGGAGGGGTCGAAAATTCTTCCAGGGGTTGAAGTTCCTCGAACTTTGTAAATGTGACAAGAACTCTGATGGTGGGCACAATAGGTATGGCAAGCTGCAAAGAATATGCTATATTCAGTTAGGTGATCATCTTGATGACAGAACACAAGTGCCAACGTTGCAACCACTACCTCTTTCTAATTTGTTTCCAAGTAATTATCCATGGCTAAGTTTCTAGTTGTTGTGAGCACAAGATGTAAATCTGTTTGTCATAAATTCTTCAATGTATTTGCAAGTTACTCATAACTTTTCATCGTATTGTTGTCAAAAACAATGATCTCCAACAGCATTTTTTAAGCTTAATCCAGCAGAAAAGGACAACCATCTAAGAAAGGGCACAAGTTATGAGATAGAAATGATGTATTTCAGAGATCACAATCCCACAAATATGCCAAACCCAGTTATTTAACAAGTAACAACAATATACGTTTCTTCAGCTTGAGCATGATAGGTCTGGAATACACCAATCCGAGAGCTTTCTTGACTTTCTTTCTATTACAAAGACCATTTGAAAACCAATCGCACATTATACTCATGACATGCCCTAAAGCAGTTTCACCACATTACATATATGTACCATGTGACTCAGCCTCATGCACATGCAGGTATATGAACATCATACACGTAAACAACCAGATAACTGTTTATTTCCATCTAACCAGTTCTCTAAAAGAAAATTAGAGATTTAAGAATGCAACATGGCAAACCATGAGTTTGGTGTAACCAAAACACAGAATAACATCACAAATTACTCCAACCCAAGCCATGATAGATCTGCATAACCAGCCTAAACAAAAGGCTGGAAAAGCCAGTACAACAAACAAAATTAGAATCGACAGATACAGAAAACTTACCTTGACAGGAAATGTGCCGGCTGGAAGTTTTGTAGTCAGAAGCTCCCTGAGTCTCCTAATAGCCTTAACTTTGTTGGCCAAGATGTCAAGCAAAGGTAAGAGCTCATCTGTTTTCAGAGGGAAGTCTGGTGTCAAATAAAGAACAGGTCTCAGACCCTTTTTATACTCACTTTCATGTTTAGATTCACCATTGACCACTTTCTTCTTCTTTTTCTTGGCAAATTTCTCCTTTTCCTTCTTAGAATCTACCAAGTCATCCTTCGTAAGCTCAGAGGATGCTTTTTGATGATCCATTGACTTCTGATTGCTACCTTCTGGAGCCAACTTCGAGAACTTCTTTAATATTTTTGTATCATCAGGATCATCAGTTCCACTCTTTGCCCCCTTCTTCCAACCAAACCAGCTCTTCTTCTCCTTAAGAACACCATTGGATTCACAATTTTCGTGAGCGCCTGCTGAACCATTTTCATGACAGTCATCCATCGCATTATCGTCATCCTCAAGACCATCTGCATTTCCCATACGGAGCGCAGATTCTAACTGAGCCCTCTCCTCAGCGGTCAAGACCTCATCATAATCATCATTTCCACCACCATGTACCATCCTTTCTTCATCCTCCACAGCAAAAAGCTCCTCATCTGTCATAGCACCAGGAACCCTCCTCGACTTCACACTGACCATCACATGGAGCATATCGTAGACTTTAGCTTTCCAACTCCCAACCATCTCAGTCCTTTCTTGCCGCCTCCAATTTAAATGTGGGACAAGCTCTGCCTGAGTAACATCAATGCCTGGCCTATACATATTCGTTTGAGACATTAAGGCTACCTCATGCGCAACTTCTGCCTCAGTTGGTTGGGCACCGGCTCCTTCCAAAGCATTTGTGATTTCTTTCTCCTTGTGTGCAAGAACGACTAAAGACCCCCTTGGCAAAGATAGATTACCATCCTCAGAAGTATAGCCATCTCCAAGAAACAGAAAAGTCTGATCCGATCTCTGGATTCGAAAACCATCAAAACCAGCTAGGGTCATATCAGCTCGAAGGTTGGAACCACGCTTCCAGATGCGATACGTATCTGATGGAGCAATACGACCAATAAATGGAATCACTGAGCTTTCAAAATGAAAAGTTATCTCCATGTAGAAATCACGTATACGAGCCGCTGAAGCAACTATACGAGGAAGTCTCCGGCACCATTTGGCCCAAGCAAGGGGCTGGTAGTGGCGCGCGATAATCATAGCAATTGATTCCTCTCTAGTGCATACGGCTTCTTGCAGAGCGCTCCAGCCATTCTCATTCTGGAGACTCCAATCTGCACCAGCTGCCATCAAAATCTCCGCAGATACTGGATCCCGGATACGCACCGCAAGGTGGAGCGGGGTCTCCCTTCCGGGAACATCACGCCGATCAATGACGCCCGAGACAGCATCCGCCCTTTGCTCAGCCTCGAGGGATTCGGGTTCAGTGTTAACCTCGCCAGCCTTTGCCAGCCGAGGGAGGGAAGAAATGATGCGCCTGAGGGAAGTGTGGTCACGACGCAAGACTGCCAAGTGAGCAGGACTGTGGGCATATTTCAAGTAATCTTCCATTGCTTCTCTCTAGAAGCCTTTTCTCCGTGTTCCAATACTTCTAATACGTATACAGCACCATTTCTGTCATAACCCAAGCTGCAGAACTAATATCTAAGCGACGACAGTAACCTATCCATCCTCCTCCAGTAGACTTCGATGCGACTTCTATGACTTCCTCCTCTATTCAAACGCCTTCCGCCACATCTAGACTCGCAGTCGACCACTTCCCGTACATCTCGAGAGTTCAGACTTTTCAATCACAGGCAAAGAAGACCCGGGCTCTCGCTGAACCTAATCAGCCCTCCGGCCACACCCATTTCAGATCCTTCAAAACCCAAATTATGCCTCAGAAAAACCAACCAACCAGCAGCGGCATCGTTCAGCAAGCACCGTAATGACCCAAGAGCTAAAAACTGCCCAACCGAACAAAAAAACAAGAAAGCCGCGGCGTAAAGCTCAAATCGCGCAACACGAGCCGAATCTTTACATCTTCTTTTTCTTGAAAAAAAGAAAGAGCCTAAGCATTATCGCGCTCACTTCAAACCAGCAAGTCTCGCACTAACAGCAACCGCCCATCAAAGAAAAACCCCTCCTTTACAAATCTTTAACAAGAAAAAGAACGACCCAGCTTCTCCAAAGTCGCCTTTCTTCGACCAAATCAAAGCTTTGAACGGACCCCCGAAAGCAAAAGCGGAAAAAAAAAAAGCAAAAAGAAGAAAAAGCGATCACCTGAGAACACCGAGGGCGGCGGCGGCCAAGAGCTCCCAAAGAGCTCCTCCCCCCACCCACCCGGGGGCGCGGTCAAATCACGCGGGCGAGGCCACCGTTGACGGGAGGAAAGGCGATCGGCAAGACGACGGGGGGCGGCGGGGAGGAGAGAGAAAGAGGGCGGCGGCGGCGGCACGATCCGCGCGGGGAGGATCGGGCGGCGGGGCGCGAGCTCGTGGCGGGGGGGGCCAGATCCAACGGTCGGGACGGACGCTCGCTCTCCCTCTCTCCGCGAGGACCCGGAGAGGCGGAGAGGGAGAGAGAGGAGAGAGGAGAGGAGGTGGAAACCCGGAACCCCCTTTCCCCACTGTTCGACGCTGACCCCTCCAAAGCGAAACTCGGTGGTCGTCGTCGACTCGCCGACTCGTCGTCCACGACTCAGATCTCTCCCCCTCTTCTCTCTCTCTCTCTCTCTCTCTCTCTCTTCTCTTCTCTCTGTGGCTCTGCTACTGCTACTCCGTATGTTGTTCAGGTGGGTGGTGTGGTGGGATGTAGTTTGTAGAGGAGAAGGAGAGAGAGAGAGAGAGAGAGGTCATCGGACTCGTTCGCAACTCTCCGCTCCTCTGGAGAGAGAGAGAGAGAAAGGAGTACGCCCCTGGAGTTGCCGCCGAATTACGGGGACTGCCACTCGCGATCGCGCCTGCCGAAAGTGGGGCTCGGGTCTGGGCGGAATTGCGAAAGTGCCATTTGGCGAATTTTTTTTTTAATTTGCTTTTTTTTTTCCTTCTTTGAATTTTGGCCCGACGTGTAGCGTAGTCCCCGAACTTTTAATTTGTTCAACGCGATCCGAACTTTTAGCCCGACGTGCGATGCCGTCCCTGAACTTTAAATTGGTTCGATATAGTTCTTGAAGTTTTCGGTACATGTTCAATTTTATTTTTAATTTAATGATCGATTGAACGGATTAAAAGGTCGCGGATCATATTATGCATTGGGCGAAAAATCACGAACCATTTGTGTTAGGGGTGAGCACGGCTCCAGCCGAAGAACCGGACTAGTGTCAGGTTTTAAAACATGCATGATAGGTTCTAAGTTCCAAAAATTGAGGGACTGGTTTTGACAAATAGGTTTCTGGAACAAGTCTTTGTGTTTTTCTTGTTCCATATCTTTGCAGAATCCTGTAATTTTCTATGCCGACCAATGATGAGTGTATAATTTGGAACCACTAGTATGAGCTTCCATTTCCAGCAATATCCATTTTCGAGACTTTTCCTTTGTTAATGTTTTCAAATTATTTGTGTATCTAAATATGAGCCGTGGTTGGTGATTGTAGCAGTAAAAGATGATCATTAGAGGTGACGATCTATCACAATCGGTAGAACCTGAGTACACCCCGAAACCGACCTTAGAACCTGCGACGGAATGGGTTTTAGGGGTATGTTCCGGGTTCGGCAATTCCGGCGGGTAAGTTCCGAGCGAAACCCGAACCGGTCCCGGATCCGTCCTCACCTAATTCGTGTCATCCTCTCTTTGCTTTTCCTCCGAATCGATTTAGCTAATCGAATTGATTAATCGGGGTGTATTGACTTTTTCGATGGAGACGGAGGAGGACCGTCCAGCGGGAGATCCAACGGCGGTGGACGCGGCTTAAGGCGAGGCGAGCCATGGTGAACCCCACCGTGGTGGCAAAAACCGAAATTTGGAGAAACGAAGGGGGGGGCTTTCCCAAAAAGCCCTTTTTGGATGGTTCTAATTCAATTCCTTTTGGATCTCTTCACCAACCGAATAAACCATTCAAAATTAAAGATACTTCCGTCCGTTGCCCCGACGGTATTCTACACCCCGACGCGAGGCCTTTCGAGGCCCGGAAGGTCGGATCGCCCCGCGCATCACCGATGCGGCGGCGTCGGCGTCGTCCTTTCATCTGAATCCGCGCACAGTGACTTGCTACGGATCAAACCGGGCAATCCGATATTATATGGGTTCGTCGCGGCGTCTTTACTTCGAAAGCACATTCTTCGTGCCTCTCGAGATTAAAATTTTCGCTTCTTCCTTTTTTTACATATAAACACCCAATAATAACAAGTGGATCTCTTCACCGAGCGAACACACCGTTCATAAGAAGATATTTTGAACCCGTCACCGATGATATTTCTATACCCGACGCAAGGCCATTCGGGGCCCGGAAGGTCCAATCGCCCCGCAAATCATCGATGCGGCGGCGTCGCCCTTTTCATCTAAATCCGCACGCAATGGCTTTCCACAGATCATGCCTGTTCGTAGGTTCGTATCAATATCTCTACCTTGGAGGGCACATTCTATATGCTTCTCGAGATAAAGATTTTCCCCTCTTCTTTATACATATGTAAACACCCAATAACGTGCGGACACACGTCACGTCGTAATCGATTTCGTGCTAAAAAATGTTCGCGAAATAGGGCAGATCTTGTTAGCCCCAGATGATGCTAATCGAAGTTCCTAATCAATTTTCCTGCTACCGACACTTTGTCGAGAGGCTGCTTGGCTACATCTACCTGTAAAAGTCGCATGGCCATGAAGAGTCCACGAGAGCATCTATACCAGACTTCCTTCTTCTATTATAAATTTTCGTTTGTCCTCCTCGGTGAGACAGCTTCGGAGGGTTTTGAAACGAGCAAGAATCGCTAATCGTAGGAGACGTCTGAATCCTCTTTCCTGTGGAATGTAGCAGTTGTGGAGTTTAATGGTAATCGGCATGATACGCGCATCGATTCAGATAGATGGATTTCATCGAGAGACACGACGGCACGAGTTTGCGAGACCCGCCACTCGCGACGGTATATCGGGATTCTCTCTTTTCTTTTTTTCCAGAGTTTCAAATCTCATTTGGAAAGACCGTCTCCATATGGAATTTTGGATCGTTCGTTATAATCGCATGCTTTGGAGGAGATGTTGTTAGACGGTCATGGTCTTACGGGCTTGTCATGGTTAGTTCATAGAGGGCATTTTGCATGACCTGGGAAATTCAGAGTGTTTCTTGGCGATTGCTCCATGTATAGCCACGGAAAAATCAACTTCCAAAATGTAGGGGACCGAGTGAATTATAAGATGACTTCACGCGCTCTCAACAAGCAATCGATACGGAGTGAAATTTAAGAGATGATCGATCGGTAACACTTTTCAATTTGTCGCATCGCGTGAGCAGCGCTAGGGAACGAAACAGCCCGAGTCGGCGTTCGACAAGCCAAGCGAGCGACATTGTACTTTTAGCCATCTCGTTGGCCAGTCATTTTAATCTCTGATTAGGTATGATGATGGACTTAGGTTGTCAAGTAGATCTCGAGACAATGAACATGATACGGTGGATTTCCTTTCTTTCTTTGTTTCTCTCTTGCTTTCCTATGACTTTGATCGTACTCTGCCCTTAAAGCGTGGGGGGCATCCAGGGACCACCCCCCACACGGTCTTGACACCCTTCGCTTCTCGATTCACGTTCGATGATTTTTTTTTCGAGAGTTAATATCACAAAAAAAATTTATCAAAAATTCTAAATTTATATACATGTAATAAATTTAGCCTCTCTTAATTTTAATTAAATTGGATTAATATTACAAAAAACCTACACGCATGTGACAAACAAAGCATAAAGCCCTAAACTGATTTCCCCGTTAAATTTTACGTATCATCCAGCTTTCAATAATTTGACTGTAAAATTCAATTAAAACTAACGGAAGGCAAATTTATTACAGGCGTACAACTTTGAGGTTTTTCATGATTAAAAATTAATTTTAGATAAATTTATTACATATATATCGATTTGAAAAGTTTTTCAAGATATTAACCCTTTTTTTTTAATTTGGGTTGACCTCATAGAAAATGGGAATGAAAAGGGAAAGATCGGAAGAAATAGAAATGAATGTGAGACCACTAATGCAATCCTCTGTTTTCGTACGTGCACGATGCATCATTGTTCTCTCTCTAGGTCGATTCTATGCGATCCATTCACAACTAGAAACAAATACCTCTCTCCACAGGGAAAAAAAAAATCATCCTAGATGGACATGACGATCTTTCATTCGAGTACTCGTAATCATTGTCATGGCATAATTTGTAATCACGATCACTTGGTCGAATCTCAAATCTTGAGTAAGGAAAAGAAAACACCATTTTTATGCGGCTCCTCGCAATTGTTTGTCCTGAAATGACCCGTGATCGTGATCACTAGACAAATTAGGAATTAGGAATCATCAAACCAGAGACCGAAGCAGGGCTCGACAAACAAAAAGTGTAAGCCAAGCCTAGACAAATTATTCGATTTCACACTTACCCGTACCATGAACTTTCGGCAACTTACAGTCCCGAAAAGTCCATTTTCGGACTAACAAATTGAGAATTTGGCATACCCACGAGCAAAGTGTATAGTGTGAGGATTAGTAGAGGCGATCGACTCTTGGTCCGATCCAATGAAACTAGTCGATGTAGAAATTTCTCAACCATACGATAAAGTAGTAGAGTCCATGCATAACCAGCAAAAACACGGCGAAATTCTTCAATCGTACATAAAAATCAGCATATGCTCAAAAGGGATGCCAATTAGGCGAAGGAGTATTGATCCCTTGGTAACCGGGAGAAATAAAAATGCCAAGCATGTCAAGGAAGTCAAACCGAAGATGTACGCTGACATTTACATATAAACCTAAAAGGAAGGGAAAAGCCAGGCGAGCCATGAGCGGGAGGAAAGGGAAAAAGTGAGCGGATTATGGTTTTTTTAAGAAATTTAAAATATATGTATTAAGTCGGTCCGGTTCCTACCTCGGAACTGAGAACCGGACTGCCCATTTACCGGTTCCACTTTTAGGAACCGAAAACTGGATCGACACTCTCGAAAACCGGATCCAACTGGCCGATTCGGTCCCAGGCCCGGTAGTTCTCGGTTCGGGCGGTCCGGTTTGCACGCTCCTAAGGATATTAGCATGGAAATAGCAGGGCAACAAGGGGTCTCTGCATCAACCATTACAAAAATGTGAAGTTGGTAACAATTTCTGGATATCGAAAAGGAACCAATCTCGAAATAATAATAATTTAGTGGATTTGAGCCAATGAGATGTCACACGAACGCTTCTAAGGCTGGTTGCAACTTGGTGGGCAAGTTGGGCTCTGAAAACACATGCCCTGTTTTCTCTTACACCATCTCCGGTCCCCCTCCCCACCTTATCTGTTCACCGCTGCCAAATCCTCTCTCTCTCTCTCTCTCTCTCTCTGTCTCTTCTGTATTCGGACATTTCTTCCTCTTTTCTTTTCTTTTTTGGGGGAGCTTTGCCAGGGTGAAAAAAGCTTCCAAAACTCACCACCCTCCGCTGTGCTCGCCTGAAAAAGGATGTGGGGGCTCTCCTCTGCTCTGGTGTTCTTCACTCTCTCTATCCGATGAGGTTTTTGAGTTCCCTGATCTCATCATGTTCTGTGGTCATTCCTAGACCGACATTATATCGGGGTGTCATCCCAGATTTTTTGTGACCCTGCGAAAATGCCGCCATCATGATGAAAGTGGAAATGAAAAATCCTGCCTATCTATCTTCCTGTGATTGGCTTCCAGTTCGTGTTCCCTGGTAACCTAATCTCATCCTGGTCGCTGTGGAGTTTCTGAGGCCCTGTTTGGGCTCAGTCTGGGCTTACACAGGAATCCTATTTGAAACTGCAGATCTGCCGTATCCTGCTAGGAGCCCCTCGGTTAACATCATTCCAAATCATGCGTCTTCGCAACCCGTGAATGAAGTCGATGTCGATAATGTCAGTTTTCAATTCCTATTGAAGTCAGTGGTACGTCATTTCTATGCTTACGTGCTTAATCTCCGAGTGAAGAAGCAATGGCTAGATTGGATTTACTCAGCCGGAGATTCCGAGTGTAACTCGGTATTAAGCAAAGAAATTTGGTTCCACCGGCATCCTATATGATCTGGACTTATGCATACCGCTCGAATGATTCGGAATACAAGAAATAGAAATCGTAATGTCACACGACGAGCATCAACAACACGTGGGCAGGTATTCCAGCACCATAAAGAATTTCGACTGCATGAAGTGATCAGACCGTGGTTCAAGACACGGGAGATTCATCAGACGCCGGATCTACAATTGTGCACGTGCTTTGAACACTAGTTAGTCTGAAGACGAACAACAACGTGAATTTGCCTTATGATGGATCCATCCGGCGTAGATTTCTGTTGTTCTATTTCATTGGCAGCGAGTTCAGAAAAATCACCTCACGGCTACTCCATTAAAAAACCATCAAGAAAGATCGCTCGGAATAAGAGTGGAGGCGATTCGACGAAAAACTGTCGCATCAACTAATAACTTAACGGTTATCAATAATATGAACAAAATTTGCTAAAAAGAAAGGACTCTAAAAGAAGACAAAAATGTGCCTACCTACTTAACAGTTAACACTCGGGGTAAATGAACATACACAGTTTTTCTTAAGGAACAACCTATGTTCAAGAAGGGACGACCAACCCACTACCATAGGGAAAAAAATGACATAGCATCCACATAAGAATAGAAACTCGATGTCTCCCGAACTACCCCTTTTGGGCCTTGACGCGCTTAAAACTCTCTCTGCTTACAGCTTCGCAGAGACTTTGCCCTCGTGCTTCGGTGCTCTGAAATGTTCCACTGTTAGTCACTCGCTATCAGTCAGCTAACACAAAAAAAACCAAAATCAAAGGCCATCTTCTGAAGGGAAATCCAAGATAGGACCAAACAGCTGACGCCAAGTTTGAGTTCTGATGGATGCACAGCCAATTCTGTTTTAATTTTGCAGGATGACTCCCCAGCGCAGTAACTAGCATGGAGAATGATCGAAGCTTCTATTCATAACCTACAGGAGGAGCAAACAACTACCTGAAGCAGAAATTCCAAGAGAACAAATTCAAGAAAGAAAAATGGGAGGGAAATTAGTTAGGAAATATGCATATCTTAGACAAAGCTGTATTACTTTCTTTATTAGTCCTTATATATAAAAAAAAAAAATGACCAGACCAAGAAAGTATAAGTATTACGCATTAACACTCTACAGATATCAGCTGGGCATATTGTCGAAACTTTGCTGGGCAGGATCTCTTGAGCAGGCAGCATTGAGATCTAATGAGTAAAAAGCGCAGAAAATAACATGTTTCACCCATGAATCATGAACTTCTATCTCATTTTTTTATTTTATTTTTTTCCGTCACAAACTTATCAAAGGGGGCGGTTCAAAGCAGTGAAATTATAAGTTTATCCTAGGAGGCAATATGAAGTTGCATTAATCTAACTAGCCACAGCCTTGAAGGGATCCATTAATTTATCAAATTTCAATGTTCCATTCAACAATCCCGAATGATGCCCATACCGCTATCTCAAGATAATTGTAGAAAATCTAACTCACCCAGGTGGTCTCAGAAGGGAGCCTCAAGTGGTTCGTCCCAAACTTCCGCACTTCCATTGGATGCATCTTCGACGTCTTCTTCCATTGACAGCCTAATATATTCTCTGTGCGCAAAGCGATCCCACTCAGTCAAGGTAGGGCTCTCCCTCTCCTGTTTCATGTCAAACAAGAAAAAGAAATTATCAAGCCACAATAAACCTGGCAAAGAAGCATGGCACTGTAATTTTGCTGTTGTAAACATACATAAAATTAAATTAAGCATATACCTGACGAATCAGAAATGGATCACGAGTTTCAAAGGCCATAAATTTATTGAGGTTGAATAGGATATTGAAAACACTTCCGGAGAGTTTACAACCTTTGAGATCATGTAGTGTGATATAACTCTCATTCTGCAAGCAAGGAAACTTCAGGTGTTACATGATGCATTCACAAATAAGCATCAATTCAGCAGCTGGTTGGATTAGTGTCTCCATACTGGGCATGAAAAGACCAACTACAGCATGGTTCAACCAGTCCATGAAAAGAATTCCCTATTTTGAAACAAGGATGGGAAACCTGCTGGCTCGGGGGGTTGTTTAGATGAGGCCAGGGACATTCCATATTTGATCAAGTCATATACTTTGAGTGAACTCAGGAACTAAAATGAAGAAAAAGGTTAAACCTCAGGTCCAATCATGTCGATGATCTGACACAAAATATCCTCAAAAAGCACTGGTTCTTGTGCCATGCATTCCATTCGATGCAACTGCTCCTCATAAAAGAATTGCATTTCGTTCCTTGTTATAACTCCATTGCCATCCAAATCTATGCACTTGAACCTACACAAAAAAAATCCAACCTCAAAAGGTGTATTGAAGAAAACAAGATGGTACAAAAACAAATCAAGATAAAGGAAATAGTTAACTTGCTTTTTCCCAGTTTCTGTAGCTTACTCATGTTAGTAGCTAATGCGGGTTACAAAAGGACAAACAATGATGTGTAGAACATTCCACCATCTAATTAATGCTTTTTCCGTGATAAAGACATAGCAGGAACCCATACTTTCACTGAGATGAATAAAATTAACCGGACATTAGCATAAAGTAGTTAATGAGTATCAGCTTGAGAGACAAAGCATTCTACTTATGATACTAAGACCAGTGCACCAGTGAAAGGAACTGTGGCTCTCTATCTTTACAATCTAAGTTTAGTGCAAGAACCTCTAATTGTAGGATCAAAAAGTAAAACATAAAGATGACGAAGTAGAAGGTGTCAACCTACACATAGACCAGCCAAATATATTCTACAGTTGCTATGTTCCAAAGGTGACATTTCTCAAATAGAACTCAGAAAATAATATTTTTGCTTTCAACAGCTTCCATTTGATTATTCAGAACCTCCAACTTGTTGCTTCGGGCAAATTAAGGCGATCAGGCATTTTATATCCTCACCAATTTAGTAGAACCGTTTTCATTTCCATTTTTAAAGCAATGAAACAAATAATTATGTTGCATTGAGAAGATGCCACTAAGAAAATTCAAGCTCACAGCTATAAACTACCTTGCTGCTGCACAAGTAATGGCCTTGAGTAAACCTTAAGATTGCATCCAACACCACTTGGCAAAAGATAGCTTCTACCCCAACATTAATGTGTGGCTGTGTTCTCCACATTAAGAGTAAAAGAACGTTACCATGATCTGAAAATTTTTATTCCCCATTGAATTTGGAGCCTTTATTAAAATGATTTGAGGATGATTACAACACTTTCCTAACAAGTTAACAAAGTAATATTTCCATCTGATGGCCTGAGTAAATTGTAATAATTCGATCCCCAACATAATTTATGATACCCCAACTTTTTTATACTCAACCATGATATAATATTTAAAGGAATTCCAGCCGCAATACCAATATTCAAGACTAGGCTCGGATGACTTGTCCTCCTCAGATAATATGAAGAAAACAAAATCTTCATATCCCATTTTTCCTTCAACTTTGCTCGTAAACTTCCTCGGGACCTGAGATGATAAAACAAAGCTATCAAAGAGAAAATCCTTGATGAAGAGAACAAAAAAATACAAGCAAGAAAGCACAGAACTTACGATTCCATATCTTTGCAAGGAGCAAATAACTTTTTGCCAAAAGAAAAAGTAAAGTGATCCAGCTAACACAAACCTGAGAAAATATCCTGTCGACTATTCGGTAAGTCAACGCATGGTTACCATATCTGATAAGGTTCTCCTTGTCAATTAAGAAATCGTGATCCGTGTCCAGCTCCCAGAACTTGCAGTATATTACATAGAAATGCTCATATGAGAAGTACCTGATGCAAAGAATAAGATAAGTGCCAAACACCACAAAGATACTATCTAACAGGAAAATTTCATAACATCACTTGCTAAAACTTTTTAGTCACCGCTCAAATTCAAGTTAAGATGCCGGACTGAACATGGCAAAATAAACTACTTCATTTCTGATGAATACATATTAAATCTTTTTAGCACAACTTCAAGCAGTTATGTCAAAATGGCACTTATCTGCATTTGATACAAAACTTGACAAACCATAAGCCCTGCGTATGAGGAAAGAATTATGGCATCTTAATGGAAGCATCTTTGGTTAATAATCAATCTACCTCAGTACTTTGTTGATATCTTCTTCTTCATCAGCATGTTGCATTGCATCTATTATGTTTCCACGTTTCAGCTCCCTCAGGGAAAGTTGCCCATTTCCAGACCTATTTATGTAGTAAAATATTCGATATATTACAGTATCAGCTGCAAAGAAAATGAAGAGTTGCATCAGATAATGAGGAATGCCTTCAGTATATCAGAAAACTCGAGATTTACTGCGATAGTCAACATCTGCATAGGGTTCTGTGTTCTATGTGCCTCATGCAGCAGCTCATATGTTAGACTCAGCAATTCCATAAATGGTAACTTAAATTCAGGTAAAGAATGACAGATACCAAGCAAAGAGCAAAAGGTCACTAGACTGTGAACGTAAATGAAAGTGCTCTGATTGCAAAACCCAATTCCATACATATATAAGTGTCCTCTTCAAGAAATTTATAGGCAGCTAGTTCCAATCAAAAGGACGGAAAAGAAGAGTTTTGTCGCCAATCAAGCTAATTGAAAGGCAGAATAAAAGGATCAGTAAGAGTTAACACTATCGTCTTATATCGAAATACAGTACAGAAATTTGACTTCTACTTTTTTTTTCTATGCCAACACAGATATCACTACGCGGAATTTCTCAAAGTTGTTAATTATATGTACCAAGTTATCCCAAGAGAAAAACAGCAGACATATTAACCGAAACAGTCTCTTCGTTTATATAATATCCATGGGCCAACTTAGTTATATAAAGCAACGGATCATTTATCTTACAAAACATAGGAAACTAGAAAATGTTCCACCATCTTAACCGAGTGGAAGAAGGCAATAATTAAAGGAAACCTGTCCTTTTTTTTATTTTTTTTTTACCACCATGAGAGCTGTTTGAAAAGCACATAAATTAAAGAACCAGAAAACCAATCAAATATTAACGGTAAAAGGTGGAGAAATTTCCACAAAACAATGTGTGTGTGTGTGTTACCCCGTTAACCAAGAGGAGCTTTTCATCAGGATACCAAACAGTTGAGCTACTTGAGATCAAGTATCGAGTTCAAGTAGCTTGAATGTCAACTGCGAACCTTGATCTTGAAAACACTTCAATGGACCAACTATGAGCCTAATCGGGGAAATTAAACTTTTCCACATTTTAAATATCTTCATAAGCCTCCATGAGTAGCAGCATAATTATATTCAAATTATAATTGTCTCTTGAAATTCGAGTTTGACTCAAGCTCGACTTCAAGTTTTTCTCAAGCTTACATGAAACTTAGTTTTTGCTTATTGAGGCTGAGCGCATCAAATGCATTATTGAGCCCATCTCAAGTCATGTTTTGAGTTTAGAAGTCTTGTCTTGAGGTAAGTTTGAGGAACAATTTGTGTCAACTCAATTTGGGCCAATTACAACAATATTGTAAGAATGAAAACTTTAAATTAGAACCTGAAAAGGAATATAAGACACAAGGAAAAACCATAGATATACTTTTAGAAACTATATTTCCGCTTGACACACTATAGTTTAATTCATCATGCAACTTCATCCCCAGAGCTTGAACTCATACATTTACTTGTTGATGGACTGAACCTTTTCCTTTCTTCTCATAGCCTGTACTGAAGGATCCTAAATTCACAGCTTTCACAGTTGAAAACTTCTATGCTTCAAGAGTTCCCTGAGTCTGTGAAAGTCTAGTAATTAGGCTCTACAACAACAGACTCACTCCAACAGGAAAGTATTTAGCAGCCTCCTTAAATACTTCATGCAAGAATCTTTTTTATTTCCCACAATAATTCAATGATGTCCAAACATGCAACTGTGTTACAGCAAAAGTTGAGTGGCAAAAATTGGTCAAACACATTTCAATTGGCCAGTATTCATTTGAAACAGGAATTAACTTCGACCAAGGAACTAAGAGAAGCTGATCAACTGGATTTAGAACGAACCATATCTATCCTGAAACTCAGGCGTGGTTTGCAAAAACTCCAGACCTCGATGAGTGGCCAAAAGTTCTTGAAGCACAGGTCTAAAATCATCCTGTTATAAATAAGGAGAATTTTGTAAGAGACAATTTAAGACACTAACAGTGTAACAAAAGTATATTTGTCAAAGTAAATGTAATATCATCACCAATTTCAATCATAAAACACCCATTCAAATAACCAACAAGGACTACAACGTATAAGAAAGAAACAGACAGCAGCGAACCTGAGTAAGATGCCTGAGCTCCGATTGCTTCAATATTGTAAATATCTGAGTAGCTATATCCTTCGTCAACATATTGCCATTGACCCAATAATCAATAAATGCATCCCTGAAGAGCATTTAATAGAAAATTTATACCAAAATCATCTCACAAAGTTTTGCTAACAAACCAGTATCTTGCATGCTTCTGGTGAAGATTGTTTGGAAGGGGCGTCAAATAATTTGTATTTGCCTGATTAGGAGTGCATACCTCGTCACAAATCCAGTACCATTAACATCAATTTTCCGGAACAAAGATGTTGAGAAAAATGATGGCAGCTTGCATATTTCCCGAGTTACAAGCTTGAACTCTGTAAGACCAAAAGACAATCAAAAGACCGCTTCTAAGTGTGTCACGTGGACTGAAGAAGGTCTCACCAGTTATCTGCAATCCTTCTGAACGACCATAGAAAAAATGATTGATTCTATACAAACATTGTTCCTTCAGTTCAACTGGAGGGGGTTGACCATTCTGAAAGTAAAACTGCAACAGCAGAAGCACAAGAAAATTCATCATCAAAAGGCAAGAGAGGACTACAAAGCTTACGCAATACAACTTATAAGCATCAGGAGAACCTGGGGGATTATTTCTCTAACTGGCTCACTCACTACTTTCAAAGGAGAGCCCAGATTAGAAGGACCAGCTCTCTGCTTTGTCGTGCGAGGTGAACCAGAAGTACTTTTTGGAGAAAGTGGAGGTGCACTGCCAGCAGGAAATAGTGAAGGTAGTGAATTGCTAGCAGAAGTAGTTGCAGTAGAAGAATTTCCAAGTGCATTCAGAGGATGACCTGCCTTTGCATCATTAAGCAATGATGTCACCTACATCCATCAAAATAGCAGCATTAATAAACACCTGATAAGGAAAGCTGAAATTTCGACCAACAAAAAAAAAAGGAAAGCTGGAAAAAAAGCAAAGAAGGATATTGTTATCGAGTGGCATGCTAATTTAGATCAGTTCCATGCAGTCAATGCTTGATGGCTAGATCATAAACTTAATTCTCAAAAAAACTGACCGTCAAAACTAAGACGAACTTTGTAAAATTTATGCTTCAGATGAAACAATATGAGCACTCATGTTTAATAGAAAAGGGACCCTATCCCAGAACACTCATGGAGAATGAGGACAAATTGAGCAGTTCAAGAGGATGTTGTGGTTCACAAGATTCAAGAGGAAAGAAAGAAAGCAAAAGCAGCACATTCCACCACAAAATACCATTCAAACTGAACGGAGAGTATAACAACTATGATAAAGTTTGCTGCACTTATGTGGTGGATTTTCCAAAAAGGCAGTTGGAAATTAACCCCAAGGTTAAATTAGTTTATCTAAGATCAGAAGTTCTCATAAGGCATTTAAGGTAAGGCCGATTTAGATCTAAGTTGCCATGATGGACTTCAAGATAAGGGATTTGTGTAGTCAACTGCAACAGCCTACTATCGAACCTTATTGCTTAGCGGTATGCAAAGTGATCCTAGACCAATATCCCCAACAACTCCGGTATCACTCCTACCAATGGCCTTTACCTTGCAAAGCTTCAAAATTAGCTCCATAGAAAACAATTCTATGTCATTGGACGGAAACCATTTCACCAGCTTCATTTAGCGGTGTGCAAAGTGATGCTTGACAAATATCCCCAGCTCCAGTCCCACTCTTATGGCCATCACTTAGCAAATTCTCAAACTTAACTTTATACTAGAAAACAATTCCACATAAAGACAATGAAAGTCAACATCATACAGTTCAAATCCAGCTCACTTTCAATTGCGTCTCAATCCTCAGATCAGACAATGCACTTACAATTCACATACCAATCCTTCTAGTAATCAGAAAGGCAAGGAGAAATGCTTGCAACGATGAGCTTCAACTTCAAGCAACACTAAGAAGCCAAACAAATAGGGATGGTAATCTTTTATGCCATCGAAAACTGACTCAGCAAGCATGTTGCACATCACTGTTCAGTACAAAATTTATTTCTTGAAAAGTCAAAAATGTTAATTAAAGAGCATGAGCCCACCTTTACCACATCATGTAAGAGATCCAAAAATTTCAAGAACTGAGCACCCAAAAGGGCTAGGACTTTCTTTGTTTCGGGGGAGACTTCCTATTTCTTTATCCAAATGACCTGAAAAACATGCAATTTCCACTTTACAAGAAGTCATCCTTGACCAAGCTGAAAGTTCCCCTCTCATAAATCCCAAAAGGGCCCAACTGATGTGGAAAGAGTTGCATGGTTTGATTCCAAGATTTTCAATCTCTGAGCAATGTTAATGAAGATGAGATATAGTAAATTCTGCTTAGTGAGGGAATGCTTATTGGACAGCAGTAGCACTTGACCTGGTTTCTTCAAATTGTCTTTCGTCGGGAATCCAAGGCAAGCACCCTTTAAATAAGAAAGCTCATCCTTCCAGTGCTCTAATATCCAAGAAATGATCTATGGAGAATGTAGATAGTCACCTTCTGTTTTGTCCAGGAAATAGATCCTACAAGCTTATATTACTGTAGAGTTCCCATCCCCAATGTGGAGCCACTACACATGTTCAGCTTCAATCTTGAGCTTCCTGGAGAACTCTAGGTCCCACACCGTCCCTCCATCTGCCTGTAATTTTTATTTGCCAAAGCATCCTCTTATCCTCCTAGCTATAAAAAAACCAAGGAACTACGATCCTTTGATTTGATCCTTAGAACAAAAACCATATCCCCACGGCACACTCTGAGTTCTGTGGATGCCAGGAATCCTCCCTTTCCCTCCTAATACATCCATCTCAAATGGCTCAATTCAATGCTACCCCCCTCATGGACATCTGGCATCATAACAAGCATGAAATAGCATTGCCCAAAAAAGTCTCTCCAGAATGGCAGATCACCCTTTTGCCATTTAGAAAGAAGAGCTTTTCTGGAGCTTCCATGACTAAACCTCTTGAAATAAATAACAGTACTTACTATACGGACAGTTTCTAGTCTTTTCACCATAAATTTTTAAGTAAATTATTAACGTATGTCTCCCGCCCTTTGAACTTAAGAATGCTTCTAACAAGCACGTCCTCCCAAAAACTTTCTCTTGATGAGTTCCCACGAGCTTTCTCCCTTTCCTTGCCATACTATATCAAGCGCATCTGATGCACTAGCATGGACTACTTGATGGATAACAGTACCCAGAGAGATGAGCTCACCATTACACAAGTTCGTTTAATATCTGATTGTACAATATCACTATAGAAGAGCATCTGGTCTTGAGAAACTAGTCGCACCCATGCCCAAAGCAAATTTTACATTTTAATCAATCACGGAATAGGAAGGGGAAGACTTCACAAAAACCTCACATTGCTTAATGAAATCCGATATAAAGCTCATGTTTCTGGAGACCTCGGCAGCAATCCCTTTTAAAAGTATGGGTCCTAACCTTAAATATTAATGATACATGTACTTCAGCGAAATTCATTTAAAAGCAAGGGTTGTCAAATTCACTAACAAGATATACATGATAAATTTTTCCTAAATGAAGGGCTATCCAAATCGAATTTTGCTAATTGCGTGTTTGCAAAACTAGTATACAAAAAAGAATCAGGTCAGATTTGGTTCCACAAACATGTATTCACATCCCATGTTTGCAAAATCCAACCAAGGTGAATTGAGATCCCAGAATAAATAAAGATATCAAGATATAAAGTATGAGATTTTCGTTCCTTTGTATGAGAGTAATCTATTCATCTTTTGGTCAAATTTGTCGCAGAGAAGGAAACAGCTGCCTGTCAGTATTCTGCAACCTCAGCATCCAGTCGAAGGTGGATACAGAAGCTAATTCCAGATCAGTAAAATCCAAACAAGGTTTAATTGGCACTAGAAGCACAATTAGTCAGGGTGGGCATAACTTCTTGAACCATCATGGCAGATACGTTTTTCCCCTCATGAATGTTCCCTCCATGGTTGCACATGGCAATACCATAAGTGCTTTCCAAGCCACCATCCACCCACTACGAGAAACCTCAACCATTCATCTTTTCTCCACAACCAGTGACTTGCGTGATCAAAGGATTATATTTATTACCATAAAAGCATGATCACTTGGCAATATGCGGAACATATCTGCCATTTTATCACTATTTCTACAAGGAAACTGATCGTGTAATCTGCCGTACAAGCATTCACCCTCTGCTATCTTCAAATTACTCAATTAACACCTCCGGTTATTCTCATCAGCATCTATTAGATTTTCTTAATGGATGTGGTACTTCACACTTAAATGCATCATGCATTAGCCCCGATGTTACCATGCTGACGTCCAATTAATGAATCGAACACAAGCTCGTAGTTTGTAACGTTATGAAAAGCTTCAATGAGCATAAAAACCTTATCCCATTTAGATGAGGGGACAAATAAAATCTCACGATACCAAACAAAATGCACTATGGTTTAAATGCATAGAGCAGCACCTTTTGCCCATCCAACCATCAGGTCTCCCACTATCTCTTCCCAGCTACACGACGATCAATCAACAAACAATTCAACTTCAACAACGAGATTAACCATGCCATCAGCCACGACAGCCAAACAAACCAACAGCTTGCCAATACTAAAAATTGACAAAAACACAGACGGTCCACGCAAAATCAACCTCGAACAAGACCGAATAACAAAATGCAAAGGATCACATGAAAAGCAACTACTTGGAACGCACGCCACAGAAGCATGCTCAAATCACAATAGCCGCGAGGCGCGTACCAGGCGATTGGTCTCGGGAAGCGCGAGCCACTGGTTGAAGATTCTGTCGACGAAGCAAGGGTTAGATTTGAGGGCCACGGGGGAGAGCTCGCCGAGCTGCAGCAGGTCCGCGTCGAGGGACGCGACGTCGCCGCCGCCGCCGACGACGACCGCAACCGCAATGTCCATGTTCATCGGACCCGGCAACACCAAGCTCTCATCCACGACGGCTCGAGGCGCAAAACGATGCACAGAGAGATCGCCGCAAACCCTAGGATCCGAGAGCCGGAGGAGGCTACGGGGGAGAGCTTACCGCGCCGCCTCGAACCCGCGCCGGGGACCGCGGTTTCTGCGTACGCGCACGAGGCGATTTCGAGCGTCGCGAATGCCGGCTGCCGGCGGAGGAAAACCTGGTTCGGAATCGACGGAATCTTGTCGCTCTCCGAGGGAAGGAACGGGGAGGGGAGGAGGGGAAGAAAGTTGGGAGAGAAAGCGAGGGAAAGCGAGGGAAAATTCCGGCGTCGGGATTGATGCAACTGGGGAGGAAAATTTCTCAATTTTCCCGAGAAAATTTATTCACGGACCAAATCATTTGCAGAGGGGGGGCTTAAGTAAGCACCTGATGACGGCATGGGGAGGAAGAAGAAGATGGCTACGGCTTTTGCACGTGACCCGTCACGTGCCGCGGCCCCGTTCGGTGGAGATAATATTAAATTTTCATTATTTTTTTTGTTTTTGCGTGATTTCTCGGTATTTTTGGAGTCAGAAAATATCCGTGAGCTTTCTAAATATGATTATGCTCCGTATCCTATTCGTTTTGGTGGGCGAATGCCGGGGCCATAAATTTCGGTGAAAGTGGCATAAGCAATTCTTGAATTTTGACCTGGTACGCAAGATGATCTCTAAACTTTTAATTTATTTAATACGATCCCGAACTTTAATCCAGAGTACAATCTCGTCCTTAAAATTTTAATTTGTTTAATATGATTTTTAGAACTTTCGATATATGTTTGATTTAACACCTAGAGCATGTAAAAATATTTAATGAAATTCTGTCAATAATCCAAGTTTAAGGATAATATTGAATATTTTCATATAATCCGGACTAAATTGAACATAAATAGAAAATTCAATAATCATATTGAACAAATAAAAAATTCAACAATAACATTGCATATTAGGTTGTGTTCACGAACCATTTGTGTCATACTCTCAAAGTTTCGATGTGGTTCTATTTACTAAATAACGGTAGCCGAACATTTATCCAATTGATTTATATTTGAGAATCTAAATATAATACACTGTGAATTCTCAAATCTTTTATCGCATGAGGATCAAAGCACTTCAACCATGGATATGGAATAACATTATAATCGACATTAAATTATTGGTAGCCTGCCTATCATTTACTGTTCAATGTAATCCCTGAATTTTTATTGTATCAAAACGTTTAGTTTATAGAGACTATATTGAACACAAACAAAAAGTTTATAGATCATAATGAACCAATTAAGAGTTTGGGGACGACATTGCACATCAGAATAAAGTTTTAAAGTCACATTAAATAAATTAAAAATTCAGGAACGATATTACACACTTATCTAAAGTTTATAGATTATTTATATCATTTATCCATTTCGTATATTATTATATCCTATATCCGAGCCCGAAAATCTGAACCGGGCTGACCCGGCGCCCCTGGTGCCCCGGTTGTCGGGGCTATTCGGGCCTGGGTCGCCTGGCGTTCCCAGCAACTTCTTCTTCTTCTTCGTCCGAGCGAGAGAGAGAGAGAGAGAGAGAGAGAGAGGCACTGCAAATGGCTGACCAACCTCGCGTCGACGACGCCGGCGAGAGCCCATTAGCCGAGCTCGAGCTCATCCTGGAGTCCGATCCGCTCATGTGAGTTCGCCGCTCGACACCCTTCTCTCCGTTCATCCTTCCCTCCTGAAAGCGCAGAGAAAAGTTCGAGCTTTTGCTTTTCTTTTCTTGCTTTTTCTTGATCCGTTCGGTACCATGATCTTGATAATCGCTTCTTTCTTGATGATATCTTTTCTGGGTATTGGGTCTTGCCTCGTTGCAGCGACGAAGTCGGGTTCATTCACCCGACCCAGCTCGCGTCGCTGAGCGAGGAGGGCGTTGATGCGCCTCCGGGTCCCAAGAATTTGAGATTCTGGAGCAGGGACCGTAAGCTGGGCATTTCGACCGAGGTACTCTTGCCGTTGTACAAGGAGGCGAAGGGCGCGTTTTTCGATGCGGCCCGAAATTATAAGATGCGATGCGGCTCGCGCGGCGATGGAGGAGGGGATGGAGGGATTGGAAGTGATGTAATGAAGCATAGCAAGGCTTTGTTGTTGGTGAGCTCTGATTTCGGTACTGCTTGGAATTCAAGGTCTGTTTGCTGGTCTTCTTGTAATTTGTCATTTGGTTCTCTTTGCTTGAGTCGATATGCGCTTCGGAGTGCCGATGTCATTCGCTAAGCGCGAAAAGACTGCTGTTTTTCATCATACGATAAACTTCATGTTTGGAATTGTGGTGCTTTCCTAGTCAGTCTGGTTTATGTATGTTACTGTGAAGGGGAATCTGTCATCCTTGTTGTATGTGTCTTTGTAACGTTGATATCGTCTTAGTCATTGTAGGGAAGTTATGTAATGGGCAGGATAATCTGGCCGACATTCCATTTCTATAACAGGAAAAAACTAGTTCCCTTACATTAATGCATTGGAAGCAGTAGTTTGGGGAAATTGGCTTGTGAAGCGGATGCTACATCATGTTTCGTGCTAGTGACATCTGCACCGGTGCATATTTTGTTCCTGTGAATTTTCTAATCAGGAAATCCCTTCAGCAATAGTTTAGCTGGGCAATGTGGTGACTAGTACGGAATACTCTGCACCAAAGGTCCTGCTAAGTTACATGGCCCAAATTTTGTTTGATAGGATGTAGTTGAGGACCTTGAGGCCCCATTGTACTTCTTTCCTGCCTACTTATCTTGGTTTGGAGTGAGCTAACGCTATGATCATGTTGCTTTCCCTGGCTAGTTTCCATTATGATGCCTGGTAATTCTTTGTCCTTGTCATGCTGATAACCTTTTCCTGATGCCTGGTTATAGTTTCTGATTTCTCAAGCAGAAAACTAGTTGCATCAAAGAAGGAGTCCTTCTCTATGTACATGGATGAACTACGCTTATCAGAACTTATCCTTTCTCATTCTCCTAAATGTGAACAAGCATGGAGCCATAGGTATATACTTGACCTTCTTTTTTCTATCATCTTACAAAGCGACAATACATGCTTTGATGCCTTTGACTTTTAAAAGATGCTATCCTTGGAAGAATGTGGGACTCTTGATGATATTGTTGGTCTATTATTTTCATGAAAGGTTAGCTTCACCAAGAGTTAGGTGAAGTGATGCCTACGGTTTGCATTCTACATGTTAATCCTTCACTGGGATTTTGCCTTCTGATGATTCTTGTGATTCATTTGCTTTATATGATGTTACTGGGTATATAAACTCATTATAGCATTCCACTTACTTGCTAGGCGTTGGGTGATCAAGAGGATTGCTGGACAAACGTCATCGCTACTGGAGATTGTTATGAAAGAGTCTGAGCTGGTGGAGCAGATAGCCGAGGTTTAATCCGAGTCCAAGAACTGGATACTATTTGATAAAAAAGGTTCAATAATATTCATGTGATGTGATTGTCTTTTTCATTTTTGCTAGGTGTTATGATGGTCTTATTGCGGTTGTTTTTTAATTATTTGACGGTAGACAGGATGCAACAATATATATACGCACTGCATATGTCCAGGAGACGGCATGGTTCTGTGATATTTCTAACTTTGCAGGTGTTCACGTATTGCTTAGTGTAACTTCACTTTGTCTTTTTGAATTTGAAAACTATTAACGTCATGGTAGAGGAATGCCATAGGGAAATGTAGTCAATGTGTCAGCAGGGGACTGTCAACTTTGTGCTTGCCACAGTTCTTCTTGATTTCATTGTGATTCCTGTTACTAAATTGCTTTTGTTATTGTTTCATATCTTGTGCTAATTATGTGAATCCTTTTTTTGGGTGAAAATGTTAGATGTGCTGTTTTTAATGTCTTATCCTTTGTGGGATGCATGTTTGACATAAATTATGTTCAACTGGTTGGTCTTCTTTGCGTTTTGGATGTTTAAAATCTGTTTGGATGAAAATTTTTAAAATTTCAATATACTTACTCAATCGTAGCAAAATAAACTTCAAGAATTGACGTGCAAGCCTTTGACATCAAATGACAAGACAAGTGATGGAATAGAGATCTAATGGAAGCTTTCTCTGTATTAGTTCAACGAGTTCTTCTCTACACCTTTCTTTATTCTTATTGTTTGAACCATTGCAATGTATTAGCTTGGGAGTTGGGACACACCTTATATTTTTTTTTTCTGTGGTAAGTTGATGGTCTTGTGCTTAGAAGTTCTATCATGTGAGATAATGATGGAATTTGCTCTTCTTCTCAGTCTTTATTCAATCGTGTGCAGAGATTAAAGATGAATTACCGTGCCTGGAATCATCGCTGTTGGTTGGTTTCATATATGACAAGGGAACAGGTAAACATATAAATGGATCAATTATTACAAAACAAGCTGTTGTTGTATGTTGAAGATTGAATAAATTAAAACCCTTTGTAAAATGCATTCGCATGATGGTTGAAGTTGACTGATTTCAAAATAGTGTCTTTGCTTCTCATTGAGGAGGGGATCATATTATGACGCTTACCTGGATTGACTTCGATGGTTTCAACTGCATGCAGTTATTTACCTTCACTAACAGATGGTGTTGAATATTTTACTCTCAGGTTTTGGATGAATTGAAGAAATCCAAAACTTGGGCTGGCTTGCATGTTGCTGATAGTTCATCCTTTAATTATCGCAGAGTGAGTTCTCTGTCAAAGAATTTCATACTCCCATTCTGTTGTATCTGATATGATAATTGAATCACATGACCAAATGACAAAAATAATGATGGCAAGAACTTTGAAATATTTTCTTCACATACCAAACTGCATAGAATTATGTAAGTGTTAATTTGATAATGATCAAAGAGCGCTTCAAAATTGATTGTTGGACCAACTGTTGATATAGCCTGCCCACACCAAAGGTATTTTTAGCCAAGTGACATCCCAAAACATGGAGTACTCAGTACGGTTCCACTCAAAGATATGTTTTTAGAACTTGCATTTATTCATTATTACAAGTTATGCCAGCAAGCTTCTATGTTGTTGCGACTCTTAGTTCTTGCTGCTTTGCTGCATCCAATTCTGTTGGTTGGGTTTGTCAGATGGAAGGATTGTAATATGTTATTTTAATTATTAAGTGATAACAGCACGATGAAAGGCATTCCATTGTTTGACAATCACACATAACTATCAATGTCTATATGCTGCAAAAGGTCATCACTGATCCTGATTTTTGTTTATGTGGTAGCGGCTTATGACGAGGATCCTGGAGGATCTCTGCTGCAAGGATGGGGTTGCATCTCATGATTGCAGTTTTGAAGTTTATCAACTTTGGAAGGTGTGACTTTGTAAGTTGCTTTAGAGCTCATATTATGTCTATGCATTTCAACCGCATTTTCTTATTTCACTTGCTCAAATTGTCACAGGATGAGCTTGATTGGGATGAAATTTTGATAAACAGATACATTGGCAGAGAGGTAGAGTCTTCATTCCCTCCTTTTCATTATGTTTTATGCATCTATGTTGCCAAAGTTGGACTTTAAGAAAACAACTAGAGTTTCTACTGCTTTCTAATTGTTTTGGAAAAATGAACGTCCAACATGTGTCATGAAATCCAAGATTTGGAATGTTCAAAGAAATAATTATCCAACAAATATGGGCTGTCATATCTTAAAGTAGTTACGCAAGTAGTTTCTTGCAAAACATCATTGTTAGGGATTGCACTAACAAGGAGGCTTATTTTTGCTAGAAATCTGACTATACTTGTTTGACACATGCTAATAGAACGAGGCCGGATCCACAATGACATGCTCATAATTCATTTGTTCATGCTTTAAGTTCATTAAAATGGTCATTTGGTTTCCTGATATCTCAGCACTTAAACCTTTACAGGCTTTGTGGCTCTATCGTCGCTTCCTCTCCCTATGCTGGATAAGACATTTCACGACTCATGCCGATTCTACATCCTGGAATTCTGATTACATTGCTGAACAGACCATGGAGACCAGCTTCTTCTTGGATAAGGAGCTGGACCTTGTCGGCTCCTGTTTGGTTGTCCAAGATGCTCGCTTTGATGATTTCCAAGCGCAAGCACTATATTCCACTACTTACATCTTATGGTTGGCAAAGGTAATAGTCAGTTCATGTGCACAATGCTAGTTCATGCCAGGTTTTGTAGGAATATAAATGAAATTTTGTTTTTCGTACTAAAAGGAGAATTCTCATGTGCATTTTGAAATTTTCTTCTTCATCTTCTTCTTGGTGACAAGACACCGGTTGTATGCTGATATTCCTTTCTTAATCAGCAAATGTCCAAGCCTCTTGAGTTTGAACTCCGACAGAAGCTAACAGCGAGGAATATGAATAACTTGCTGAGTGAATTTTGCCCCAATAGCTCCTTCCTCTGTGGGTTTTCAGCGGAAGATACAGAAGTAACTTGAGCTGCACAAGGACAGAAATAGTTGGAACCATAAGTAAAAGTCAAACTCAGTGCTGTCCCTCTGCTCATTTACTGTGTCCAGCCGTTTTACATTTGTCAATTTGGGTGAAACTTTTTGCAGATGTGGAACTCCAATACCTTATCCCTCTCACGTTTTGTTTTCAGTTTATGGAAGGCGACATCAGTAGTGACAAACATAATCGTTGCCATTTTTTTCTTCTGTTGGGTCTGAGCATATTTATCTGATGGAGAAGATGGCAAATATGGCAACTGCTGCTGCTCTTTCTTAGTAAATTCATAAATTAACTCTGCTGTGGTCGTTTGGAGACTCACATGCCTTTCATTGACTTTAAGTGAATTGGACATCTTGTAGCTCTGTGTAATGAAGCCAATGGTCCTTCAAGCCATTGGGGGATGATAAGTGAGTGATTACTTTAGCTGTTTGTTTTCAGTTGCATAAATTTCGCCAAGTAAATCATATGCTCAAGTATATCAATGTATTTAGAGTCTGAAATTGACTTTCGGATGTCACATATACTTTGAATATTTGTACAGCTGGTATGATGGTATCCGCTGAAATGACTATGGGGAGAAGATCGAACTATTAATTTTCGAACTTTATACCAGCATAGAGGAATCCATCAGAAATTGTGCTAGTTCTCATCCCCTCAAATTTTAGCTATAAACCTGGGGAAAGAGGTCATAGAAAAATTTGGTATAGTGATTATATGCAAAGTGGCGCATATATATAGGATGCAGATTAGCTCACTAGGAATAACTAGCAGCAAGTTTTTAATCATGTTGAAGGATCAAATGAGTATACACAAAACTAGGAGGTCCGGCAATTGAAAAAGAAGGGTAGGGTGAGAATAGTGAGACGTGAACAGGTAATAGAGGAGGGAGAGTGGTTCTTATTGATGCTCCACCTGATCCTTCGGGAGGAATTAGACTCATTATAGTGTGGAAACTGTATTTGGTCTCGCAGAGGCGTGCCCCAACATGTTTTGTATATTGTAGTTAGTTCTTTCTACCACATCAATCACGTGGTATCGTATATAGTATCTGCAGATAGATCGTACAATCAATCCAGTAAAAGATGCAACATTACCTGTGTTCCGGTCCCAACTGAGTATACATTAAAACAGGTGGTAAAAAATACAAATAAACAGCATACAAGATTGGAGGAAGGTTTGGACCACTAGAACTCAGTTTCTCTGCAGCCCATGATCCACTCTTTGGCTGCCATAATTTTCTGCTCACAAAATTGCTGAAAAATGCTGTCTGTTAACTTCTACGAATGTTGGTCCGGCAAAATAGGGCAAAATGCTCGCAATTATTTCTTAGTAAACAGTAACAGCCAAAAGCATTGTCGGCGTGAAGTCTGGTAGCCGTCTCAACAACTTGTTCACGCGATTTTGTGTAGGGTAAGGTGGTGCATGTTCCACGCCTTGCCAACATAAATCCTAGCCACGACCGCCCATACCCATAACGGTAAAGTGATCGGAGTTTGTTGCCATCCCGACGGAAGCAATCGACACAAGTTCTAACAACCCCACACTTCATTGTCTCTTGGCATTCACATTCTGGGAAATTGGGACAACTTTGTTGCTCGTGGCTAGTCTTGGACAATGACGGACGTATAGTTTTTTTGTCCTCCGTTCGGGTGAAATGAATCACTAAACCGTCGCCAACATAAATTCCTGCAGCATATTAACCACGTGGAACGCGGTAAAGAATCAAAATTTCATTTTGGCTAGGGAAGATTAGGCGCGAACTTGAAAACCCGTTGGAAATAATGAGAGAGTTCTCTGTTTCTTGACTCAAAAGAGCGATCATAGGCCTGTTCCTGCCATTTGCGCTTTTGTAGTTGGGTTTTGTGGAATGTATATAGAAATCAATTGAGCAGCTCCCTCAGCCCACAATGTATGACAAATGTGTATGTGGTGAATAAGCATTTTAATTAGGCAGGGGGCTAATGAAATTGAGTGTCATTAACAGTCATAGTTATCCATTTGAATCTGGAATTTGTCGCTGACAATTTAATCGTTGTTAACTTGAGCACTATACGAGTAAGTGTGTTTGGTGAGCCTCGCACGTGATATACAACAGATATGTGGATGTGAATTAGAGGGACATCACGAGCTCGTTACTCAATCTTGTGACCTATGTTTTGATACCATGCCACTTGCCGAGACAAACTTCCTCGCAGCCCAAAAGTTTTAGATGTCAAGAAACGGACTCAAACAAAAACTTGAGATTGTAAATCTCAAGAAATTTACAATTCAAGAACAATATGTGAGTATATAGGAATGAGAGAGCTTTTTAGGTGCACCAACATCCCCATTGACCCAAACCAATCAAGAAATGGCTCATCCGATTGAAAGATAAAACATTAAAATCACGGTTCACGACTTTTGACTTTGTCCTCGTTATCTCATGCGTAATTCAATTAGATTAAGTTAAATAGAAAGGCACGGCCCCTTTTAAAAATATCGATCTAATTCTTTATTAAGTATATCGACATCATCTCAGGGTCCAAAAGAGGACATGCTACGATCAGAATCAATTGAACAAGCATTATTCTTGGCCAACCGGATGGTACTGTGCGAGTGAAGTTTTCGTAATCTTGAGGTTTTATCAGAAAAGAAAAACAAAAATATAAGTAATGAGCGAACGACAAGTATTAATTATTTAGTAATAAAAAAAATGAGCCTCATGAAATTTTGTAAATTTACATAAAGAGGAGCTCGACTTTTGGAGGATTAGCGACATGACATGACTATTGCTTTGTCCTTGATTTTGGGCTGCGGATAATACTGTTGAAGTAAGCCTGGTCTCCTTGTTGAAAGGAGCGTGTTTAGGAAGAGTTCTCACAAGCCACAGTGCAAATGTTAACTTGAACACCGAGCCGGAGTGGACAGGCAAAATTTGATTACTTGTTATGAGCCCGATCGAGGGAAGCTCCGAGTCTCACAAGCTTTTGGGAAAAGAGAGGATAAAACAGTAATGCAATAGCCAAAGGCACGAGAACCGTACGGTGATGCGAATAAGCGCCATGCATTCCATATCGGAATATATGATCTCCGACGTTCAAATCTTCCGGCGTCTCCACCTTCCACATCGCTCCGCTCTCCATTTTCTGCCCTCGCTTCACAAGCTCTGGCTAGTGCTTCGGAGCAGCAGTGCTGCTGAAAGGGTCGATGGAAGACAGACGAGGAGGGGGGGAGGAGGATTTGGGCAGGTCTTGAGAAGAAAAGAGGGGATCAAAGCGAAGAGAAATGAGCTTGGGAGGAGAGGGTCTGAGTCGAGGCACGGACGGGGACTGAGGTGAGGAAGTTCATATATAGACGAGGCGCAAACTGCAAAGGAACCCGGGGCCTCTGGTGATCACGTTCCCATGTCATGCGACGCCCAACGCAATGAGATCATTGGGAGGTGGCCTCCCGTCATCATCTTAGACTTTTCCCCATCCGGTGTTGAATTTCTGCACCAAAGTCAAATGGTTTTTGAGAATGTTTGGGCAATCCAATTAAGTCTCAATCGCTCGGAAAAGACAGCCCCTCCCCTTTGTCTCCTTGTAGCGCATTAGACGTGGACTGATTTGAGTCGCACGGGACAACGAACCACACGGCTCGTGCATATGATAACACCATCATTTTAGACACTTTAGTAGTGTCGCCTGTTAAGGATGCGCGCATCCACCGGAAGGCGCGCGTCTGCATGTACCACGGGGCTCCTTAGTCGTCGCCGCGACTTCATTAGGACCCTCGAACGCCTGATGCAAACGAAGAATCCGATCGCATCTCTGGGTTGCTGCACGGTTTTCATTCTCATGAAAGGTGGACCTACTTACACATGAGCTTGGATGGAGGCAGGATTCACTTGCGGAGGTCGGCGAATTGAAATCCAACCTGTGGGTGTAACTCACGCCCGAGGGTTTCGCATTCACGGATGAAAAATTCAAAGGTTACGTCCGTTTTTCCGCTTTCCATGAGAAGCTTCCCTAGTGCTCGCAAATCAAGAAAAGTTAACGACCAATTTGGCGCACCAATTTGGCGCGAGGCCGTGAGTTAGGTGAACGAGTGAGTTGGTATGGAAAAGCACCCACGTACGGGCCATCAACTCATTAAATTTGTCAATAATAAGACGAATGATGAAAGATAAGATGATACTGACATAAGACATGATCCATTCTAGACCTTACGAAAAGAGGCTTCTTGACTAACGTCGACACCACTTTAGTTTGCATCGACGTGACAGGTACCAAATAGAGGCTGGCACCAAATAAAATGGAACCAGGAAAGAGCATTCATACGAGCGACTTTGACCGTTTCCATTTTCTTGGGCCGTAGTTCAGGATATGTACCGTGAAAGGTGGCGTTGTCAATCTATTTATTATCAAACCATCTTTCATTTTTTCCATTTCTGCATTCTTCTTAACACGTCTCGATTTCTCCGATTCTACTCAAGTAGCGTGAACCGGAGGATCCGATGCGGCCTCACCTCCAACTCCCAAATACAGGAGTAGGTTTTGTTTCGTTGCTCACAAATTGTTACTAGTATTCATTTCGTAGTGGTGCTACAGGTTTTCATTTGAGGAAAAACAGGCTAAACATTATTATCTGACCTCATCGATCTGATCGTTCTAGCAATTTTGCGCCATGGTTGGATCGCATCGTGATTTTCGTAACTTCGATTGGGGTCAAAATTTAACATCTAATGGGACCGGTGCTAATGGGAGGACGGACGCCGCTATACAACATGCCACGACTTCGCGCTTTCTTTTTGAAGACCCATGACTCCGCTACGTATATATGTTATGTATATATTTAAAAGCAACTAATCTAATATGACCCTTTTTTTTTTAGTGACAACTAATCCAATATGATCATCATAAACAAATGATATGTGATTTCCTGGTTTGAGTTGGGCAACATTCAATTTAAAAAATAAAAATAGATAAAACAATGTGGTCCGACAAAGAGAAGGTGCAACTAGTGTAGTGATAGCAGAATAGTGTTTAGATCGATTATTTGTCCATGCCGAATATTCATATAGTTACGTTAAAATTGGCTAGATATGGGCATGCACCATCGGAACGTTTCGTGTCGTTCCTCGTCTCTTTCCATCACCCTTGTCTCAATCAGTTTAGCATTATTGCCTCTTTACGTAGTGTCGAATTGGTCATGCTTTTCCATTTGTTGGTGCTACAGCTATATATGATCTTTTCCTTGACTTTATTGCAACGCCCCCCACCCCAAACCAACAAATGAATAAATAAATCTTCATGAGCCCAACCAAGTTCCAAATTTCTTTGAAGACCCCACCATGATTTTATTTTAAGAACAAAGAACCCTTAGATTACATTAGTTTTGATAGTTTTCTAGCACCCATGTGTCGGTCATTGTATGCATCTGTTTTGTCGAAAATGTTCTTGTGGCGAAATATAATTCACCAAAAGTAATTTTTTGATTTTTAATTAGAGAGGACCGGATTCTGTGGTTAATTCCGAACAGGAGGTATCTAAGTGTGAGCAAAGAGCCTAACTATTTTCGTAGATAATGCGAATTCCTTGCAATAATGAAATTCAACTTGTATTTATAAACGACTCAAGTAACTCCGTCCAATTATTAACTAGTGGCGTCTGAGTTTCTTCGATACAGTATTTTAAACCTACTTGCTTAAAAGGTAAACGACTACAGCTATGGAAAATAAAGGTACGGTATTGGAAAATAAAGATAATTGAAAGACAACATTTTGGTTTATGTACGTGGGGGCTTTCCTTTGGCAGCCAGGTGTTATTTATAGTGTGGGCTCAATAATCGCCTTTTGATATCATGTTCGATAACCATCGTTGATCTCATCTTTCACCATCCGTTAAATGACATATGTCCGCCAATTGTCATCGATCTTATTTTTGTTCCGATACCCATCCTTACCGAGGCAATAACCATCATTTGAGCTCTTTATATCCTAACATCTGTCTCTCCTAAAATGATAACCGTAGTCGAGCTTATATTGTCTTGACACATGTCCTTCTCGAAGTGATAACAGTCGTCGAGCTCAATATTGTCTTGACATTTGTTCTTCTCGAGACAGTAATCATCGTCGAGCTCATATCATCTTGACACATGTTCTCCCCGAGACAGTAACCGTTGTTGAAGCACATATCATCTTGACACATGTTCTCCCCGAGGTAATAAGTGTTGTTGAGCTCATATCGTCTTAACACATGTATCCTCCCCGAGGTGATAACCATTGTAGAGCTCTTCTCATCCAGACATCAATCCTTCCTGGGGTGATAAATTGTCATCGAGCTCTTTTCGTATTGACACTTGTCCTTTTTCTTGTCGACAACTTCGATGACTTGAATCCCAATGATAATCATCAACAACTTTTAGCGCTCACTTCTTCTAGGGCTCAAGCTTTTTCAATTTCAAACTCCTAAATTCCCCGCTGTATCTCTCAGTGCTTGCTAGTTGTTTTGCTTACGTGAGCCGTCTTGTATGGACTATGTCATCCTTTGACGTCTTTTATTATTTTATTTATTTCGGTTGTCGATAACCTAATTAATTATAGGTGTCAACAACATCTTTTTAAAAAAACAAAGAAATTCACTTAAGAGTGATTATGGAACAAACATGTGCTAGTAACCATTAGCAATCTTTTGAGTCAAACAATTCCTTAAACATAGGGTATTCACGGCTCAAAATCTGATTCTATTCTTTCCAACCATTTTTCTAACACGAGGACCACCGCCTTTATTAATATATTTCACAGCGAGAGTGGATATAATTCAGGTTGTTTTCGTTTGTACTCAAACTCGAACATGCAGCACAAATCTAAAAGTCTCGGCCCCACCTCGCATTCGGAGATGACTTGAAGGGTAAACCTTACTTATGGTCCCTATGATATGGTTTGTCCAATTTGAAGGGTTCACTGTGATTATTGAGCTCTCTCTCTTTGACATCCATCAAGAAAGGGGAAACAAGGGAAGGAAAAACAAGGAAAACAAACGGAAATTCAGTAAATAGTTTGACCAACATCGAGAGTTTTTGGGTTCAACTAGGGATGTGCAAAGGAACTGAGAATCGCCCAGACCGCTCGGAATCGGAACGGACCGGCGATTCTCGTGGGGACTAGTCTAATTCCCGGTTCCAATTTACTAAAATCGATAAGTACTAATCCGGTTCCCGATTATGCCCACATGACCACCTAAACTGGACCAGTAATATATATAATTTTTAAGAAAAATTTCCAACAAAAAAACAAGAAATTTTAAGAAAAATGAAAACCTTAAAATCCATAATTTGAAACTCAACGTCCATTGAATGAGTAATTGTCTCCTCTTACTCTCATCTTGTCTAAGTCGTCTCTCTACCTCTCACTTATGCTCTCGACTCTTAAGCTCAACGTTCATTGACTTACGGCCTCGACTCTCAACTCCCATCAACTAGTCGCATCTCTAACCGTTTATCGCCTCCCTCTCTCGCTCTCGGTCATCTCCATTTGCGTGAAACTTGATGAGATCGGTTCCATAGACCCACTCGAGATAGGACCGGGTGGGTCCGTAGAACCAACATGTGGTTCCCGATTTCATTTTTTGGAACCGAGTCTTAGTGTGCGCGGTTTCCGGTTCTATGGTGAGAACCGCTGCCCGAACCATGCTCACTCTTAGTTCAGGCATGTAGCCATCGCATACCATGGTCCGGTCAAGCGACAGCGTTTTCGTTTCCACTTTGTCTGCGTCTTCCCTTATCCCAATTGTTATCAGGTCCGCGAAGTCCTCCAGCAAGATTACATTTTTGGGTCACCTCTCGACCGCCAAAACTCCTCCTCTCTTTCCCTCTCCAGCCTCTTCTTCGTTCGCAGACAGAGAGCACCAAACCCAAAACCCTGAGGTAAGTAAGTCGTGTGGTTTCTCTGTCGTAGAAGTTGTCACGTTACAAGTGAGGGGCCAAGAAGCATGGCGCCGCTTGCCTCACTAGAGCTCTTGCCTCAGGCCCTCCCCTTCGCCTCACAGCCAAAACCCACTTCACATTCGCACCGAGTTCGCACCTTTGTTAGGTGTAGACACACCCATCATCCGAACGAAGCTGAAACCTCCTCAAACCCATCAAAGATCGGTGCTTTTGCTGAGACCAGGCCGACCCATGTCCAGTCCCCTGATTCCAGGGACTCCCATTTGATCAAGCTCCTCGGTAGGTCCTGCAAAGCGGGGAAGTACAGCGAGTCCCTCTACTTCCTCGAGCGCATGGTAAATAGAGGGTATAAGCCTGATGTCATTCTCTGCACAAAGCTCATTAAAGGGTTGTTCGGGTTGAGGAACTTCGAGAAGGCGGTCCGGGTCATGGAGATTCTGGAGAAGTATGGGGAGCCGGACGTGTTCTCGTATAATGCGGTCATTAGTGGCTTTTGCAAGGCGAATCGGATCGAATCCGCCAATAGGGTTCTTCAGAGGATGAGGAGCCGGGGGTTCTCGCCGGATGTCGTCACGCATAATATTATGATTGGGAGTCTTTGTGGTAGGGGGAAGCTCGATTTGGCTCTCAAGGTGTTGGATCAGTTATTGAAGGACAATTGCCTGCCGACTGTGATTACGTTCACTATATTGATAGAGGCGACTGTTATGGAGGGCGGGCTTGATGAAGCTCTGAAACTTTTGCATGAGATGTTATCGAGAGGGCTCCGACCAGACATGTACACCTATAATGCGATAATTAGGGGATTGTGCAGAGAAGGGCTGGTGGATCGAGCTCTTGAGTTTATAAAAAGCTCAAATTCTCGGGGTTGCAAACCCGACGTTATATCTTATAATATCCTCCTGAGGGCACTTTTGAATCAAGGGAAATGGGATGATGGTGAGAAATTGGTGGAAGAGATGATGGCGGAAGGTTGTGAACCGAATGTTGTAACCTACAGCATTTTCATTAGCTCTCTGTGCCGTGATGGGAAAATTGAGGATGCGATGAGTGTCTTAGAGGTAATGATTGAGAATGGGTTAACTCCAGATGCCTATAGTTATGATCCATTGATCACTGCATTTTGCAAAGATGGAAAATTAGACAAGGCGATAAAATTTCTAGATCAGATGATATCTAACGGATGCTTGCCAGATATTGTAAACTACAATACAATCCTTGCCACTCTTTGCAAGAATGGAAAGCGTGATCAGGCTTTGGAGATCTTCGCGGAGTTAGATGAAGTCGGTTGTTCTCCAAATGTTAGTTCTTATAACACAATGTTTAGCGCGCTCTGGAGCTCTGGAGATAGATATAGGGCTCTGGAGATGATATCAGAAATGGTAAGCAAGGGGATTGACCCTGACTATATCACCTATAATTCGCTCTTATCTTGTTTGTGTAGAGATGGTATGGTGAAGGAGGCTCTAAGTTTGTTGGTAGACATGGAAAGGAGTGGGTTCAATCCAACGGTGATCAGTTATAACATCGTTCTACTTGGGTTGAGCAAAGTGCATAGGATAGATGATGCGATTGAATTGCTGGCTGTCATGGTCGAAAAAGGAATCCGACCGAACGAAACCACTTTTATATTGTTGATTGAAGGGATCAGTTTTGCAGGATGGAGAGCTGAGGCAATGGAATTGGCCAATTCTCTCACCGCCATTGACGCTATATCTAAAGATTCACATAAGCGTTTGAAAAGAACCTTTCCCATGCTTGGTGCTTACAAAGAGCTTAGTTACATGGAAACTAAGTAGTAACATGAGATCTAGGAGCAATTGTCCCATTTTTAAACTGGTAGAATCCCCTGGATTAGGGTGCGGTTTTGTCTGGAGGACTTCATGCTGTTCTGCGGCACAACCTTGTCAGAAAGTCAGGTCTGTAGACACACATTGATACAGTTTAAGGCAAAAATTTTGTCAGAAGGCGGGGGTCATGACTATAAAAGATGGTATCTGCTGTGATAGGAGAAGTGGTTGGCAGTTCAACATGTGAACCACCGTATGCTCGATGAAAAATGAAACCTCATGCTGTTGCAGATAAACCTGAGTTTTTCATTCAGCGGTACAGGCAATTTACAACAAATTTTTTTTTTGGCCGTTTTCTTTTTGGGTTTAGTTTGTCATCCATTTCACCAGGAGAGAGCAACATGGCCTTGTAGCATACTTGTCCTTTCCCAAGAATACTTTTGGTTCTGTAGCTGTAAATTGATTTGATTGAGTATTGGTTTTCTTGTACTATGTAGTTTAGAACAGACGTCTGTGCGAATTCTCTCTGCGTCCCCTCAACAAACGACGTTGTCGTGCACAAATTCGAGTTTATCCAGGAGCCTCGACAAGTTCGGTATTCCATAAACA
The DNA here is from genome assembly GCA_024733475.1 of Syzygium grande. Lineage (NCBI taxonomy): Eukaryota > Viridiplantae > Streptophyta > Magnoliopsida > Myrtales > Myrtaceae > Syzygium > Syzygium grande. Next base: position 9,013,084 of record JAMXDD010000005.1, on the reverse strand, counting down.
GAATGACAAAGAGTTGGAGACCTCTTTCTTTCTCCTGCTAAAGCCTCCTCAGGGGAGTCAGCAGAGTGCATAAGCTGAAAGCAGGCAATGTTTGTGTGTTGGAATTGTTCCTTGAGGTGCTAAAATTCAGGATCTTAACATGTCGTCCTCAAGGGGCAAAAGTCACTCAAATGCCACCAGTTTCATGTCATTCCAGCTTTCAAATGAACATCTCCTCCTGCTGAAGGAGCATGTCAATTGCTTGAAGTGAGTGTGAAAAAGATTAAGGTTTGGCTTGCTGTCACTTCTAACATTATTGGGTATTGAGGTTGGGCCTAAGATGAACTTCCAAAGTGCTTTTCTTCCCCCGCTGGGTACAAGGCTCACAAGACACAATAATGTTAAATTTCTAAATTTTTACAATTGGGATTTTATTACTAATTAATTAGGTTTATTTGAGGAGAATTTTCAGCACTGTTGCACAGGATCTTTAACAAGAACAATGAAGGACGGGCTCCTCACTAAGTAAGGTCATCTCAGCTCTGACCTAATTGCGTAATAAGAAAACATCAAACGCGGACATTAGCGTCGAGATAGCATGAAAAGTTACAACTTTCCGTTGCATGATAGCATGATAAAATAAAAACTTTCCATTGCACGGTAAATTTCATCGAGACGTTATCCTATTTTTACAACGCAATGAATGCCACCTTAAAAAATGATAAAGAAGTAACAAATGCGATACTACCAAACATACAAGTTACAACGCTTTACGGCGCAACACTATCTCAATTAAACAATTCATATGTAATTAAATATAAATTTTACTCGCATCATTAAAATTTTACCATTTTTTCTTATTGTACTTCGCGATACGACCCGATTCTTTCCGGGGTCGCGAGTGATAGAACATGCACGTATCTTAAAAAAACAAGAATTTCTAGGCAGGGGTATTTCCACTTAAAGGTCTGTGTTCATTTTCAAAAAAATATTTTTCCAAAAAATATTTTTCGCGTTTTTTGATGTTTTCAGTGAGAAAATATTTTCCTTCCCCACCCCCAAATCCTTAATTGTTTTGAGGAAAATGATTTTCTCTTTTCACAAAGAGGAAATCATTTTCCTCAAAGTGAAGGCAAAATTGCCCATGAAAAGGAAAATATTTTTCGTGGGAGAGGAAGTTGATCGCCGGTCATCGCCGGGTCGCCGTGCCGGTAGCCCGACCGCTGGTCATCGCCGTCACCGGTCGCCTCCACACCCGCCACGCCACCACCGATTCTTGCCGCCGCCTTCAATCGATTGTCGCCGACCGGTCGCCACCACCGGTCGTGGGCCGCCGCCACCACCACCGATCACCGGTCGGTAGGACGCTATCGGATCAGTGATCGCCAAACACCGAAAAATATTTTTTGAAACTTTTTCAAATTTTAGCTAAACACTAGAAAATTGTGTTCCAGAAAAACATTTTTCAAGAAAACGGGCCTTTCGTTTTTGGAGCTTCCACTGATATATATCTACCTAGAAAAATGGAGCGTCGCTAGCAGAAAAACCAAAGCGTCTCTCTTTTTCTGTCGAGTTCAAGAAGAAGAAGGAGAAGAAGCAGAGCAAGAAGAGACTGCCATTTCTCAGCTTCTCTCTCTATCGATTGAGCAAGTGATGCAGGGATTCGCCGGCGGAGGAGACGGCGGCGGCGCCGAGCTCGCCCACCTCCAGTCCACCCTGCGCGCCATCGAAGCCGCCTGCACCGCCATTCAGGTCCCATCTCTCTCTCTTTCTGTGTCTGCCTCGAAACGGCTCCGAAATTGGGGGCTGAGTAGCGATGACCCGTCGCCGGAAATCCTGCAATCTCTTTCGCGCTGTTTTTGGATTTGGTTTCGGCCTTCTTGATCGTTTCATTCCATCAAGGCGCGTCTTTTGAGGTTCAGGCGCCAGCGGGAATGATCTTTTCCATTTTTTTTTTCTCCTGGCCTCGTGTTGCTCGTGCTCGATGTATGAGATTGAGAGCGGTTGTGGGTTGTTAGCTAATGGCTTGGAAAAGGGAAATGCTATGCGCTTGGTCGTGATACCCGGCGGCATTATCTTGTTTCTGCATGAGTGTTGACTGATCAAATGCGTTTCCCAGGTTTTGATTTGTTATGGTGTCACATGTATGATCGATGTGGTCTGCCGGCTCTATACTAGGATTAGCTTATGTTTCGTTCTTCTTCTTCTTCTTCTTGTTTTTATGTTTTGGGTGAAGAGAACTAGGATTAGTTCATGCGCATAAAATCTGGGGCAATTTGAGTGTTTGTGGCACGTGTGATCTGGAACTTGGCTCTAACAAGAAGTGGTCTTTGTCCCACCAGATGCATCAAAACCCAGCAGCAGCTGAAGCTACTATATTGTCTCTGTCTCGATCGCCTCAACCATACAAGGCGTGCCAATTTATTCTGGGTAAGTAAAAGTCTTGGTCGCATTCAACACTAGTTATGGATATGGCAAAGGAAAGCTGTTGAAAGTTTCTGTCACTTGGCAGATAACTGGAAAATAGACTAAGAAATGTGTAATTTTACTTGAGAAGAAATCTCTTGACACTGTCGAGGCCGTCTGCCTCACACAAGCCAAAATTTTTCTCATTCTTTTTCTTGTTGCAAGAATAATGAAGTATTGCTGGAGGGGTACCAGCTAGTAGAGGCATTTTATCATTCTGGTTTATGTATCAGAATCTTCCTGAGCCTAAAGTAATAGCCTAACCTCTTTCTAGAGAATGCCTAAAAGTCCCAATGAAGCATTCCATAGCTGTCTGATCGTGGGGTAGTGGATTTATCGGCAACTTTATTTGGATTCAATGTCTCTTGTTGCTAGTACAGGTTTGTGGATGTTAAAGATTCAGAACATGAATGCTGACCTGGTAACTCAATTTTGGTATTTTAGAAAACTCTCAGGTGGCAAATGCGAGGTTTCAGGCAGCTGGAGCAATACGAGATGCAGCTATCAGAGAATGGGCTTTTCTCACTGCTGAGGACAGGAGAAGCTTGGTTAGGTATTTTTCTTGCTAGATGGAGAAATTCAAGATTAGTAGCCATTCCCTTGTCAATTTAGTAACTATATTGGTATTACATTTTCATTCATATCCTCTTCATGTACGCGGCGCCTAGTGATATCATACTGTCATTCTTCTGACGTAATGTTCATTCTTAAGGATTTCTCACTTAGTTAGTTCTCCTCACATTGAGTTGCTACTTTATTTGCAGTTTTTGTCTTGGCTTTGCTATGCAGCATGCGGGTTCACCTGAGGGCTATGTCCTAGTCAAGGTTTCATCAGTGGCTGCTCAGTTGCTTAAAAGAGGCTGGTAAGTTGAACATGTTCTTATTCAGAAGGAATATCTTGGGTTTGTGCTTGGAAGAAAATTTAGTCGGTCACCTCTTTCTTGTTGGCTGACCACCTTAAATTTCTTCTTTTCGGTGTCATGTAAAGTCCAATGCATGTGTAAAGTATAGGTAGCTAACCGCCTTAATTTTTTTCTTTTGGGTATTATGGCGGTAGGCCTTTGACTATTCTCTCGTTTCTGAACTTTTTAGGTCTTTGATAATGTTACTTATCACAAAAAGGTAGAGCAAAGTGAACATCACCCCACAAAAAATAATATTTTTGGAGGCAGTGAATTGCAATGTAGCTTCAAGTGCCTCAAGCCACCATCTTACCGAATGGGAGTGCACGTGTGGAGGCTTTAGCTTCATATAAAACCTTTTTAACAACTTGACCTTAATCATAACTGTCAGCCAAGCTCGAAAAAGCTGCTCAAGATTCTAAAATTGCAAGTAATTGTCTACATTCCACTGTGTGTGATACTTGAATTTCATAGTCGTCAACTAGAATGAGGAGAGGGAGATAGAGGTTGGGGAAAGAAAAATAGGGGGAACAGGGGTTGGGGTGGTGCGGTTAGAGTCACTGAGGCTATAGTAGAGCTGTCCACGATTAACTTGAAAAGAGGAGCTTGGGCTTGATATGCATTTCTTGATCAGGTAGACATTAAGCTCCTATAGTCATCTTTGGCATAATGTAGAGCAAGCAATATTCTATCCTGAGAGACAAGTTATATGCTTTCCTTGTGTCTAACCCAGTGGAGTGCATATGTCTAGTTATATGGCTAGTTTTCTTCCGTCACTCAGAAGGGCCATATATCTATCAGTAGATGCTTTCTAACAAGATTCCTTTTCGTTATGCATGTAACTGCAAAGGCATGATTTCTCCACAGCTGAGAAAGAGACCTTTTTTTCACCAGGTATCTTTCCTCTCTGATATCCATATCTTTGAATATACGCATGTCAAGTTACTTTTGTGCTGTTCTCTTGCACTTAATATGCATTTTCTTATCAGATTTGTAGATCTGGTGTCCTTGCAGATTTTTTTTATAGATAGAAGACTTGATCAATTTCCATTTTGATGACAAATAGTAATGCAATTAGACACCTAATAAACAGTTTATGTCCGCCCTCTTCCCGATGCCTATATTCTTCAATCCTGTGGGTACAGATTCAAAGTGAGTTAATTGTGGCCCCATTAGCAGTAGACAAATTGTGCTTCTAATTAAGTTCACAAGTTTGTAGCCATTAGAGATGTGTTTGGTGGGCATTGTAATACCAGTTTCTTTTTTGGTGGAGTATGCCTGTACAAGTATCTTTGAGACTTTAGAAGCATCTCTGAGAAAGTTTTGATGTGAGTGTGTTTTTCAACCTCTGATAAATTCATGTTTTTCTTCCTAAGTGCACTTATCACTTCCCAATCTTCAGTGAATCACTCTAGTGACTACTGGGGCAACTGTCTTTGCTACATTCTCCTTACATCTACATGAACTTTGTTGTCCCTTTTCCTTACTAAATGGCGCACTCCTGAAAGATGTATAACTACCAAATTTTCCATTGTGGATAATAATTTTTTGCCGTTGTCTTGTTCTGTGGGTGACATGTTCTTTCTCTTTGCTTTGTCAGCTCTTCCTCTCCTTAATGCATCAATGTCTCTTCCTCCTTAACTCTCTTTGGTATTCAAGATTTTATATGAACACTTCATCCTTCGAGCTTATATGGAGGGTGTTCTGTCTTCTGTTTTTAAGAACTTAAAACAGAAAAAGAAAACTGATTAGTCAGATTGTTAGGTCACTGTTTTCAGGGATGATTTAGAAATAAGGCTGCTCTCTCTCTCAATCAAATGACGTTTTCTGTTGATTTTACTTGTTGTTGCTGCTATTGGAGGAAAAACTCTATGATTATTACCAATGAATCCATTTGCTTTGTTGCTTTAAACACTAACAGTGGGAAAGCATGAATTATTTCAACCTTGAAAAATCTGCTTCCATGACATAGTAAATCAAATAAAGTGTTTTGTATTATTACCGAAGAATAATGCTTTTAAATTGTTCTCTGTGAGCCTTGCACCTTACAAGGAGTTTGGTTTATGAGAGATTATATTATAATGCATAAGTTTACAATGATGCCTTGAAATTCATATTCCTATTTCTATAGGCCTCTCTTTTGTATACTTTTTCCTATCCCACTCTTTGAACCCGCATGCCATGCTGTTTTAGAATACAACACACACACACACACACACACACACACACACACACACACATATTTTTCTCCCTTTTGTGTATCTGACAATCTTCCATCTACAGATTAAGCAGGCTTCTCTTGGGATTCATGGTATACATGTGCAGTTTATAGGGATCAATTTTTTGGAATCCTTGGTATGTGGAGTTTTTGCAATCTCATATAGTTTTTAGTACATAGTATCTGAATGGCCTTTTTTGCTTGCTTTTGCCCTTAGGATTACTTTTTTGTCCCCCTCAGGTGTCAGAGTTTTCTCCTTCTACATTGAGTGCTATGGGCCTTCCTAGGGAGTTCCATGATCTATGCCGCAGGTCGCTAGAGCTGGACTATTTGAAGGCACGTGTCACTGTTCACACCTCTTTTCTTATGCTTACTGCAAGTGAAGCTGCCCATATAGAATGGCTGGCTATTCAGACATTTTCCTGCAAATCTTGCATAATGTTATGTGATACCCTATTTATATGTTCTTCACTGTACTTAATGGTAGGTGTTCTATTGTTGGACACGAGATGCTGCTCTAAGCGTTGCAGACAAAATAACTGAGTCTGACTCCGCAGTAAATGAGGTTAAAGTTTGTACAGCTGCACTTCGTCTCATTCTCCAAATTCTGAATTGGGAATTCCAATGCAACTCAAATGGCAAAAAAGGGGTGAATGTTTTCTCAAGTGGAATTAGACATGATACTGCATTGTCCAACAGGACCGAGTGCATCTTAGTGCAGGTTTGTTTTCTCAATAGCGTCTCATTATGTGCAACAAGTCTTGCTGGTGTATTCAGATAACTGACTTAAAAACTGGGAGAAGAGTGAGGAAATTGTCTGATCATTCTGCATACTATTGGTGCTTGCTGGTTCTTTTCTATTCTTAAGAACTTCTGTAGTTGAATATTTGGCCTTTTCATCTGATCCTGTACAATGTTTACCTGTGTCTGGCGGGATGGATTGCCATACTTGGATATATCTCTGCCACTGTATTGATGATGATAGCCTGGTTTTTTTTGCCGTTAATAGCCTGGTCCTGGATGGCGTGACATCTTAATTTCAAGTGGAGATATTGCTTGGCTGTTGAACTTATACACAGCTCTTAGACTGAAGTGTTCCCATGAAGGTTTTTCGATAGACTGCCCAATTGCAGTTTCTGCTCGAAAGCTTATTCTGCAGTACTGTTCTTTGACAGGCACGATATTTCCTTCAGGTACATGCACAACTCAAAATTGAATGTTTAATTTGTTCTTTGACAGGCTCGATATGCCCTATGGTATGTTTTGGTGGGAGTAAGGACCAAGTAAATGCCATCATGAAGACTGATTGATGAATGAATGTTGTGGTTCATTTCTGATGCAAGGCTGGTTGTCTAGTAATAAGCTGTATATCAATATTGTTGCTTGAGCGAGTTCCTAGATTGCATTGATATTCTAAAATGGCAAACTGATGTGACACATTGAATTGCTATTAGGAAATCATGGTATTCAAACCTGAAGTCAAACATATCGTCTGATCTTTTTTTTATTTCAGAGTTGTAATCATTGTCAGCTTGTTGAATGAAAATCTTATACAGCTATAAATCGTTTGCCACAGCAGCTCCAAACATACTGTATACTTCCGCTCCCCCACCCAACACCCCCCCCCCCCAAAAAAGAAAAAAAAAACTCCTTCAAAACCAAAACAAGTGGCTCTTATCATCAGTTCAGGATTGGCACTTTCCCTGAGTTCGTGATTAATCTCTCTTCATTCATGAAATTTAAGCATTTTCTTTCATTAGCTTTTATTAACATCAGGTCTATAAAGCTGTAAGAATCAGCCATTTCTGTGATTTCCTCTCGATTCTAAGAATTCATTTAGCTGACACTAGTCGTCGTTTAATAAGCAGACAATGGACAACTGCAGGAGCATCATCTGCTACAACTGCTTTCAGGGATTATACCATGGATGGACCCACCAGATCTTGTTTCAAAACAGATTGAATGTGGAAAGAGTGAAAGGTCACTTTTCTCTGAATCACCTTCAGCTGCTGGCTGACTATGTTTTATGTCCCCTCAATTTCTTCTTTCTTGTTTATGCAGTGAGATGCTTGATGGTTGCCGGGCACTGTTGGCTATGGCAACTGTCACAAGTCCAACTATGTTTAACCAACTCCTTAAATCAATTAGGTTATTCTTCTGTTCATGCATAATTCTTGGTGTTATGTAATGATGCGCAGAGCTCTTGATTGCTGGATTGCTACTTGATAGCTGTTATCCATATGTAATGATTGAAACAAGTTGACTTATTCCACTTGTCAGGCCATTTGGTACCTTTACCCTGTTATCTACCTTGATGTGCGAAGTCATAAAAGTCCTAAGTACGAAGGACCCTGAGGAGGAAACATGGAGCTGGGAGGCGCGTGATATCTTACTAGATGCCTGGACTGCGCTGCTCATGGTACATTGTCAATGTTTCATAGCATGCATGCAATGATATCATTTGCGTCTGGAAACATCGAAAGAAATTGCCCAGGATCCATTTTTTAGTAAATTGCTTATCTCTACTCCACAGATGAGGGTGAGTGGTTTTCAAATGATTCAGGTGAATGGCTTAGCATTGGCGGTGTATCAGTAAAATTTACTAGTTATAATGAAGGTCTTTGTTTGTGAGTTCTGAAAGTTTGACCAGTATAGCCCGAATTCTTTATTTGGATAATCTGATTTACTTTATCTTCTAAAGTTTCTCATTTTCAACCATGAACCATCATTTTAAAACAACTTATTTTCTATTATTAGCCACTGGATAGTGCTGGTGGGATTGTACTGCTTCCACCTGAAGGTGTTGATGCTGCGGCCACCCTCTTCGCATACATTGTAGAATCTGAGCTAAAAGGTAATTATGTAGGTTGTTTGCAGCATCACTTTGTTTCTCTGCCACAAGCATTTGGCTAAATCTTGGTACCACAGCTGCTTCTGCTTCTGCGTTCAATGACGATGCTGACTCAGACTATCTTCATACTTCCATTTCTGGTAAGTCAGTTCAATGTCAGAACTTATTCATCTTTGCCTTTCCTTCGTGGCTTAAGCATCATGTTTTATTAGATTTTAATCCCCGACTGTTTTTATTGTCAACCTATTTTTACAGCAATGGATGAAAGGCTAAGCTCTTATGCTCTTATCGGAAGGGTCGCTATTGATGTTGCAATACCTTTGCTCACAAGACATTGCACTGAACGGTTTTCACGTCTACATCAGGTTCTCTATGATATATTTTGATGGCCTTTGCTCTAGGTGTAGCATTTTCTTTGGTTATTTTTTCCCTGGGAAGTATTTGGATGGCTAGTACTTGACATGGAGATTGATTGTTGAATTTTAATTCGTTATCCAAACTGCTATCCTATATTTGATTCAGTCACTCCCTGTGCCATATTAGGATCTGCTGAGATTGGACATTTCCCTATGACTTATGTTACTCAATTTTCTGCTCACCGACTTGTGAGGCAATTGAAAGATTAGGTTCCCATAGGTGGTTGGTTTTTTGGTAAAAATACTGTGCTGGTGCACAAACAAAAATGCAACTTTAGGTGGAATATTCCATATCTGTAAATGACATAGAGACTATGCTTGGAAAAGAGATTGGGAAATAGAAGGAAGGTCTTGGAGGAAGTGTCAGTAAAGCATCCAGGTTAACTTCCGTGTTTTTCCAGTTAAAAGTTTGGTGTATTTATAAGTACAGAACCTGGATGGATATATGTGATGAGGGATGTTCAGAAGTATAAATCTGCTATTAGCCAGTCAATTCATAGTTATATGCGCAATGCAATTACCATGCTATGGGCTGCTTTGATAAAAATCTTGGATTCTTTTCCCTTTAAAATATTTCTTTTTAGTGTCTTGCCTTTTCCTACTAAATTTCCATGTTTCTTCCATTCTCACTGTTTGTGGCTTATCTACTAAATTTTTACCCAATATGTAGGGCGGGGGCTCTTTCGATCCAACTGAAACCTTGGAAGAACTCTACTCTTTGTTACTAATAACAGGTCATGTACTTGCTGATGAAGGCGAAGGAGAGACACCCCTGGTACATTGTCAATGTTTTCCTTCAAACTGTTATTTTTTTCCTACAAACATAAAGTTTATCCTTGGTAAATTCTTTGAAGAAAATAACTGTTGCTTTTGATTAAATTTATTGTTTTTGCAATGATGAGATTCCTTGATTTGGCATTGTGTTTCTTTGCCTATTCATCACAATATTGTTCTTGCTAGAGAGAGGTATACGTTTGTGATGCAACAAGAAGTTTGAGCTTTGCCACGAGTTTTACAGTCCTTTTGGTTAAACATTCACTCGGAAATGGCTAATTCTCTCTTTGAAATTGTTGGTCCTGCTTATAGAGAAAAAAGACAAGCTCTCTGTGCTTAAAGGGTGTCTTATGATTACCAATTAAATGTCAGCTTCAATACACACTTCTTGCTAAGCAATTTTTAAAAACACCCAGCTTATGTGAGCCTAACCCAATCCATTTGAGCTGTTAGATGACGTGGGTCTCACATAGGACCCAGCAAATTTGACAGCTCACATGACTTGCATGAACCTGGTATAAAAAATGATTTTTGCTCCTTGCTTTTCTTTTGTCAGTTTCATGAGATGCATGTCACAGTCTTACTTTGCCATCTGCATACTTTGCCATCTTGCAGTTGTCTGTTGTTCCTTTACTAACCCTGGAAAAATCCTTCTAATCTAGAATCCACTAAAGTGCCGTGAAATCAAATTGGCATGCAGGGATGGGGCCAAATATGTCTGATATTAAGCATCCACAAGAGTTCCAAGCCCCTCGCCATCAATTTTCTTCATGAGAATTGTATGAACCAAATTTCACCAGAGTTTTGTAAAGCAGTTCACTACAGAAAATGAACCTTTTTTCATGTATTAATCTTTGACAGCACTTCTGATGTCAAACATGCTCCTGTCGTGCAATAGAAAGCAAAGATGGGCCGATGAAGAAATGCTAGAATGAGACTAGATTTGACAATGTATTAATCAATGATGGGGGACAATCAATTGAGGATAAGATAATAGAAACTTGTTTGATGTGGTTTTGACATATGAAATTTGAGGTGTTTGGATGCTTTAAAAAGAAGCCACAAGTTTACCATCACGACTCCATCCAGAAGGCATAGGTGAGGTCTGAGAACACATGAGATCTTCAAAAGGACCATAAATCAAGATTCAGAACACGGTGATGGTAGAGCAAAATGGTATAAGATACGTGTTCTGGATCGTAGTAGTGACAAAATGCTTGTTGCTCATACATGTTTGCCATGCAAACCATTTCCATGTTAAGACAGCTCCTCATTAAAGATAATGCGGGAAATGCTTTTCTTTATTAAAGGTTAAGGATGACATATTCAAATAGTAACCCCATAACTTGACTGTTTGTGCTTATGCAATGTGATTACAGGTTCCAATTGCTATACAAAGGCATATTGCGGACTTTGTGGAACCAGATAAAAATCCTGTTGTCATCCTTTGTAGGTACTTTTCATTATTTGCCTAATGAGACAATGGCGCATACATCTATGTGTAGTAGATTTAACATTCAAACAATTCCCTTGACAAAATTTTAGTCATATATTGCATCCTCTTTGTACTAAAGGGCACACAAGGGCATAAACAACAGTGGTTTTGTGAAAATCTATCCTTCCTAACTTTTCCTACTGAAGCCTTCTGCTTCAAGTCTAGTTCCAGCCATCTGATAGCATTATCAGCACTTTCTCCTTCTGACTTTCTTTGCTTCCACGCTACTGTCAGACTCTGCAGAGAATAACTCAAGCATGAATTTGTCCTCTAGTCATGTCTTGTGTGCGCTCGTGCCGGGTCATGACTCTTAACACATTTGACATGTCATGTTGCACAAACAAATCGTCATACCTGAAAGTTTTAGGTGTATGATGAAATATCTGTTCCTCATCAAGAAAGCACCTGATACTTGCTGGTGTAATATTGGTTTGTCCAACAATGGATGGTGCTGGATGAAGATGCTTGCTGCTATAAATTCTCATTAGACGTCCACAGTTGATTAATCATTTTATTAATCTACTAGTGGTCATAAGATGTGTAAATGCTCCTGTTCTGGTTCTACAATAAATTGAGATTGCTATATATGCAAATAAATCTTGTGACTGTTCTTTGTTTGTCGCTGAAGTAAATGAAAAGAGGCAATGTACGCTTGTTCTCCTGCGTGCTTAATTTAATTGTCTGGCCTATTAGCTGCGCTACACAGCTTGGAGACGTAGTAAGCCTTCAATTCAGTTGCAGTAATGTAAAGCTGACTAATTTGCCGATGCAACGATGTGTTTTTTTTTATCCACTTTCATAGTTTACCTTACAGGATAGCGACGCTCAGAGCATGTTTTATTCTGTCTAAAGAGATTGATTGGTCCTTCACGTGGGATATTTTTATTTGATTCTCCTTTGTTGTTGCAGCTCAATCATCAGGTTTGCTGAACAAAGCTTAAATCCGGAAAGTAGATCATCATATTTCAGTCCTCGACTTATGGAGGTACATCTCAAGTTCATTCCCTGTTAATTTGGGTGCATTTTGTTCCTATTTACCTATAGAAGAGATTTTCACTGGATGTAAGTTGGTGTTCAATTTAACAATTACTTTAGGACGTTGTGCAAGAGTTTCTTATCAGTCCAAACATGCAAGTAGTAATATGAGCCACAGCATGTATATTAGGGTCAACTATCTATTTGACCCTTCGCCAGAAGATATTGGCAGTAGATACACAGAAAAATTTCATGTCACCATATCTATTGTCACATATAAAATTCTTGGTTGTATCCTTTTTCAAATATCATGTGGCCATGTCTACAAAATTATTCTTCAATCAAACTACACATTGTTAGCATGCTTGAACTTGTATGGGTTTTTCACTTTGCACTAGCCTTGCTCTTGATTTATGTGTTGAAGCAAATGCTTTTAGGCTATAATATGGTTCCTTGCAAGATGGTCCCAAACTTATCTAATGTCACCGGAAGAATCTCAAGACAGCAGTTACAGTTCAAAAGCTGATAATAGGCACCAAGTGCAGTCAACAGGTTCTTGGCGAACTGTACTCAGATATTTCAATGAGTATGATCATGGCAAGACTGTGCTTGACATCATTATCCGGGTAGCCATAGCAACATTCATGTACTATCCAGGGGAGAAGTTTTTGCAGGTACAGTCACTGGTTAAGCTTCTCTCTAGCTAGTATACGCATAAGCACTTCCTATCCCAGAAAAAATTCTCTTTTTATATGTATATTTCTGTTTTATGTGATGTGATTTGCATAGGTTAGCGTGCCATAATAAAAAGGGAGCTACTGTTGCTTTACAATTTTTCACAGATATTTTAGCTTACGTTTTCTTGCAATTCCTTTGGGTGTCTTTATTTACTGTTATAATACAAATATGACAAATAGAACTCTTCAGTGCCCCCAACCGAAAGAGGATAAAAAAAAACAGGAATGTTCTGCTTCCTTGTGCATACCCAATTGAGGGAAGTAGAGCAACTTGATGGAAGTAACTAAAAAGAAATAGCTTTTAGTTTATGAGCATGCATTAAAAAACAGAAGAAGGTGACAGGAATAGGCAAAATGAATGAGAGGGAGGAATTGAGAAAGAAAAAAAGAAACAAGATGGAAGCATTAGGACTCATCACAGAAGAAATGAAATAATGTTCAGTCACGTATTAGGAAAACGAAAGGTGACAATAATAGGCAAAAAGAATGACAGAGAGAGATTGGAAGAGGAAAAAGAGAATAACACAACGGAAGCATTAGAACTCATTGCAGAAGAGAGGCATATACTGCAGATCGCTCCAGCAAATTTCTGATGAACTGCTATTTGTGTTCTATCTGTGGCATTTTGACTTGCTTAAGTGATGCATATTTTTTTTTTCAAGTACCATATGATGCATTGTGTGATGGTTGTTCACATTTGTGCTGAAATTGTTCTCTCTCTCCTGCTTCAAGGATACTTCTGTTTCCCATGATTAGGGCATTGCCCCGGACCTACTGTGTTCTTCAATATGTTAGAAACTTTTTCAAAAGGATGGACTAATTAAATATTTTTTAATTTTTATAGGGCCTGACCTGTTACCAGCTGCTTCATGCACTAGTTAGGCAAAAGAACATATGCGTCCACCTTGTAACACTGGTAAGCTACTTAATTTTTATCTTGTTGTCAATAACTGTGAATATCTGGTAAGTAGATACTTCGAGAAACATAAAATTTTTGTTATTTTGGCATAAATGTCAGTCTGTCTTAATTTATTTCACAGGAATCCTGGAGCAAGCTGGCTATTGCTTTTGCTAATGAGAAAATGCTGTTTATGTTGAATGGATCTCACCAGGTAGGAATTGTAGTTTTTTCGAATGGGTTATAGTACTTTCTCATTTTCCTGAACGTCTTCTCTCTCTTTGTTAGAAATCCTTGGCTCAAACACTTGTTCTTTCTGCAACTGGCTTTAGAGATTCCGAGTCAGCAAATCAGTGAGTGCAGTTCTCCTCTTTGTTCAGGAATGATTTAAAGTGTTGATTGTGTGCCCTCAGGACTAATGCCAAAGTTTGTTCTCAGGTATGTGAGAAATCTTATGGGGCATATGACAACATACCTAGTAGAGATATCCTCCAAGAATGACTTGAAACGAGTTGCTGAACAGCCAGATATTATCCTGTCGGTAAGGGATGTATTCTTTTTACACCAACATGCAGCAACAAGCTCCAATTGTTTGCACACCTGTCGGTCACCATTTTCTTCCTCATTTTTCATTGAAGTGGCCTCATGCAGGTTACTTGCCTGTTGGAACGGCTTCGTGGAGCTGCCAGTGCATCGGAACCTCGAATGCAGAAGTCCATTTATGAGATGGGGTTTTCAATATTAAATTCTACTTTGATTCTTCTTGAAGTTTATAAGCATGAGGTATTCATGTATAAACTTAGCAAAACCTCCCCATGTTAAGTCGTTGTTCAAGTAAAATGAAATCCGCATCATAGCAAAGAATTTAGGTCCAGCAGATTACTGATTTATGTATATGTATTTAGAAATTCATAGTTGTTTTCTCATTAAAAGAAGAAAATATAAGTTTCCTTTATGGTGTTAACTTCTGGTAGCACAAGTGGCTCTTAGTTTCTAGTTTATGCAGCTCTGTGAATCCCTTTGCAGTTTTCCTCAACAACCGAAGCTGAAATAGCAAATCCTGTCTTTAAGATTAAAAATCAAGTTGTGGTGTACTCAAATTCATAGAAAATTTCTTGACTTAGAGAATGATGAAAAGGATTTCCATTGTCGTTAGTAGCAGACTGCCTACTATTGTACTCACAAGCTTATGTTCTGTAATGGGATATTTCTCTTAGATTGCGATGTCAATGTATTCTTTTATTCCACTTTTGAGCTGCAGTAGATACAGATTGACTGAAGTATCATCGTATTGGATGCCTAAGGTTTATTTGAGAATAACCCCTTTTTATTGTGTAGTCTGCAGTTATTTATTTGCTGCTCAAGTTTGTTGTTGAATGGGTGGAGGGGCAAATTACCTACCTTGAAGCACAAGAGACCACAGTTGTTATTGATTACTGCATGCGCTTACTTCAACTTTACTCATCCCACAATATTGGCAAGGTAAGAAAACTATCTGTTGGTAGACTCTTCTTGTTGGCTGGCTGAATTTCTCTGTAAGATTGTGAAGAAGTCTTCATTGAAGCCTTTGACTAAATATTCATTCCAGGACCTCTAACCTTTTCCATCTCTCATTTCACTTTTGTAGTTTCCTTAATTAACAAAAGGACCTTGTAATGACTCACTGTACCCCCATATCATGTCCAAACTCGGATTCTTTTCTGAAAATCATGCTGTTCTGGTGACAGATTTTATTTATGTTCCAGTTGCAGTGTTCATGCTTCTTCTGTTACTATCTTAAGGGTTTAGCATCATAGTATTGTGATTATTTTGGTTTTATCCCTTGTTCCCAGATTTCTTTAAGTCTGTCAAGCAGCTTACTCAGTGATGCAAAAACAGAGAAATACAAAGATCTGCGTGCTCTGCTTCAACTCCTTTCTAGCCTTTGTTCAAAAGATCTGGTACTGACGTTTCTGTTCATTCATTATTTCATGTTTTGCCTTTCCTAATGTTATCTGTATTTTGCTATGGCAAATCATTTACTCTTCCATACTTGATCAAGTGTAGGTTGATTTTTCATCGGATTCTTTGGAAGCCCATGGAACAAGCATATCTCAGGTGAATCTTATGATGCAAAGCACAAAGAGTTGTGTTGGATGGTGTCTAATTATCGACTTTGCAGGTTGTCTTCTATGGTCTTCACATAGTCACTCCTCTGATATCTTTGGAGCTGCTGAAGTACCCCAAGCTTTGTCGTGATGTGAGTTGAGTCATTCACATCATACAAGAAATGGACTTGGGACTTTTTTTCTTTGAGTTCTGCTTGATGTTTACTCCCCCTCTTTTCTTTTTATCACTGCAGTACTTCTCCTTGCTGTCACATATGTTGGAAGTATATCCTGAAATGGTGGGACAACTAAACAATGAAGCCTTTAGTCATATTCTTGAGACTCTTGAATTTGGTCTGCATCATCAGGTAATGCTTTCAGCTTTTCTTTGTGAAAGGATATTCAGTCCTTTAGTGGCTATAAGTTGACGAGTCAATCGGAGAAAAGTTGTTTCTCATATATGTTTCTTTATTGCTCATGGCTCCAGTAAATGGCACCATCAAAATTGGCATTCTTCTCCATGGTGCTTAGTTGATATGCGTTTACTTTGGCTTGTGGCTTTATATCTTTCTGTAATGTGAAAATGTTACTTTCTCCACACGATTTAGGATTCGGAAGTGGTTAACATGTGTCTGAGAGCTCTTCGAGCACTTGCTTCCTACCACTACAAGGAAACAGCTAGTGGGAAGATGGGCTTGGGATCACATGCCTCGAGTCTTAGAAATCCAAAGGGCGAACTACAGGAAGGCATTTTTAGTCGGTTCCTCCGTACAACATTGCAGTTACTTCTTTTTGAGGATTATAGGTAGGGAACTCATCTATCTATTCCTTGTTAATGGAATATTGCTAGCTATCTTGTCTCACGTTTAAAGTCTGCTGTTTCAGTCCCGATCTAGTTGGTGCTGCTGCAGATGCGCTCTTTCCCTTGATACTCTGTGAGCAAGGCCTATACCAGGTACATATTCTGAATTGTTTAGTGCGTAGTAACCAAAGTAGCATGTTAGATATTTAATGAAGATGATCTGCTGACTCTGCCTATTTTACAGAAACTAGGCAATGAGTTGATAGAGAGACAGGCGAATCAAACATTTAAATCAAGGCTGACAATTGCATTGCAATCTCTCACGAGTTCGAATCAGCTTTCGTGCACACTCGATCGGATGAACTACCAAAGGTTTAGGAAGAACCTGACCGACTTCCTGATTGAAGTTCGTGGGCTCTTGAGGATAGTGTGATGAGTGCAGCAAGGTGTTAATATCTCGTGTGTGGTGAGTGCTGTGGATGATGGAAGTTGCAGCTCCGAGAGAAGCTATAGTTTTTTGAAGTGGACAGAGCCTTTGTCGACACATTCATTGGCGCATGCATAGACACAGATACCTGCACATGAAGAACACATGGACACCCATGGATCCGAAGGTGCACTGTGAGAACTATGGAATCTGCTGCTTAGGAAGGAGAAGTGCAGAAGGGGTATATTTGCTTCGGAGGGGGGGTGTAAAATCATCAAAGATGATGTAGCAATTTTGCGCCATTTCTGTATTATTTGTCTTGTAAATGTGCATAATCATTGTGTCAAACCACTTTTAAAAATAGAGCGTTCCTCCCTATGATTACTATTACTTTCATTGCATACGCTATTTGTTCCAGCTCTTGAAACCTACACCTCTCTCTCTCTCTCTCCGTGTGTACGTGAGAATAAGATGTGCCGCTACTTAAAAACTGGGCTAACGTGACACTGGGTGCAATTGATAACCATTTTGTTCCAGAAATTAATTTTTGGCTAGAAATTAAATTTTCTATTTTTATTTCATGGACAAGTTTCTTTGCCAAAATATCCATTTGATAATGACACAATTTATATTCATGAAATAGAAATTCATTTAATAACGACATAAAATTTCTTTCTTCCTAGTGATCGGGGGTAGTGGCGGAGGGTCGTCGTTTCTTGGGGTTCGGTTTTTGGATCTGATTTTTGGGGTGGTGGGGAGATCGGCGCCTCGTTTTGGTTGCCGTGGATTTAGGTTATCCGCCGGAAGGAGATCTGCGGCCGGGTTTTGCGGGGGTGGGGTTTTGCTTCTGATTAGTTGAGAAACCAAACCCAAGTTTGTGGGGGTGGGGTGAGCTGATTTGGGGGTTCGTTATCGTTGGGGCTGATTTGAAGCGGTTAAAAACCAAACCCGAACGAACCGAACCAAACCAAATCGGCTTATCGGCTCAGTTCTAATTGGTTCGTTTCTATTTGGTTCGGTTCAAGGAGGAACCCATTAACGATTCGGTTCGGTTCGGTTTTCAAAAAACCGAACCGAACCGAACTGCTTACACCCCTACTTTCATTGCATACGCTATTTGTTCCAGCTCTTGAAACCTACACCTCTCTCTCTCTCTCTCCGTGTGTACGTGAGAATAAGATGTGCCGCTACTTAAAAACTGGGCTAACGTGACACTGGGTGCAATTGATAACCATTTTGTTCCAGAAATTAATTTTTGGCTAGAAATTAAATTTTCTATTTTTATTTCATGGACAAGTTTCTTTGCCAAAATATCCATTTGATAATGACACAATTTATATTCATGAAATAGAAATTTGTTTAATAACGACATAAAATTTCTTTCTTCCCAGTGATCGGGTAGTGGCGGGAGGTGGCCGGTGTCGGGTGGTGACGGGCGGCGATGGGTGGCGATGAGGGGCGGTGGCCAATGGTGGGAGGCGGCTGGCATAGCGCAACGGCAGCGGATGGTGGGGGTGGGTTGGTGTCGGGTGGCGGTGGAGGATGATGGGCGGGCGGGAGGAGGCGGCCAGCGAGGGGCGGCCGAGTGATGGGAGGTGGGCGGCGTCGAGGCGGCGGCAACAGATGGAGGTTAGGCGAGGAGGCAAACAGCGTCGAGCAGTGGTGGAGGGGCTACGGATGGCAAATGGCGGTGGATGGCCGTCGGTAGTGTGAGCAGCGTTGGAAGGACGGTGAAGGGGCGTGGTGGGGTGAAGGCGGTGGGCAGCGGCCCAATGGTGGGAGGCAAACGACAACGAACGATGGTGGTGGGAGGTGGCGACATTGGAAAGGGGGGCGTGGCCGGCGGAACCCGATGGTGGTGGGGTGGGTGGGTGAGTGGGTGAGCGGCTAGTAGCAAGGGCGAGAGATAAGAAAAGTTTTTATTTCTTACTTTTGTTCTAAAAATAGAAAAATAGGTGCTTTTTACTTCTGATTTCTGTTCCAAACCTATTTTTAAAGTAGAAATTTATTCCATAAATAAAAAAAATGAAATTGCGTTATCAAACAGATTTTTGTTTTAAGCCTGTTCTCAGGAACAGAAAAATAAAAAAATAGAATAATTATCATTCGCATCCTCAGCTAGTGGTATTTGCAGCGTTCCTTCGGGAAAAGGTACCAAAAAAGCTATTGCATTTGTTTCATTTTAGTTTTAAAATATTCAATTATGCCGATTGAGTCACAAACATTATTTGGATTTATCTATACAATCTATCTATCCAATTCTGGCAAAAAATTACTGAAATGAATATCGGCCGTCACCAACGGTAATGTGGACGAATTTTACAATTTTTTCTGAATATTTTATAATATTTTTCTTATCTTATCTTTTCTTTTCTTTCTTTGTTTTTTTTTACAACTCTAGGCTAGCGGTGAGGTCACTAGCTGACCCTTGCCTAATCAGGGCGAGGGCCGACACTCTCGCCTACTTGCATGGGCGAGGGTGTCGCCTAACAATAGGCAAGGGTTGTGGTCCTTTCTTGGGATGTGGGCGAGACTGGCCCTCACCCAAATATCGCAAGCTCACAATTGGCAAAAAAGGGAAAGAAAAAGAAAAAAAGAAGAAAATGAAAAGTAACAACAAAATAACTAAAAGACATTTCAAAAAAATTATTTATGCTAATATCACATAGAACGGCGAGCGTTCGTGACAATGATTTTAGATCAAAATTGGCCCGGATGAATTATATTGACAAATCGTTAAAAGGTTTAAAATCGAACTAGCATAAATACAAGATGAAAAGTAACAACAAAATAAGTAAAAGAAATTTCAAAAAAATTATTTACGCTAGCACTAGCTATGTTACATAAAACGGCAAGCGTTCATGACAATAATTTTAGATCAAAATTGAACCTGATGAATTATATTAACAAATCATCAAAAGGTTTAAAATCGAACTAGCACAAATACAAGATGCATTGGACTTTTTTGCTACTTTTCTCTTACATTATTACGCGGTGTCCACTGTCTCTTACACAACATCCTAAACAATTTAAGACAGCATATAACTAGGGAATTCCAGGCATGGGAGATATATCCTATTTGTTCCCTCATCGACTTTCCAGAATCTGTAGGAAGTACTTTTTTAAGGATAAAAGCGCAGTCTCTAAAGTTTAGGACAGCCTCTAGTGCGGCCGCTAAAGAGCTTACCACAGGGACCGTGAAATTGGGACGGCTTCATGTTCCGCCCCTGAAGTGCTTCATTACATACCCTCAATTCTGTCGCTGTTCTCTGCCAAATAGAGAACTTGGCGAATGGTCGAGCCCAGTCTCTGGTTTTCTAATGAACGGTTTCAAAGCCCCACCCGTAAGTAGTCTCTGCATAATAGCGATTCCGAAAAGCCATTCCTGATGTAAACATAGGGAGCAGTTTCGAAACTGAATGTGCCATAGCAATAACAAACCATATGCTGGCATTGGAGTTCAACGAAATGAAGTGAGATGCAAGGAATGAAGCAACAGGTTGCCTGGACTAGCAAACTAGTGCAAAACATAAAAGCCAACACGAAAAAACAAGGATTCAAAGAAATGCTACGTTCTGCAAGGTCAGTTGGGAATATAGTCACTGGAAAACACTGTGCATGTCTGAAATTCCTAGATAAAAATAATGGACATTAACAGTATGAAATGAATGTTCATGCAGACGGTCTGAGAACACAAACTGATGAGATGATGGAAATCGGGTAATTACATAATTTGATTTTGACTTCAATGTGCCCATGGATCACTAGATTTAATACACAGCGAGAAAAAACATCGAAATCTTAAGATCACCGTCATAAAAATGAGTAAAAGTCATGTTCCAGAGCTATTTGTGAAATATCCCCTTCTTTGAAAGCTTTGGCTTCTTCTGACTATGATTCTGCCAGAATAAACAAAGGGAGAAGTTAGTGGTGGAGTTGAGATCTGGGAAGGGAGAGAGAGGGACCGATTTATGAATCTTAAGATACCTTATGTCGATCTAAAGCCTCGTAATCAGTTCTCTCCCTCCAGTTGCTTTTTCGGAGCTTAATTGGACGATTCCCCACGTACTTACCTGAAATAACATAATTAAAAGCAATTCAATTCCTCACCCGTGTATGTCGATGTCAAAATAAGGCATATGGAGTTACGCCTAGTAAAATTTATTAGGTTCACGACAGACTGAAGGTTGATTCCAATTGCTCATTCTCATATAAGCCCGATCGGAAAAAACAATTTCCCATCTCATTATGTTATATGAGCAATCCTAGACTCAATAGGATTGTGGTTTACAATATTGGTTTAGTAAATGATGTGTCAAACTGTGAATAACCCTTCGACCTAAAAAAAAAAACTGTTAATAACCCTTTTAAGAAGTAGGCCATATTCAAGAATATGGTTTGACAGTCACTTGGTAAACCAATTTTATAAACAAGTCTTGCTAATTGTAGCATTTTCCATAATACACTCAAGTGGTGGAGCTTGTAATTGAACATAAAAAATCAAGTCCAACAGCGTCCACACAACAAAATCGACTATACAGCAGAGAAGTGATTCTTGTTATACAGAAACCCAAAATCTTTTAGAAGAAACTAAAGCATTTTCATAAAAGGCCTAAAAACAACAAGATCACAAATCTAATAACATGAGTTTAGTTCATGAGACAAAATCATCTAAGCCTCGTTCAGAAAAAGATATCCTTAGAGGAGCGATCTTGAAAGTACAATCCCTCCTCTGCGTTAGGAGGGTTTACAAGAGAAACAACTTATTGCCTCCGAAACTGTTGCCATGGTAATCATGTGAAAGACCTCCAGATATGAATATTCAAATGCTAACAAAATAAAAGATAAAAAAACTATTTACTTTCAATAATGCTACAAGAACTAGACCATGGCCTTTCAATTGCTTACTAAACACTCCAAAATGTATAGAACCAATAGTCATTGAAAGATAAACATACCATTCATCTCCTTGAGTGCAGCAGCAAGGTCAGTTGGGTTGGCAAAGCTAACAAATCCATAGCCCTTGGTTTTACCTGTCCGCTTGTCTCTGACAACCTAAATTTAACAGATTTTGCATAAGCATTTAGAACTTTTCTCCACAGGAGGATTCAGCAAATAGGCATTGGATCGCAAATATATATGATTCACTCAACATAAAAGCAAAAACTTGAACGGTCCAAAGCATAGAAATGAGTTCCAATAAGCTTATAGCTACAGAAAAGGACAAATTACCCACCAACACAGCAAAGAAACAACCAAAACCAAAAATAATCAACCATGTGAAGGGAGTTCAGTTATTTACTTTGGAACATCCACATCTCTATCTTGAATAATAGCAGATATAGGAAAGGTAGCCAGAAACTTAGTCCTGTTGGACGCGTATATTGGCAGAGAAATTAAATCTCCGATTAACTACGAAGGTTTCAAGTACCCAAATGAGGTACTCAGGAAGAGTTGCACAAATAGTACCCCACTTTTTTTGTTCCATAAATTCGCAAAATGAGCTACGCTTTTCAGGAATTTCATCCAAAGAAAAAATCATGGAAGATACATAAGCCATATACAGGAAAATGTGGAAGAACTTGCACAGTTAAATAACACATCTATTGCAATATGTTCCACAAACACCATCTAAATCTTGTATTTGGAACCAATCAGGACAGAGCAATCTCTGAGTAGTGAGTAGCCTATCCTGTCAAGCACCAATAGTACAATGCATTCAAAGCAGCGGGTCCAACTATAGCACATCTAAAGCTCATAGGTGTGAAATGAGTTCGCCTATTTAATGAGCCACACCAAGCTTTTGTGGCGACATAGGCACAACTAATACCGAGTTAAATATTTCAGTCATATTGCCTTATCAAGTTGTCATGTGCACTTGAACTAACCTTCTAAAGAACTCAGGATAATGAGCTGGACCAATTTTGCAAAGAGTTATCAATCTATTTAACATGAACTTCTACCTAGCATGAACTAATAGGGATGTATACTTGAGCAACGCAACAATGAGCATAACCTACCTTAAAACAGATAAAACAACAGAATTGCTCTGAGTTCTTCAAACAAAAATCTGAAGCAAAAAACGCAACATCTTCACTCAACAGGTCATAAGCAGCAAAAGCAATTCGTAGGGAACTGAAAATATCAATCTTTCAGGAACATACCCTGGCCATGTTAAAGGAAGGAAATCTCGAAAAGGCTTTTGAAAGTACATCATCATTCACCTCATTACCAAGGTCACCACAAAACAATCGATAATCATCTGCAAGTACCAAGACAATGACAAGAGGTTAGTACGTCGCCAAGTAACAAAGAAGGAAATTGTATATCCAGTACCTGACTAAAAGTGAATAACCACACAAAACAAGTAGAAGCTACATGCATTTGAATACTCCTATGCTTGAAAAATGAAGAGAACAACAAATCCAGAACAATTAGTGGGCAGACTACTTCCTGTGAATGGCATAAACCAGGAACCATAGATGCTATAAAACAGTTGATGTGCTTTGCCATGGACTGAGTAAAGGGATATACTGTTACTGCATAGCATGCAAAAATATATAATCAAGCATGCAATTCAATCCTCATGTTACCAGCAGCTAATTCGAGGGGGTAAACAAGAACTTTGACAGGTTCAGAATATATTCAAGAGGCCAAGTAGCAGCAGCAAACTAAATTCTCCAGCTGGGATCTTTAGAAACAAATTTACTTAAACTAGATGGAACTCAAAATGCATAAGACCAGAGCACTTTCACCAGCCAATCTCAAAGTCCAAATAACCAATCAACCATTTCCAGTTTTCCAGAGGAGAAGTGAAGGATACAGCTCCTACACCTAAACGCTAAAACAATTCAAACCGAAAGAAGCTTAAACTCTACTCAAGAACCTCTAAATCTCACGAGTTTGCCATAAAAAAAAAGGACTTGCACACAATGCAAACTTTCGAATGAATCATGCTAAGCCACACCGACACATACAAGAAAAATCCCAATATAAGTCAAGACAAAGGGATCGGTTGTTCATACTTTCAGGCCATTCCGAAAGTGTTGGATCCTCCCACGACTGCCCAGCCGCCTTACGAGGTATCGCTTTCTTCTTGGCTTCCGCTTTGTGCTCGATGTCGCTGCTGGCAAGAGCAGCTTTCACACTCTCAAGTGCTTCGGGCGTAATAATCTGCGCATCCTTTTGGAACAATTGCTGCGCCTACGCATACAAAACGAAAACTTTAGAAAAGGATCCAACATCTATGCAGGCGCCCCACCTTTCGTTATTCGGTATCCACCATTAACATAAAGAAATTGCATAAAAATCCTTCGGGTTCGATCATATCGTCGACAAAATCAAAACTTTCCCCCCGCAGAAGAAACTACATTTACGCCTCTCTATAACCAACACTTCCCATCCACTCTCTACCAGCTAAAACATTTCCAAATGCAGCCAGTTCTGGTTCCAGACAACAAAACACGACAAATTTTTTAAACAAGAAACTAACAGAATCCTTCAATTTAACCGGCGCTTCAGCTTTCCAGCAACGACAATCGACGCGGATCAGGCTCACCTGCTGAAACTGAGGGAGGGTATAGACGCCGGCGATCGGCGCGGGGGCCGGGGGAGCGGGGTAGACAGGGCCGGCGTAGGCCGTCGCGGCGGCGGCGGCGGCGGGCGGCGGCGGGGGAGGAGGAGGTGCTGCTGCTGCTGCGGCGGCGGGGGCGTAGGACGGCGGCGCCGAGGGCTGCTGGAGGTGGAAGGGGAGGGGGAAGTAGGAGGAGGATCCGGTCTGGTAGGTGAACTGGGAGGCGGAGGAGGAGGAGGCGGAGGCGGAGGCGGTGGCGGCGGATGAGGAGGACGGAGGCGGCGTCGACATGGAAGAGGAGGGATCGAGAAAGATCCAAAAATCGATCGAAAAGCTCGAGCCTTTACGGAGAGAGGATTTGGGGGGAGATTTTCTAGGGTTTCTTCGCTTCCGCTTCTCGAATCGACAAGGAAGGAGCGAGAGACAGAGAGAGAGAGGAGCTTCTTCTCGAACCTTTTGCTATGCGCCCGCTCGTGAGCCGAAAAATCTCAAATTGCTACTACGCTCGTTCCACGTTTACCACGATTTCACTATAAGATAGTGCAATTTCTGTGACACGAAAAAATAGTCTGGGGTGAATGCAAGAACAGCAGTACCGGTCTGGACTTTTTCCGTGCGAAAATTGATTTGAGGAAAACGCGACGTGAATCGTACTGATATGAGATTTTTTTGATGGCTTTAGCTCGGTTTCAAAATAGGGAGAGACGTATAATTTTAAACTTTCAAAAACCTAAACCACTTAGGCGCTATCCCGACAGAGTACTCTTATCGATGTCTCGACGTATCTCGACTGTCGATTCTTACCTCTTCTTTTGTCGGCTACTGAAATAGCTGATCGAGACACCGAGGGGAGCACCGTGCGGGCTTTTGACGTCCCCGTCCTTCCCATGGAGGCGACGTCGGCCTGACCAGCGGGCCTTAAGCGTTTGGGCCCGACGCAAGTTTATGATGGGCCCAATTATGGGTCACGTGTCGCGGGCTTTCCTCAAGCTACGGCGCTGGTCCATCCTATCCTCACGCAATGGCCGAAACTACATTAAAAGATAGATAGGAGCTAGTCCCACTACCATCTACACGCCGCTTCACTTGGCGTCTTTACTTCGTTTTCGACCGTCGAAGCACGTGAATGAGATGCGTGTCGACGGTCGAGAAATGTCGAGACATACATAGGAACAAAGATGTCGATGGATCGGTAGAACGTTCGGGCACGTATGTTATGTCCCAACCCGGCAATGTCGAGTTGGTTCGGTTTCGTCCGGGTCGAGTTTCAAATCGAACACTGGTTATATCGTTTTTTCAGAGGTTTGATAATATTTTAGATGGAATAAAGTAATGAAAAGTCGTGGAGGCCGCCGGAGCCCAAACAACACCGCCGACCACCCAAAGCTGGAGAAGAAGAAGGTGAAAGGAGACACACCAGATTGCGTCTTGTCTTTCCTCAATCGCAAAGTGAGAACACACTTAAGACTTAAGACTTAACCCGTGGAAATTGAAGGAGACTTTCGAAAGGAGATGGGTGGATCGGAGACTTGCTTCTTTCTCTGACCCTTCCTTTAGGAATAGACTAGTTTTCGAGTTCCGGCTTAGTACCAAACCGAGCGCTACCACTCTTGTTGTGTATCGTGAGGGCTACACGTGTCGGTCGCTTGGTATAATTAGGGCCCGAGAAAAATGTAATATTTGTTGTATGGCTTGATTTATAATGAAATCCCGCATTGCTCTCCACATAAAGTAGGGCACGCCGGCCGAATCATGTAAATTTGATGTTCAATTTATTTCCTTGTACTATTTAGTATTGTCGCAACCTCCCTGCGGCGTCGGCCCTCGGTGGGCCGACAATGGTGGTTAAGAGACTCTTTTTTTTTAAAAAAAAAAAAATTATATGATAAACGGACCCGGGTCGGATCTCCACGTCCGACCCGAGTCGGGATTTAGGTGTCAACAAGTATTATGTTCAATCATTTGTTTTCGTAACAGATCTCATATATAGATAGCTAGCTAGCGAAGTCAAGGCAAATGGCATTGATAGTTGATTTGGCGGTTTAAATGGTAGGCATGGAAGTACTTATCCTGAGCTCAAATAGGTCAACGGGTGACAGCATAAAGGAAAAATAGGGCGAGACCAAAACTATGTCTTCACTTGGATGAGCTATCATCTACCATTTTGGAGTCTTTGGGAGCATCAAAGTTCCATCCTTCATATTTTCTTCACTCATTTACTCAATACAAGCACGACGTGGTAGGCTTTACCCCAACTTCATATTGACTTCATTCATTTATTCAATACAAGTACCACGGGCTAGGCTTTTCCCCCGTGTTGCAAATCTCCAAAGTTTTTCGTATCAGTACACAATATGTGTACCTTATTTGTTACACAACCCACATCTATCACCATCGACATGAATAGAAATTACTTGAGAGATCGATCAGCTATTCTAATTAACGGTGATGACGCAGGTTGTGTAATAAGCGAATTACACACGCTGTATATAAATCGAATCAGCAATCGCATGCGCTATAAAAACACCTAAAACCTAGTCCGGGGACACCTAGCTTATTTATTATTGCTTCCTCCAATTAAAAAGAGTTAGATACACTGTACCATTGACTTTTCTTTCTTTTTCCCCCCGTGGAACCAACCTATGGGGTTGACTATGATGAAGGCGACCCATTATAAACAAAGTAAAGATAAAAGCTTCTCTTTACATAATAATAACACAAATGCGAGGCATAATGTTTAGGCAATGCCATTCATTTAAATGCCAATTCGGGAGTTGGATTTTTACATCGAAGGTGAATACCGACTAAAGAAATTTCACGAGCGGCCTTATTTGATCACCTGATCTCCATGCAAGCGCTTCTTAGCATGACCCGGTTTGTGCAATTTTTTTCGTTTTTTACTTCGCCGATTTCATAATATATATATTTAGTCAACTGTTGCTATGTATCATCTTTAAGTACCAATTTTGTGTCTTGTAGGCTTTGTTAGTATATCCTCTCTAGGTCAAATTTGTTATGAGTGATTCACATCCATAGTGCTCTCGTCTTGAATCTTACATTCGTGTATTGCCCCCAGCCACACAACGCATACTCAATTCATATATACGCTAGCTAAGCACCAAACAATACATGTTGAATATAAGGCCCTATAGACCTTCGAGACCTAGGTAGCGCTATGGAAAACTAACATTCTTTCACAGGAAGGAATTCAAAGAAAGAGACTCTTAAATGGAAATTTGGATCAAGTCCCTCGAGAGGATACTGAAATCAATGAGCTTTTACAAAGTGGAGTCTTACACACGTATCGCTCAATAGTTAATTCTTTTTAGGGATGTATGTAATGGACCATTTGAGACAAGTACTTAATACTGAGTTACATAATACCCGAAATCCTTCCCACAACTAGATACCAGCAATATGTGCAATCTTTGATTAATGTTTGGAGGAGGTGGTCGGGGACGGGCTGCGGGGTGGGTGCAATCTTTGCATTCCCCCAAAACCCTTTAGTCTAAATTGCTTTACATTCTCCCAAAAGTCCCTTAGAGCCTTAGACCAAACGCACCCTTAGGCCAAACAGCTTTCCATTTCCCTAGAGCTTCTCACAAATGCCGAACCAAATTCACCAAAAAAATCGCTCGACTCAATTTCCTCATACAAAGTGCATGTCCAACGACTCGGGAGTGAGCCGAAAAACACAGAGCCCAACAAAAATCTGGCCCGACCCTAATTACCGAGCCCGGTTCAGCTTGGGCCAGGTGGCCGGGCCTAAATAATATTTGGAATTCAGACCGGTTTAAGCCATTTGGGCTTCACCGGCCCGAAATGGCCCAGTCCATATCGGTCCGGCCGAGAACCCCAAGCCCGAAATCTCCGGGTCGGGCCAGGGTTCTCTCATTTTTCCGTTCTTATTATTTTCCGCCCACCCTCCCCCCGCTTAAACCCTACGAGGAGAAAAAGCAAGCAGACTTCAACACACGCACACTCTCTTCTCTCTCTCTCTCTCTCGCCAGTGGCAAAGTCGCAGGATTCTATCGGTCCGGCGTTTGCAAGAATCTCGCCTCGGACAACTTGGTCCGTCGGCGGTCTCGCTCTCTCGCTTGGGAAGGTAATTCGATTGGAATTCCTGGGCTTGATGGTCCTCCGCTTGCTATCTCTGTTGTTGCATCGCGCGCTTTCCGGCGTAGCTTCGGGCCGCCAGCGAAGTGAGGCGCCTGGCGAAAAATCGATTGAGTTCTCATAGATTGAAACGCAGAAGTTGATGGGAATGAGTTGTTGTTAGAGGCTCGGGTTCGGGCTTTTTTCTCTTTTGAATCGGGGGGATGTTGTCGGGTGGAGTGTGCGTTCTGATGGGTTAATATGAACTTTTTTTTGGTAAATTTCGATGCTCTTTTGTCACGTCAGTGGTGAAATGGCTTCATGTCGTGAAGCGAGGTTTTGAA
Source organism: Syzygium grande (assembly GCA_024733475.1). Lineage (NCBI taxonomy): Eukaryota > Viridiplantae > Streptophyta > Magnoliopsida > Myrtales > Myrtaceae > Syzygium > Syzygium grande. The sequence goes on along the minus strand of JAMXDD010000005.1, from coordinate 8,984,045 downwards.
CGGAATTAAGTCTGTTGGTGTTGGTGACCCCCCCCAAAAAAAGGGAAAAAAAAAGAGAGAAGATAATGAAGGAACTCTGTTGGTTTCAGCTTTGACGTTAAAATACTGAGTTTTTCAATTAAATTATCCAAAGAAGTTCCCAAATGGGTTTAACCAATAACCCGGAAAATGTCCCCCATCGCCAAAAGACACGAACTTGATTGGACCCATAATTTCGGTCGGCCTAAGCTGGGTTGTTGATCTAACCAGGTATCTAATGATTCTCCATTTATGTTACCTAAGTGTTGGGAGAGATAGCTAACACCTTCAAGTTCATTTCATCTGGTATCTGTATATTCCGTGGTTAATTAAAGCCATATATGTCTATCCTTGATTGAAATTGGCAGCTGCAGTTAGCCTTCTAAGACAAGTTTTTAGTTTGCACAGTAGCGTGTTGCATTTGGGGTCCGGAATCTACGTCTGCGTTTAGTTCTTGAAACCCCAAATGATAAAGGGAAAGAAAGACTTTCAATGAAGTTTTCTTAGAAGAAGATGACTTTCATTAGGGGTGATCGGTTCCAGGGTAGATTGGGTCCAGATCTAGAACCTGAAACCAACCCTGGTATAATCGGTTCTTAATTTTTGGAATCTGAAACCAATCCTGTTTTTTCTAGACCTTGTTTTGGAACCATCCCTATTTTTCCTTGCCTCGGTTTCGGGGTCCATCCAAGAATCTTTTTTTTTGTTCCCTTTTTTCATTTCATTTTTTTAGCAAAATAATATAGGTAGCAATAAAATAATTTAAAATAAAACATGAATAACAAAAATCACTATCCGCCAAAAGTAACAATCCCCAAAATGAGTAATTGAAATTACAATCCATCAAAATCAACAATCCAAAAGCACTGTATGGCAGGACATAGTCCAATCATATAAATCTTTAAGAGTCACATTTTCGAATTTATTCAACATGTTTAGTTCTTTATTTTGCGCTATGACGAGATAACTCCTCACTTCTGTTTCTAAATGAAATATCTTAAAGAAAAATCAAAAGACTTAGCGGTAAGGCATATGCTCTCACTAGAAAAATGTCTATATATCTCATCTGAATCACACAATATTTAGATGATTTTAAAGGTCGTACTGTTTTACTCATAATTGTGAAACATATTCCAATATTAAACCGAAATCGGTTATAAAATCGGTGAAGTAGGGTAACATGATATAGGTTTTTTACTTTTTTTCACATTATCTCAAACCCGGTTCTAAAACAGATTTGGATTGGTTTTTACTTGGAATCGAAAACCAGATCGGTTCTAACCGGTTCCCAAAAAGTGGAACCGATATCCGGACATGTTCTTGTTAGAATCGATTCCCAAACCTGTTTTTCGGGTGGGTTGGTTCGGTTTTAAACCCAATCCGGTTGCACATCCCTAACTTCCATGTTTTATTAACTATGTAGAATCGACACATTGGAATGGCCAACGTGCCGGTGTCCGACACCGACACGCATGTCGGACATGCCGACACGCCCGACACACGGTCAACACTCCGGACACGCTCCCGACACATGAGTCCGGAATCACGACGTGCACGGGTCCATTTTATAAATTTTCAAAAAATTCGGGGTCAAAATGTAAATTCATAAAAAAAATTTTAAAAAAAAAAAGGAGAGAGAAAAATAAAAGTAGAAGAAAAATGGCTAAAACAGAAGCTAGGTCTTCGTTTCCTCTGCCCTCCCACTCAAAACTCTCTTCTTTCTGTCGACCACCAATCCACCGCGAGGCGCTCTCCACGCCGGTCGCCGGTCGCCGGTCGCTGCTGCAGCCGAGTAACAGCCTAACAGGTACACCTCTCTCTCTCTCTCTCTGTTTCTGCTGATTGCCTGGCCACGGGGCTCGATCGCGCGGTCCCCGAAAGCCCGAGGAAAAGGGGAGATGGTCGGTCCTCTGCAGACCCTACGGCTGTGCATTCGGACGGGCGGCTCGCCGCGGGGGCCCCCCGCGCAAACCCCCGTCCTTTTGCTTTGACCGCCCTTTTTTCGAAACTTTAGAAAAGATGGTGAGGGGTCTCAACTCGACACGTACGACACGGACATCGGAACAGACGACCCCAACCCCCCCTCCCTCTTCCGCCGGCGGATGAATCTCGCGGCGGAGGAATGGGGCGCCGCGGCGGCTCGGGTCTTTATCTGTCGGCCATGGCCATCGAGGGAGGCGGCCGGCCACCGCACCGACCTTGTGTATTCTTTGACCTAATCGTTGCTTCCCCTAGAAAGAGCCATCTCTCTCTCTCTCTCTCATATTTTATGATTTTCTTATTGTGAACACTTGCTACTTCTTTATTTTATTGATATCATTGGATGCCTCGTGTAAGTTGGCAATCGAATAACCGATTCACAATTAAAAAAAGAAAAATACCAACTTTTGGCTAATTATTGAGAGCAGAGTTTGATCAACAATTAACATAATAATCGACAACTTCAAGGGAATTGACGACTCGACGAGGACAACATCGTGAAAGTTATCGGTGAGAGTCTTCATCGAGACTTGAGAAATTGATAACACCAAAAGATAATTACTGGGTGGTTATGTTTTTTGCCGCTGTTTAAGGATTTTTATATCTTCTAGTGGATAATTGTTGCTAAATAATGGGTGGTTATAAACACTCCAAGTGTTTACTATAAACCCCCTTGAATCATTCACGGAACTCAACATTATCATAAATTCATCTTTTATCTTCACTTTTCTATAATTTACATGGCTAAACACGATTGTGTCCAGTCTCTATTTCTTTTAAATTTTATTGTCCTTTATTTTTTTGTCCAAAACAACAAGTGATCATTTGCAATCTTTATCGATTTATATCGATCCATCCATACTCTTTTTTGTCCTTATTGTCGTTTTTTTATCATTTGTCTTGTGGGGGAGGGGGAGGGGGGGGGGGAAGGGGGGAAGGGGGGGGGGGCGGCATGTGGGTTGGTCGTAGGGGAAGAAGGAAGGGGGGGGGGGAGGGGGGAAGAAGGAAGACGTCGAGAGTGCTAGATCATCCTCTTGACTAGGCATATTGCAAAATTTTCAGGGAAGATTTAATTTTATTATAGACACGGCAAACCAAAACGATCTGAGAACAGTTAATAAATCGCCTGTATTCTATCAAAACCAAGCCCAAACGAAAAATCGGGTAATGGTGGAATTTCTAGGCTCTTTTTGTATTATTCATTTGTTTGTGGATTTGAATAAAAAATGATAATTTATTATGTATATATAAAAATATGTATTTAATATACGTGTCCGAACGTGTCGGAATTCTTTATTTTTTGAGAAATGACGTGTCGCGTGTCGTGTCGGTGTCGGTGTCGGTGTCGGTTCTACATAGGTTTTATAAGGGCAATGGCTTCAAAGATAATTCATTGAAGATCCCCAAGGGTAAATAAGAAAGCATGGAAGGAACAATTGGAATGGTGTGTAGGACAATTTACTTGGGGGACACACAAGGATAAGTATCTCTGGTTGATTGGTTTACTTGGAACTGATATTGTTCTTATATTTGTTTGTTTGAGAGGATGGAGACTCAGATGGAAAACTTGGTAATAGCTTTTTCACTTTCAAGCTTTTGCAGTTACTGCAATTGTAAATATATGTCGTCCATTAGTGCATCATCAATTTTTTTTTTTTATCACAATGAAACTGATAGATTGTCACATGTGCACACATATTCGCAGTTTTTCTTTTGGCTTTTGTGGGTGCAATTACAGATATTGCGAGATTTTATTTTATCATTTATATTTGTTCATTCAATTTTTCTTTTTTAGATTGGAGTAAGTGTATTCTTTCTCCTTTCCTACGAATTGTGGTACATGAATTCTCTGATTGTGAACTGCTCCTGCTTTAAATTTCTTTAGTGGCTGCATGATATTGATCCATCATTCTTTTTTTCCCCATACTTCGAAAGTAATGATTTGCCTCTTTCGTGTTTCCAGCATGATTCCAAGTATTGGAACCAAAACCGAGTTGTTAAAATCTCTTGTGATCTCCACTGGACCTTTTAGTCGGAATCCGCATATGTCTGGTTCTTATCAATGCAAGATTCCCTTAGACTTAACCTCAAGGAAATTTCTGCTGCTACCAACGAATAATGTAGGGACACAAGCTAGAGCACGCGCAAAGAATATTTTTAGGAAGTATAGCATAAGTGCAAAAATGGCTGAAAGTCTTACATACAAGGATGCCGGTGTGGATATAGATGCTGGCTCAGAGCTTGTTAGGAGAATTGCGAAAATGGCCCCTGGAATTGGAGGCTTTGGAGGTCTTTTCCCTCTTGGTATGATATCCTAGACCTTTATACTTTTGATGCTTGTTTAGTTAGATTCTTTCTTCTTCTTTTTTTCCGTTGGTGAGAAGTTTAGTTCAACTCTAATTGGCAGAACAAGGCAATCCGTTATGTATTGTGGTAAACTCCAATTGATGTTCCAGCTCAAGGAGAATAGTTATGACCGGGTTGAACTCCTTTGAAAGAATGCTATGTGCTAGATCATGGCAGGAAAAATTTGATTAGATGTTGTTATTTATATAAAGTTCATTCGAAGCTTGTACAGACTAATGGTGCCATTTGTGGTTGTAAGTAGAGCATTTCGGCTTCAATTATTTTTATTATGGAATGTACGCGCACGAAGTTCAGAACATGTTAAATGGTTATAATTTTTCTGCCATAAGCAATAAGATTACTGGTTTCTGGAATTCCTTGATTGCCATTGGCTGGTTAAGCGGAAAAGAAAATTGTCTTGGGCTCTCCCTCCATCAGGAAAGAAAGGACATATAGAAAACTTGACGTTATATGCTAGCTGGATAGTACATCAGTTGTGGTAGAGGAAGTCCTTAGTTTCTACACACTCGAGTGGTTATCCCCATTTGTACTTCTTTTCACCGAGGCTTCCGAGCACACATGAGGATATACCTCACTTCAGCCGTATCTACGCCATGAAAGATAATTCTAAATTATCTAATTCAATGATTGAATGTCCCAACTGTTTAATAATTTGTACTTTGTTCCTTGTTTCTGAATAAACTGGTCTTAGAACAGCCGGTTCATGAACATGTTTATGCTTTTCATTGTAATTAATTTGTTCTGAGGCATAGATTTTACTTAGATTCCCAATTGTGTATTCTTGTTGAGCTTGTTTTTGTTGTGGTTAAACTTGGATGGCGGTTGTTTCAAGATAATGTGTATTTGCGTGTAGGTTTTTTACTAGTTAATAATTAGTTTTTCATGAGCAGGGGATTCGTACCTTGTAGCTGGCACAGATGGTGTCGGGACTAAATTGAAACTTGCATTCGAAACTGGGATCCATGAAACGATTGGAATCGACTTGGTATTGACCGGAAAAGATGATGATCTCTTACAATCTATTTTTGTGTGTCTAACACTCTTATTTTAGGTTGCAATGAGTGTTAACGACATTGTTACTTCAGGAGCAAAACCTTTGTTTTTCCTTGATTACTTTGCGACGAGCCATCTTGATGTTGACCTTGCTGAAAAGGTAGCAGCTGATCTTGTATATCATAGCTGAATCCGAGAGCTGTTTAAGTTAACTTGAGTTAATACAGAGTTTATGCAGGTTATAAAGGGCATTGTGGATGGCTGTCGGCAAGCTGATTGTGCTCTTTTAGGAGGAGAGGTAATTGCATGCTTTATGTTTCATTTTATGCTACTAATTGTAATCCTAGACACCTTTGGTCGGAATTTGGAGGTCACTTCTTTTCAGCATCTAAGCAATTTCAAGGGCGAAGTGGGAGATTGTAGGACTTAAGCAATTAAATAGTCCAATAGATTTCACTATTGAGCTGTTCTTGTTTTGGTGAAAAGAGAGCTGTTGTTCCTGTTGGCTTTCGCTACTATGTAATTTGGCGTTCTATCTCCTTGGAAGGGTTTGTTGTATCTTTTCTTTATTGTGTGCCACGCAAAAATAAAGAAAAAATTGTTTGACTTACAGAAAGGGCATTTGAAACTGCATGATTACTTGATTTTTGATGCTGTATGAAACCAACACAGTCAATGTGCCATCCAGACTGCAGAAATGCCCGATTTCTATGCGGAAGGTGAATACGATCTCAGCGGCTTTGCCGTTGGCATAGTGAAGAAGGATTCAGTTGTAGATGGAAAAGACATTGTTGCTGGTGATGTGCTCATTGGCTTGCCGTCAAGTGGGGTGCATTCGAACGGTTTCTCTCTTGTCAGAAGGTTAGTTTCATCTTGACCCAAGTATGCTCACGTGTGCCCTCTCATTCTATGATCTTAATTTGTTAATTTCTTTTCCAGAGTTTTGGCCCGAAGTGGTCTTTCCTTGACAGACCAGCTTCCTGGTGAAGCTGTGACGGTAGGTGAAGCTTTGATGGCTCCTACTGTTATTTATGTCAATCAGGTATCCCTCTCTCTTTCACTCTCTGATATATTTCCTCAAAAATGTAGCTGGAGTATTAAGACTAAAGCAAAATATATGAGCCAATTACCACCCTAATCATAGCTGTTGTTGATGTATAGGTTCTTAACCTTATCAACAAGGGAGGTATCAAAGGTTTAGCCCACATTACTGGTGGTGGGTTTACCGACAACATACCGCGTGTATTCCCAAAAGGCCTTGGTGCCACCATCTATGGCGACTCCTGGGTGGTTCCTCCACTGTTTAAGTGGATTCAAGAGGTTGGTTTCCGTTTTGTTCGAGGCTGGAATCTTAGGTTAAGGGAAAGAGCCTGCTCAAGCATTGTATATGATATCGTAGAATGTAGTCAAGCTATTGCTAGCTCTTCTTAGTTACTTAGAAGGTTGAATACATGCTTATGTGGTTTAGTGATTTCTTCTCCTCTATTAGGTGGGAAACATAGAAGATTCTGAGATGAGGCGGACCTTCAATATGGGGATTGGGATGGTTTTGGTGGTTAGCCCTGAAGCTGCCCTTCGGATGCTGGGCGATAATGAGGTAACGGCATATCGCATTGGTGATGTGGTTAACGGCGAAGGGGTGAGGTACTGCTAAGGAAAATTCTGTACCCTTCTAAGATATATTGTATTTTTCATCATTGTATTATAGTGAATGAGTTATACATTGACGTAAGGCCCTTTTTTTCCCTACTAGATGTGCATGATTGACTTGTGAAAAGATCAAGGAAGCTCTGGTTTTGGTAGGAGGGGAATTGTAGTTGTGCTGAATCTTTTCAAATCAATTTTAATTCTCGAGCTGAATTTTGATCTTTACACGATGCAGTAATTTTTTTGAATCCGTTCTAAGCATAATCTGCTTTTCGTGACCTTACCTTTGTATGCTAGAGGTCAATTTGCAGCCTTGGGGGTTGGAACCCAAAGAGCATGTACAAAACCTGCAGAAGAGTTACTTAGCTGATGCAGAATGATTTGTTCCCTGAAGTTCTCCTCTCTATTTGCATCATATGCTATGACATTTGAGTCGTTCTGGTTGTTTTCCTCTTAACATAGAAATTAGTCACATACCAATCAGGCAACTTAGTCATATGGGACTCTGCGATTTTGTGGAAAAAAGCTGTAGAAAAGAATGAACAAAACTTTCGTGAGCTTTGCACTATTTACAAAGTGCTGCGACTCTACAAAAATGCATTGACAAAAATGGAATTTAGTGCAAAAATCATTAATGCTGAGGGGGATTAGCTTGCATTTCGGTTTAGCATCTCATTGTACTGAAGGTATGAAATTTGCCTTTGCAGCTTCTTCTGTTCGTAGATCTTGGCTATATGAACTTCTCTGCTCGTGTCAATCCCTTGCTCTTCCTCAATTTCCATTCTTCCATCCTCCTCCTCGTCAAAACGAGTTTCCTCTTCGCCTCCATTTTTGAGGAATTTCTTCCTCACCGTGTTGTGCCCGTAGCATAGCTGGTCGTTATCGTCGAACTCCGGATCGAAATCGACTCGAGGGTTTATGCACGGGATGTGTGGCAAGTGAAACAGCATCGACCCCGGGTGTTTCATCCTCACGTGGACAACCAGGGTCTTCTTGAAGGAGTACTCACGCTCTCCATACCAGATGTGGCTGCACGGCATCGCCCGGTCAATTGTCATGAGGAACTTGGGCACAAGGTGGAGCTGCAACTTGAACGCTCCCGCCTAGAGCAGCGCTGTGCACAAGAGGCTCCACATGCTCTTGCGCACAGCGCTGCGAGAAGCACTAGACGACTTCCTCAGCATTTTTTGACTCTCTACTTGAGTAGTGTTGCTTTGAGAAAGTACCGCAGTTGCAAAAGATGAATGAGAGAAGATGAAAAGAGTGTGTGCAGAGCTCTTTATGTTTAGGATGATCTGAGTGAATGAGCAGAGTTGTAGTAAGTGTTTATATATGTATGGATGGGAATTCTGCGTGGCACGCGGTGTTGTGGAGAGAAAGAGTGGCTTGGTGTGGGAACGTAAATGGTGGGCGGTGGGATCTTGCGAGCAACACGCTGTTAGCTGTGCTTTGCCGTTAGAAGTCCCTTCGTTACTCTTTCCTTTTCTTCTCATGCGAGATATCGAAATTCTTCCACTCGATTGATGTTGATAACGGCCAGTTCACGTGCGTCGGATAAATTTCACCGATAGGGTCGCTGGCGTGCTCTCAAGGTTACTCCATGTGAAAGTCATTTATTTGAGCGCATCATATGCCGTATTTATGCCGAGGGATTAATCACTCGATCCTCAGCTCTTTAAAGAGTCACCAAAGAGCAATTTTTTCACTATCGGTATTGTGTTGACGAGTGCCCCCTAAGGGCACCGGTAAAACAATCGATGGAGCAAACTTTACATTTTCGATATATTGATAATTTTTGTATTATACGCAATTAATCGTGTTTTATATTTTGGAAGCTACCAAGCCTTTATTTTGTCAGAAAATTCTTCTCTGTTTTTTTTTTTTTTTATGATTTTCGGTTGACACCTAATTTTGTCCCGCCGCGATTAATTCATGCTTGAATAGTAAATGGGCCAAGTTAGTGCAAAAGAGAGATAAAACTAAAATTAAAATAAATAAAGTATATATATATATATATCAGACCAATCTAGCCTGATCCATCAGCCCTAGTTCGGATCTTTTTTTTTTTTAAGCCCACCTTCGGACCATCCCCCCTACATTTTATTTTTGGCCCAGTCTCTCTTCTTGCACAGCACAGCTGCATTCTCTTTTTCTTTCTCTCTTCCTCAAGCTTGCGAGAAAGACAAAACAGGGAGGGGACCACGGTGAGGCAAGCTGACAGAGCAGAACGGGAAACGTGGCGTTGCAGGGGAGGAGGTCGCGCGCATCGAAGGCCAGAGATCAGGCGGCCCGTGGTGTCCCCAAAGGGAGGAGCTTATCCTCCTCCTCTCTCCGGCATTAAAAGAGGGAGGGAGAAGAGGAGAAACAGAGAGAGAGTTTTAGGGGCTTGAACGAAAGAAGAGAAAAAGAAGAAGAGAACATTCGGGGGAGTTTTGAGAGGAGCGAAAGGGAGGGAGGAGTCTAAAAAGGGGGGAACTCTGACAAAAGGGGATAGATAGAGAGAGAAAGAAGAGGTTTTTGGGATGGCTGGATCACGGAGAGAGTTTTTGGGGAAGTCTGAGAGAGGCACCAAGGGGAAGAAGAAACAGATAAGAAAGAAGAGTTGGAGACGTCAGCACGCGCAAGTTGGCGACGCTCGCATGGCTTTCACGCGCTAGCAGCGCCAGCGCTTTGGGGAAAGCGGGCGTGTGGCTCCCCACGCGCCGCGGCTTCAACTGGCCACGCGGCATCTTCCAGCGGCGTTCAACCCGCCATTCTGCTCAACTTGACGAGTTCTTCAACTCCGTATATTAATATCTCATTTTTTTTGCTGAAAATAAATATTCGATAGAAGGTCAAAAAGAATGGGGTTCATCCTCCAAAACCCGTTCGTCTCGTTCGATTTCATTTTCGACGATTCATGTTGCAATTTCCGAGCAATGAACATCCGGACAATATGAATTCTCTTGATCCCCATATCAAATAGCAACCAAAAAATTCAATGAAAAAACAAGGCAGAGATCATAACCTGGCTCTTATACCAATGTTGATAGTTTGAATAATCGCATTGAGTGTTGGGAGAATCGATTAACTTTAAGTTTTACTTGGTTTTGTTGCACTTGTTAGGATTACGAACAAAATTTCCAAGATCGTGAGACGTTAAATTTACCAAAGAAAATAATAAAATTTGAATCTATTTCAAATTCTGATCCGAATACAATCACAAGGAAAGTATTCTTAGGAAAAATATCCACATACATGATTAGTGTCGATTGTCTTCTCAAAATATGATAAATGATAAATCCTTATTATGGGCGCGAAATGGTTTTGGAACCATATTATGATTTATTAAATGATTTGAGAAATATGAGAGGGAGAGAGAGTTTTAATTATCTCTTATTCATTGTTTATTATGAGGAAGTTATCTTAATTTTCCTTAAAAAACTTTTCCTTGATAGCCTTATCACAAGACTTTGTGTCCCATTTTGAATGGTGTCTCGATGGAATGGACCATCAACGTGTGATGTTATATGAGATTTATCAATGGAATACACTTATAATTAGAATAAATGGTGTCGCTTGGACACATTCATCATGAGCGGACCGACGAAATATAACAACATTAAATATGCATGACGGCATCTTACGAAAATCTTTGCCCAGTTTATTTTATTTGTGCACTTTTCCAGGACTAGCAAGAGTCGATAACAAAGCAAAGAGAAACTTCGAGCTCCCCGATCACATGGAAGGAATACAAATCAATTCTAAATATTTTAAATTGTTCATTCCTAGCTAAATGGTCTTTTTTTTTTTTTTTGATAACTCTCCTTCAAGTATGCCCCAGGACTAGCAACAGCTAAATGGTCATGGTTCTTGGAAGGAATACAAATCAATTCCTTTTACTCTTCAAGTATGCCCCTTAGCTAAATGGTCATGGTTCTTCAGTACAATCAGTAAACAGTACAGCCTTGCTGAACCATTGCTGTTCAACAAACAGGTGATCCATGAATCCTTAAGGTTGGGAAACATCTCGCCGGGATTGTTTCGGAGGACGAAAACTGAAGTGGAATGGAACGGTAATTTATCTCCACGTGACATTCAATTCATGTTGCTTTGTACTTGCATCGAATGAAAATGACAATATCGACTAGTTGTCAAACTGCAGATTCAGATCTAGCACTCTACATGACGATTAGAGTTCTTGCAGGATTACACAATTCCCGAGCGCTGGGGAGTATTGATAGCAACTTCCGCTCTTCACTTGAATCCCAAGATGTAAAAAGACCCTCTTACGTTCAACCCATGGCGCTGGAAGGTGAATTGTGAACAGAAAACCCTCGTGCAATGTCGCCGTGATCGGTTTCAATTTGAGCTCCATCGAACTTGGTACATTTGACGGTAGTTCCGCCTTTTTCAATTCCAGGAATACGATTCAGATGTGATGCTGAAGAACTTCATGCCTTTCGGATCGGGGATGAAGCAGTGTGCCGGAGCGGAGTACGCGAGGGCCTTTCTGTCGACGTTTCTCCATGTTCTGGTCATGAAATATAGGTACTCGCCTTACCCTATTCGATACCAACGGCCCGCAAAAGATCATGCGGCTCTAGGTACGTGAGTTAACCAATCTAAAGCGACGCGATTCCTGAAAGTTTCTCTTCTTTTGCAACCTGATCAGATGGACAAATGTGAAGAAAGGCGAAATTCGACGGAACCCGATCCTGAGCCTCGGCGATGGCTGGCACATCAAGATCATGGAGAGACAGAAGTGAAAATTTGTTCTTGCTGTCTGGTGTGATCTCAACTTTGTTCTTATGAGAGAAATAATTCAGGCCATGTACTTTCAAACCTCCCACCAATATATACAATCAGTTTATTTAAAAAGTAAAATTTTGACATTCCAATCTCCTTTTTTTTTGTAGTAAAAATAAAGTGACGGGATTCGTTATATAGTTTTGCCATAAATTTTGTAAAATGCCCTTATCGAAAAACTTTGCCTACTATTCATATTGAAATTTGGGGTCCCTCGAGATGAATTTTTTCGTTGAGCGCGGGTCATGTTTCTAGTAATTATTTTATGCTAGTTACGAGCCGCACTTTGCATAGAGCATACCTTAATATAAGTGTTTTCACATATGAGCATATTTTTAAAAGGCTCAATCTCGATTCTCGTCTTAATCTCGGAATCACCGGGATGTAAAACTTTCAGAAAGTATTCTTTCTTCCTAGGGAATACAAAGATACAAAGGTAATTAAGGGTGCTAGGCGTGCAGGAATCGGCATGCTAAATTAAGGAACGCATCCTTGAAGCCCGCCCCATAAGATGAGGACAGGCCTCGTCAAAGGCGAAAGCTGCCTGCCATTGGTGAGGTAGGCTATAGTTTAGTGGTTAAGAGGTTACCTCTTAAATATTTTATGCTAGTTACAAGCCCGCGCTTTACATAGGGCATACCTTGGTATAAGTGTTTTGTAGGTATATATTGGCATTGCTACATCTTATTTTTATCTGTGTTAGCATATAAGTATTGTCACCTATAATCTTGAGGATGTTGACATTTTTAGTATTTTTATAAGCTTGTTGGACCTAAATCTGTGCCTAAATACTCAAAATGAATTTATTTATGAAGCTGAACGTAGGAAAAAAAGGGAAATGCTTAAACTTAAATATACAAAATGAATTATGTTAGTTTTCAAAATTAGGTACTTGTTTGTTTCGCTTTCCAATACCAACATCCTGAAAATAAACACCATCTGGTTTCATTGAATCCTAAAATCTTAAGCGATATAATTTTCTCGTCAATCTGCAATACGACCGGATGGATAGCTGTCCAAAAAGGTGAAACACGCCAAACTCCGATTCCACGGCTCCGTTTGTTTTGCGAAAAATGAATTATTTGAAAAATATTTTTAAAACGATGGTTTATATCGCCTGCAAAAATGGATGAACGAAAATTACTTTCACTATCCAAGAAAATTTTTAGACATAGATTGTTATCGATAATAAAAAATTTCTATTTATTAATTATTTCGAGCGATATAAGTAATTATTTTTATAAAAAATATTTTTTAAATTATTCATTGTTCTCGAAACAAACGAGCCCAAGTCTCGGAGAAGGATTGCCCATCAGGGCCATGGAAAAACATAAACAAAAAACTTTGTTTGCAATAATTCAGATGGTACCAATGTTTGCTTTCAAGGGCACCTTTTACTGGTCCTTCTGACATGAAACGTTCTTCTGATTTTAACCACATATTGATTCTTTGAGGCTTGGCCATTCTATTCCTTTCATAATGGGCTCAACCTTTCTGGCCCAATACTTCTGGGCCTATATTCTCCATAGCCGTTTTTGGGCCCTCACTTAGTTCTGTTGGCTAGGATTTTATGTATATTCCTATTTTTTATTTCCCGCAAATGAAATACAATTATTCGACATAGATACATACTTTATAGAATGATTAAGGAGAATAATATGATGGCGAAAGGAAAAAAAAAAAGCAAAGGTAAATCATCTAGATGTATCTACCCGTCAATACTTGAGTGTTTTGAAAACTTTTGGGTATTCGATATCTACAGAAAAATCGAATTCTTAATGGTATGAAAAAAGTCAAACGCAAAAAATACAAAAATAAAAACACTCCAAACCAACCTCAATTTATCATGTTCCCATCCAAACCACTTTGATGTGTTTAGAGATGGCACAATAGGAAATGAAAATTGATTAAAACAATCGGATCACATATTATATAATGATGGCTCGATTCTTCGCAAGGTCATAACATCGGGCCCACTTGGAATCGAGAGGCCATTTAGGTAGTGGCATGCCGCTATCGACGAGAGAAAAAGAGTCAGGGAGGACGGAGACAGAAAAGGGACGAGCCCTCTTGATGGGATCTTCACACGATGGCCAAGTTCCACTGCGCGACGTCGGTGGTGGCGGGCACGAGCGCTCAGGCAGTCGCGGTGGCAAGCGGCCGCCTGTGGCGACCGTGTTAGATGACTGTCCGTTGGTCATTGTGGTTAAAGCTTTGGTGTGTTTTCTCATGTGTGAGAAAGGAGGGGGGGGGGGTTGTACTGTGTGAAAAGGAAATGGCAAAACCTACAACAAATATACACCCTTGGTAAAGTGAGGCAGTATATATGTTTATGATATATATATATAGGTGAAAAGCAAGTGAAATCAGCCGTCAGTAGTGATCTCGAATCATCATCATGTTCATCTTTAGACTAGTACTATTCTCTTCTTTTCGATATGTTCACATGGATGACAGTCAAAGAAATGGTCCCCTACCGCAACTGGGCTAATGCCCTGGCAGGCACCTTCCATAAATAGTTAAAGACGAGAAAAGGGTGGTCAACCCAAATTTGGCAAAAAGCTGTCCCCCCCCTCGATTGCTCGCAATTAGCATTAATTAATTGAGATTAAATTAAACCAAGGGGCAAAGAAAATGTGCTACCAGGGCGGCGCCCAAAAATCGGGTGTCCAAAGACTATTTCAAGTTCCAAAGGACCGCTCTAATCAAATAGACAAGAATAAAGTGATCCTTCCAAGTCAGAAAATTTTCAAACTCCTACTCGATCATTCCAAATTCTGCAGGAAAAAGGGTGAGTTGGAAACATCAAGAAAAAATGAAAGTCCACATTGACCTAGGCTATACATGTACATGCACGTGTGGTAACAGTCGTTGCCTAATTCCCTAAAAATTTGCAATCGAGTGCAATTCCTAGCGTTTCAAGGAAGTTATAGCCTAAGCAATAAGAGAAAAATAAAGGTTAACGAAACGATGAGGTGGTATCCCATTTGCTAAACTTGTTTCGTTTTTATGTTAATCTGTGATAAACGGCGATATTTGAATTTCACATGTAGCTTCGAAATGTTTGTTATGCGACGATGAATCAAACATGAGCAAGTAAAAATCTTTGCAATGCTATGATTGATGCAAACGAAAATGTCTCTCGATATTTCCAATATGAAACATAATTCACCTTATTGCATCCAAAGGGTTATCGATATGTGGAATTTGTTGGTTTAAGCATAACAATGGTCAAGTGCCGAAATCGCGAGAGTTTGTAAAGTTCAATAGGAAGTTGCTAGTCTCATGGTACTACGAGAATTTTATAGTTAGCTTAAAAAATTTATATATTTCAATGTGAATATTCTTATCTATCCTGATACCCGAGGGAACAGCTTCAAAGTAAAAGGTCCAGAGATACTGTCGCCATTTTTACATGGTGGATAAAATCATGAAAGGCACTTAACCTAGTTTCACAAGCATACCCAAAAAGTAAAAAAAGTCTTCTCTTTTGCCGTCTTGGCTTATACACTATACAGTGTCAGGCCACTAGGTCCATTTGCTGTGACTTATCTTTTAATTCATACAAAAGAATATATATTTACATTAAATAAAAGTTAGGCTTAAATGCAGTCGTACAGTCCCACGACTGTATCCTTTGCTTCTTCCTCGATAGCCTGTGCATGCAACAATATCTGCAAGCTCTTAAGTAGGAAGCAGCAAAGTACAGTGAAAAGTACAGTGAAAAGTCGTGAAGGGGTTAGATCGAGCTGAAGGTGACTTGGTGTTTTGGACTGATCCGACCCCATCAAAATCCCCCAGTCCCTACCATCATTCGGGTTAGTTGGGTTTTAGGTGGAGCATTAGGCAAAAAGAGCAAAAAGCAAAACATTCAGTAATGTGTCCATTCAAGAAACGAGCGTATGCAGCCACACATGATTTGCCCTCCTTTTAACACAGCTATCATCACAAAGATTTGAAAAGGTTTTGCGGGTCGGGCCAAGAAATGGTGCCTTTTGAGCTGGGAACTTGTGCTGTGCAGCTTGGAATCACAATGCAACCAGCAAAAGTGGAGCCTTTGATGCTGTGTTTTTTGGAATGAGCATATGTGATTAAAGAAGGGATGAACAACCTCCTCCTGAAGAGATTTTTACTGTCATGACTTGACCAAACACCCATGGGGAATTGAGAAGGAGAACCCTAGTAGTATGAATAGCTGTGTAGGCTTGCAGCAGACAGCATGTACCTTTCTATAAGGAGTTGGATTACTAGGAAACGTTGGTTAACCCAAATTTGGGAATGGAAGAAGCAGTCTTCTTCCGTGTGGACTGCAGAGCAACTAGAAGCTACAGTATCCTCTTTCTCTAGGAACTAGAAACTGCGGTCATAAGGTTTGAATCGGGCTTTTCTTTTGAAATAGTGCCGAGCTAGGGTTTCGGTTTCTGCTCGACACTTTCCGACAAAATGATGTGAGAACACGTTGGCAAAATACTTTAGCTTGTGAATGAAAAAGCTAAGTTTATTCCGGCAAACAAAATTCCTCAAGTTCGTTGGGATTAAATATAGGGAAAATGACATAATCGATTCTTAAATTTTGATCTAATATATAAGGTATTTTTTTAATTTTTAATTTATTTAATGTGATCTCTAAACTATAACTCAATATGTAATGCGATCTCTGAATTTTTTATATATATATATTCTATTTTTCATTCCTCTCAACGCTTTTTTATTGTGCTTTCGAATTTAATATTTCGTATCGTTCTCATTTAAGTTTAGTTGCTTGCCTGTAGTCACTTAAATAACTTTTACCGTGCTTTGAAAGTTTGGCAACATGCTAAGTTTATGCATGACAGCTATTAGCACACCTTCAAATAGGGTGAAAAAACTTAAAAGTCGCAAGGAATGTACTTACTTTAACTTAGCAGGTATTGTGACTTAAGGTAAATGATAAAACTGCAAAAAATGACTACACCCCTTTTCACCCTTTCTAATTATTCGCAATAACTTATATAGATGGCCCATAGATTTTGATTTAATGCGTAATATCATGTTCAATTTAGTTCATAAATTATATGAAAATATTAAATACTATCTTTCTATCCATTCAAGTTCATAAATAATATTAAATTTTTTTATATAGTTCATGAACTAAGTTGAACATGATATTACTTATTAGGCCAAAGTCATTGGACCATGTTCATGCAAATAGTTAGAACGGGTGAAAAGGAGTGCTGCCATTTATTGCAATTTTATCATTTACCTTGTAGTCACGATACCCTCTAAATTAGAGTAAGTGCATGCCTCATGACTTTTAAGTTGTTTCACTCTATTTGAAGGTTTGCTATATAGCTGTCATGCACGAACTTAGCACGTTGCCAAACTTTCAAAGTATGGTAAAAGTTATTTAACCGAATAAAGGCGAGCAATTAAACTTAAATCAAACGACACGAAAGATCTATTTCAAAAGCATAATAGGAAGGCATTGAGAGGAGCGAAGAAACGTGTACTTGGTAGGCCAGATCCATTAGCCCGGGATGGCCCAAGTCTTGTCTCCCCAATCCAAAAACTTCACCGCATGAACATATCGAATAAGAATTCACCTCCTTTTAGAATGATTAGAAAAGATTTAGACCGATAGTCATTGCCTATATCAAGAGGATTTATCACTTATTAATATGCTAGAGGACATTTACTTGAAAGCATATAGTGTTTGGAGGGTTAGAGTAAGAAAAGTTCAGATTGCACGGATTTCTTCACTGAATTCATATCAAAATGCCGAACATACATGTATTGATCCGTGCCAGATTTAAGATTATCGTTCCGAAAACTCTACTCGTGTGCCCGTATTAGGTTGGAGGCTTCACCGAGCCCATCGAATTCAGATTCAAAGCCGTCTTCAGAGACCTCGCCATCCCATCGTTGCATTGTCTGGTTGTGCAACATCGGAAATTTTCGACCCAGCAACGGGGCTGGAGACCGGAGGGTGTTCGAGCCATCGCCGGCGGGATCTCCTCGCCTCGACCAATCGCAGAGCCCACGCGCCGCCACGTGGTGCCGATCGGCAGCGGCGGGGTGGAGCGTCCCCGGGACGGCGGATGGCGGTGGTTGCGGTGGCGGTGGATTCGCTGCACGAGGATCTAAGGATTAGGAAGGGGATGCGTCCGCGGGGTGGGGCCCGCGCGTTGATGGGTTCGCCTGTTCCCCGACAGCCAGTACAAGAGTCCACGTGGGCGCACGAGGCGGCCGGGGCCCGCCGGGGCCCGCCGGTGAGTCGCACGTGTCGCCGTCCCATACATCGTGTCGAGTAGGCCGTAGATTGCGGGGATCTTCGTACGGAAAATCTCTTTTTCCTTGGTGTGAATTAATGCTTTTGTTAGAGATTAGGAGGAGAGAGGGACAGCTTCTTTTTGTAGGTGTGACAAAAGACAAAAGGTTAAATGAGGTGGGTCTGGTATTTTTAGTATTATTATTATTTTGATTAGATCGAATAATCTTGCAATTTGTTGGGAAATTATTATTATTATTATTATTTGGTTTGGTTTGGTTTGGTCATTCACCACACAACACTTGGATAATAGTACTCTCCAATCATGTTAGCGTTGGGGTTAGTAGATTAATGCGAGAAAGTACGTGGGTGATATGCCATTTCTAGCTTTATTAGCTTTTGAAAATGGGGGAAAATGGAGCTTTTCACGGGATTAATTTTATTAACTCGAGGGGCGGTGGGTACGGCCACAAATTTTCTTTTTGCCCCCGTGAAACTCATCGGTTTAAATATTTGAAGTGCTTTTCGTAGATCATGTGCGGTGCCATGAACGTTGTGATGACTTATCCGCATGTGCCCGATGGATAACTTGCCAGTTTTGACATTTTAAATAGAGGAAAATGATTTCCTGTAGCGTGATTTGGCGGTGAATGACTTTCGACCCTTTCTCTCGTGACAATTGGACAAAATTTGTGTGCACTTGTGAGTGAACAAATTCTTAAAAGATGCGACTTGCACAGATGTCTCTATTGTTCTTTCGGTTTGCTTGACAACTTTATTAGGTAGTACTATGGTGGTATTATCAATATTAGCAATTGCTTGAATAAGAAAGCCATCCGTTTGTTTTCCATGAGTAAAAACAAAAGAATAAAACAACCATTGCCGCGACTTTTTATATGCTTTAGCTAGCTTAATTAATCTAAAGTATTCCACCGATCAATTATCACTTGGTTAGGACAAATTGAGATGAGTATAAAGTCAACTGCATCAACTTCTACTAAGAAAAGTGATAAGACTTGCATTAAATGAGCTACGCTTTCATGTCCATTGTCTTTGGAAAGCAACATATATTGAAGGATTGTGTTCTACTTGACGTTCTTTTCTTTTTCAAATGTTTTCACAATTTGACTTTAATCTAATGTGAATTGCCTCTTTAAAAATGTATAGGTATAAACTTGTACAACCATAAATACTCTTTCATAGTGTTTTCACACATAAGGTATTTTTTTTTCCATTTTCAAATCCTTTTTAGAAATAGTAAAAAGGGGAACAAAAGTGTTATGTTTTTAACCTAGGGACATAAGCGTGGAGACTCTGCTAGCTAAAGGCACATGAAACATCTTGCAAGTTCCATGAACCAATTATGTCTAGGTCGTTGGCCTGTGTAGGTGATCTTTACCTGAGGCAAGTTGCATACAATTAATGGATTCGAATGGATGAATTTCAGTTTATGAGCTGAAAATTCACTAATGCCCCAACCAACTACGATGACCATTTTTTAAGTGTGGCAAAACAAAACATAATGAGAAAATGATCGGTTTAAGTTTGCATGTTAATGGAGAAAATAACATCGATCATGCCAAATAATTTGAAAGAAAAAATCGACCTATTTAGCTTTGTTGAAGGGACTGTTTTTCGCTGATATGCTCTTCTGAAAAACATATCTCCCTATTGTATGAAAAGATCTAATGAAACCTATCATTCTCTTGAATTGCCGATTAGAATCAAGCACTCGGAATGATTATGGAACTACTCTGCATGTTTGCGTGTAGGTGTTTAAAAAAATTCAAAACATTGATTACTCGAACTAGATCAAACCAAAACAAATGGAAAATTTTGGTTTAAGTTGTTCGTTTAGTAGTTTATGTTGTGTTCGGATAAAAAGCAAGTAATCGTTTATTTTCTCCCACGTGGTTGCACATGACAACATTCAATGTTAGACCTCACAATATAATCTCAAATTTTTGTAGTTATCTGATAAAAAACACCAAATTCCTAGTCATCCTTTCTTTGTTAATACCATAAAAAACATTAAACTATGCCCACTTAATACCAATACGCTAAATTTTTTTGAGTCATCAAAACCCAAAACTTGTATTGGTGAGATAAATATATGTATTAATACCATGAAAAATCCCAAACTAGTAAATCTATGACCATTAAAAATCCAAAATTAATACACATGTGACGGATTTATCCTAAACTAAATTTTTGACCATCAAAAGCTGCAAATTGATACATTTGTGTCAAATTTACCCTCTGTTAAATTGGATTAATATCACGAAAAATCACAAGATGGTACACCTATGACAAATGGAGGATAAAACCTCATACTAGTACACCCGTTAACTGTCACATGTAATCCAACTCAGAAATTTGACGGTAAAATTTAACGGAAACTAACAGAAGATAAAATTGTCACAAGTGTATCAGTTTGGGATTTTTTATAGTCAAAAAATTAGTTTGAAGTAAATTTGCCACAAATATACCGATTTAGAGTTTTTTATGGTATTAACCCTAAATATATTTCCATTACATTTCTATCCAATATTATCGTTGAAAAACTTATGTGATGGCTCATGTGGATAACAGATGACAAACGAAGCTAACATGGATCAAATGTGGCTATATTGAAGCCGAAACGAAGCCGTATATGGAGTTAGCGATGTTGTTTCGGCTTCACTTTACAACTAACTTTTTGATGTGATTATTGACTTTTCAACAATGATGTAAACTTAACCGAATTGATAACAAAATAAAGTAATTGACTCAAATTTGCTTGTAAGCAACTTATCTATTTTTATGTTGAAAGTATTAAGTGGTTTTGGGTTTTTTCACCCTAAAAGTTAGCTTAAAAGATGAGACTTTTCCTTATATTTCTAAACTGATCACCTATCCATTCCACAACTGATGTACAATAACCCCAACAATCTTTCACTCACATATCGAGCCCTGCAACAACCCATATTTCTCGCTTGATTGTTGCTCCAGACTTGTTGGTCATTGGGCTCTGGTACAGTGGTACTGTTGTTGGGTAATCTTGAGCCTCTTTCACTCCTAAAGTTAGCTAAAAAAATGAGACTTTCCATCATATTTATAGACTGACCATTATCTTCTTTCACAATCGATGTGGGATAACTCCAACAATCTCCTCCTCGCACATCAAGCCCTCAGTTGGAGCGGCAACAACCATTTTTTCCTGTGTGACTATTTGGCTCATACTTATTAGTAACTTGAGCTCTGATATCAGTATTGGATGGACATGAGCCTCTTACCACAAAAGTTAGCTCAAAGGGTGAAACATTTTCTCACATTTATAAATTGATCACTAACTCATTCGACAACCGATGTGAAATAATTCCAAAAAAAGTTTTCAGATTGAAGATACTATTCATGATCTCTTGTTTATGTACATCAAAATCGAATAGATTTTGTATTTTCTGCTTCCGAATATGGTTCAAAAAAACCTTCGGTTCACCAATTCTAAATGCGACGGTCTAGGAAGAGGAATATATGTAGAAAGGTTTGATCTCAAGACTATGTTCGTGTCGAGGTGCAACTCCATGGGGTAGTCGAATTAGACACAAAACCTACACAATCACTAGCCACAAGATCGAAAGAACTAGCTGGTAACAATGAAACTTAATCTTTATCCTTTTAAACATAACTTCTTTGGTTGGCTTCAATCGATCATTATGTCCTCAGTGTGAATTTTCTAACGAGAAACATAGTCAACTACAAACACTCATTATTGGGGATGTTTGACTTCAATTAACTGCTCCGGAAACTAATTTTTTGTCAATATCATGGACGCCTCTAGATACGATTATCATGCCACACAAATATCCGTCGACCCGAAATAGATCTTTGACTTGCAGCAACCGGCACAACATTCGAGGAACTTATCATATGTTGATGGAAGTAGCGGCTTATGTCAAAACTAACCTTCTCAAATTAAGGTGTAAACACACGATCATTTCGCATAGTATGGACTAGAAGAATGACCAGAAGTGTGGTATAACAATAGTCCACATGAAGATACATGTTGATATTTCTGTCTTACGGTAAAAACATAAATTTTTTTTTTTTTTGATAACCCAAAGAACCCCTGCATGACCGACAGCCGGAGAGTAAACCTCAAGGCGACACGTGCTAGCCATCACACACGTGCCACCGGTTAAGTCACCCTGCAACGCTCGGGATTCGAACATTCAACCTTTTGCGAGAGGAAGAGTGCGCGCTTCAACAACGCCACCCAGATGGGTGGTATAAAAAAAAAACATAAATTTATGAGACCAAATCTCCAGAAATTGCGATTGTGTAGATACATAACTCTTTCATAAGCAGTAAAATTCGTGTTGACAGAACAATCGTCCACACTGGCAAACCACACAACGGGTTTACACCCAGGGAGTGATTTTGTGTAGGTTAATGCTCACATATTATGTCTTTGTGGAATTTAGAAATGTCCCGCATGGAGCTATGGGGAAAATCCTCAGCAATGTTACTTGATCATCCAATTTTGGTAAAGACGAAATAGTATGTAAAAGCTAAATCAGAGGCGATTTTATTTGTGAACATAGAAAGGTTCTTCACAAAAGAAGAGGCATAATATTAATAAGTTTTAGGCACATCTTCCATCCAGGGAATCCTGACCACCCTTCGAAACTTTCAAGAAAGATTCGCAAACAAGCAATTCACAAGTAAAAATAAAGAAAACAAATGTCAGAATATATTCCATGAACATACTCACTTGCATCATCTACTCTATATATCTTCTCTCTGGAAGAAATTTGATGGTGAATCGATTTTTGCACCAAAAGCTTCACAAATCAAGTTCAGATGCAAAAATTGTAAGGACAGCGATATATGAGAGAACAAGCATCAGTTTGAAATCTTATTATCCTGGAAGTCCTTAACCTTTCGGATAAAATATAATCATGTTATAAATATTTAATAATATGAGCATTGTCTAGTGTCTACGTAATCCTAAACCTTTTTAACGACTTGATTTTTCCTCTGTACCAACCTACAACTGCATTCCCAGAAAAGATATAGGATTTGATGATTTCTGTTTATATGACTTAAACTTCGCATAAATTTCTCCCCAATGAAGTTAGAACCGAGCTTTCAGATAGTCTGATAAATGTGCTGTAAGAGCGATAACTAGGTCATCTTGATAGATGGAAAAGATATAAACTACTTCAAAACTGATTAAAAATGATATAGAAACAGAATTAGGGAAAATCTCAAACTTGTAGATATAAAAAATGATTGGTGTAGGCTACTGTTTTGATAAAATCACCATTGCTAGGGAAAGCCTTAACTACAATTCATGGCACCCAAGTAAATTCACTCTTCAGTACGGACAGTGCAAGCCTCAGCTAGATAAGCTTGGAAACTCGACAAAAGAAGAAGCATAAATCCTGGGTGCTTTAATAAGTCATTCTATGAAATACTTTCGAAATATCTTTAAACCAAAATGAAAGCGCAAAATAGTAATCAGCTGAGGCATCTGGATGAATTTGGGTAATATCCTGGTTAGAAGACGATTCAACGGAGAACAGAGAAGAATATATTTGCCAATGCAGCCCCAACAACTCACTTTGCTCTCACACCAGTCTAAGATCAAACCTTCGAATTGAACATCAAATAAATCAATGAAAACCTAGATATACCTCTATGAGTAGTTAGTAACGAGCCTTGAGCCTCAAAAGCTGAGCAAAAGTTTGATATTATAAGCTACAATTACGAACACCATATAATCTCACGATAGGTAGAGTTTGATTCCTTCAGCTTAGCTCGCCCTTTTTATATACTTAAAGTCAAAAGTAAACACGTAAGTAAGATTCAAAAGCATATCAATTAAACTAACCATATAGGATTTATATAGTATATATGATGTCTTAAAGGCTTGATCTAGGTGTGGACTAGGAGGCTCCAAAATATAAAACTGTGACACTCGTGTGTCTTCCGTTGTCATCCATCTGTAGGGAAAAGAAAGCGAAAAAGGATGGAAATCCACTGTTTTGTCTTATTGCTTCTTTTTGAATTGATTTAATGTTGCTTTAAATGATACCTACCCACATCTTTACTATTAGTTTACCTCGTGAACTTTCCACTTCTCCAAATGCTTTTGTCCATAAGTAGCAAACCCTCTTTCAACTCGTTCTCAAGGTCAGACAAAATATGTTTAGGTGGCAAAATGATCGTGAAGAGAGAAAAATATAACACAATCGCATTCCCCCAATTTAAAAGTTCCTCGTTCTGCTTTCTTGTGGGGGCTATACTTGAGAATTGAGACACATATAAAAGATCTAATCATCCAAGTTGAGTGCATGACACATGAAGA
This sequence comes from Syzygium grande, assembly GCA_024733475.1. NCBI lineage: Eukaryota > Viridiplantae > Streptophyta > Magnoliopsida > Myrtales > Myrtaceae > Syzygium > Syzygium grande. The sequence goes on along the minus strand of JAMXDD010000005.1, from coordinate 8,959,653 downwards.
ACAAATCATTCTTGTCAATATGAATAATTAAAGATGAATGCACCCGAGTGAATGATCATCACAGTAAACGCATGATTGATCGGCAAACGAACACACACCAATTATTGGGACTGCATGAAATATAGCACACCTATATGAAAATGAGAGAGAGAATTTTTCCAAACGTAGAGCTCAGATTCATCATCATTTGATCGAAGTACACTAAGATTATGATCCAACTTTGGCCACTTCATTTTTCCTACTAAGAAGTCTCCAGTCTAAACAGTTCGTGACTAGTTCCCTCGCACACAACTGACACTACACCATTCACTCCTGTCTCCCAAAGAGAAGCCTCAAGGGGTACCCACAAATCTAAAACATATCTTGCAGAAGCCAAATCAAAAAAGAAGAAAAGACTATATAATGCAGGGCCAGGTCAAGGCTCTTTAGACCAATAAGGAGAAAAATCAGCACAAATTTGACCATACATATTCTAAGATCACTAGAAACTAAAATATAGAAATAGCAATAAGATAGGAAATACCCATGTTCCGAAAGAGGCAAAAGATGTCTCATATAGGCATCAAACCCATCTTGATCCCACTTATCGGCATCAAATTGGCCTCTCATCTTCAGCCTGTTGTAGCAGCAGGCGGCGGGAGCGCATTGTTATTCGGCTTCTGCTTTGGCCTCTTCCTCTTCTTCTCGTAGCTGACCCCCCGCGCCTTCGCCTGGAAGTCGCGGACCTCCCTCAGGTAAAGCCGCACGGCTCGGGCGCCAAACGGGTTCGCCTCGGGCCGCCCCCCGTGCTCCTCGAACGCGGCCCGGAGGCGGCCGATAAGTGCGTCGAGGCTGCCCCACGCCTGGCGGAGCGGGCACGGGCAGGGTGCGGGCGGGTTCGGGAGGCCGAAGAAGGGGCAGTTCTGGTTGTGGACCTTGGTCTTGCCGAATTGGTCGAGGTACCGGAGGAATTCCAGGACATGGGCACCACTGCACATGGTAAGGGAAAGTGGCGGCCTGTGGTTCCTCAGGTACTGGCAGAAGGTGTTCCAGTCCCGCCGCTTCTGGTTCTCGTAGCGGCTTGGCGTGGGCGGCGACGCCGACATTGGCGACGACGAGCTCGCCCCGATTATGTGGGTATTGATGGTGATTGGGGTGTCGAAGTTGGGGTTGCTTGACGATGATTCTGGGACTAGCTCCATCTAGGGAAGAGGTGGGATGGTTTCTTGAAGTGGCTTTTCTTTTTTCTTGGATCTTGATTGGGGATGAGAGATCTGCTAATTTGGTAATATTGGGGTTCTTGCTGATCTAGGGTTTTGCTTCGTTTGTCCGATTGTGCAAGATCAAGTACCAAGAAAAGGCATGAAGTAGAAAGAGAGAGCTTGAGTCACTTTCCTGTCATATGGAAGAGAGAGAGAGAGAGAGAGTTCTTAATATTCCACACTCCCTGCGCAGCTGAGAGAAGCTTTTCTTCAGGTGTTGGAATATAACAAATCAAAATGAAAGAGAGAGATTAAAATAAGGAGGATGTTGGATTTTGCATGGTCTTGAGAAGAGTATTTAATGGAGAGTAGGGCTGGACAGAGAGAAAAATTAAAAGGAAAAAAAAGCAAACAGGGGGGAAGAATTAGAAGGGTTTCTCTTTCTTTCCCTTTTCCCCCTTAGCCTTGGCCGACCATGATGGTCACTATTCAAATTCAGAACAACAGATTCTCCTCCTCACACGCTCCTTTTTGTGGGTCAAGAAAAGGAGAAACGAGAGAAACTACCGATTCCTGCCATGGAGGATCAGTTTGCTTCTTTGGGTGGACGATGGTTTCTGAAAAAGGAAAATGATTTTGCAGAGGGGGGAAGAGAGAGAGAGAGAGAGAGAGAGAGATCAGATCATCAGATTTTTTTTCTTTCCAGGAAAAGACCCAGCAACTGAAGTTGTAGACTGTGCGCGCACACACACACACTCCACGTTAGAGGGCGAGAGAGAATGAGAGGAGACCAGTGGTCAAGACAGAGGCTGTCATCGGGTAATAAGTAAACAAACTGGAGACTGTTTGGTCAAATGAGGACAAGCTTCGCAACAGTACTTGTACGCGCACAGTGGAAGTGATGGTGACCCAGAAAGAAGAGAGTGGACAAGAAACTGATTGCTTTGTGCAAGCAAAAACCAGTCGCAATAATGGCGATCGAGCCTTACTTCTTCGTTCATGGGCGCGTCCTCGCCACGCACGAACAGATATGGTTGGATTGCAACAACGATGTTCTCTTGCAGGAACCTTCACAGCAATTACTGTCTCTGCCTCTGCCTCTCCCCCTCCCCCCTCCCCCCTTCTCACACCAGTCCAAGCTTCAGCGATACACTGTACTTGCGATTTCGCTTCTCATCTGGGGATGAAAGTGAGGTCACTGTGACATTACCCTTTATTACATTTAGGCAGCAATTGATGCTGGAGAGAGAACAGAAGCCGAGTCGAGCTTGAGACATCGCTGAACCATGTATGCTTCCCGATTCATGATTAAAGAATCCCTTTTGCTAATTTCTTTTTAGCATATTGTTTGGAGAAGAAATGAGGTGTGTAGAATGCTTTTCATGTACAGGAATTTTGTTTCTGAATTTCTAGAAGTCCTTGTCGTTGTTTTTCTTTGAGAATTGTTTGTGCATCTTTGTAGTCTGGCGCTTTGTTTACTTATAGATATTGATTTTTGATCAGGAGATAAACGTTTGCTTATAGTTGAAATTATAATACTTAGATAATATGGCTGCAAATAAGTTTCTAAATCCACTCACTCGCCTAACTTTGGCTCGTCGCTGGTGATAAATTTGGAGGGGTGTTTGACGTGAAAGTAGATGGCTTAACTATATCAATATCACGAGATAGTCACGTACCTATCTTATATGCTTAAAAGGGCTAATTTTATAAAAAAACCTCAAATTGATACATTATGTACAATATTTACTCCAAATAAATTTTTGTATAATAAAAAATCTCAAAGTGGTACAATCGTACCACAATTACCTCAAATTGCTTTAAATCTATGGTTTTTTTTGGGTAAATATTATGTGGATGTACCAATTGAAGGTTTACTTAAAAAATTCGGTTTCTATTAAGAAATTCGCTTATATTTTTCCTAGATTTCAAAAATAATAAGAAAGGTACTATAACCTGTTAAATGGAAAAAGATCTTTTTCCAATCGTCTTAGAAATTTACGGAGTTAATTTGATCTCATTTGAGTTTTTGGAATTTTGGCGAGTTATCCCCCAGCATTTTAAAATTTGCAATTTACCCCTTAACTTTTTGAAATTGATGACAATGTGCCTTCTAGTGTTGACTCCAGTCAAAATTTTCTCAGAAATCTAACTACTTGACCGCATGTGACTGGTTATAGAAGGCAAATCGGTCGTACATCATCTATATTTATGAGAAAAAAATAGGGACTACTCAAAATACATTTAAAACTATATATTGATGTGAGGCCAAATTATCACAAGAACATTAGGGAGGAGGACAAATTCAAGAAGTCAAATCACAAACCGGTCATATGTCATCTATATTTTTGAGAAAAAAAAAATAGTGACTACTCAAAATACATTTAAAAGCTATACATTGATGTGAGGTCATATTCTCGCAAGAACTTTAGTCACACACAATATATTCTACTTTTAATATGTATATACTCATACGACGAACTTATCCTTCCTAATCAGTCCCGTGATGCCAGGTTGTTGGGACTCGAAGCAAACTCTAGTCAAGGTCAACACTAGAGGACACATTGCAGCCAATTTCTTCAATTCGCGGGGCAAATCACAAAAAAAGAAAATCAAAACGTCGGGGGCAATTCACAACGACTCTAGGAAAATTTGGGGAGGGGGAAGTACCCTCTTGAAATCAAACTGGATTTTTCGTAAGGGGCAATGTTGTCCTCTTCTCATTTTCCGGAAAAGAAAAAAGACATTGCCTCTCTCATATGTCCATCTCGTGTTTCCTTTATTACGATTTGTCCCATCATATTACATAGTTAGATTTTTCTCCCACTGAGATTGATAAGTACTAAATATGTAGGGGAGGGGAAGCGGTGGTGGGGTTGGGTTTTGGTCAGAAACCTACAAATATCGTACTGGGAATTTAAAGCGTGATTGTCAAAACAGTGGATTTTATTAATCCGATTAAAAGAATTTTAAAAATAAAAAAATAAAACGAGGGTTTTATCACCAATGATTTTAATATTCCTTTTCGCTAGGATCGAGGAACATCCCACTGTTACATATAAATGGGAAGTTCCCGTTTTTCCACTTACGGTATGGAACAAACTCCCTGCGTTTGGAATCGAAAAACGGGTCTAATGCCCTAAAAAATCTCAAATTTTGAGTTTAATCCTGAACTTACTCAAAACCCTTTTTTACAAAAAATAATACTCAACTTTTAATTTTGTATCATATTTATCCTGTTAACTTTTCGTTCAATAATTACTATTAGTCATCCGACGTGGCATTTTTACGTGTACATTTTTTCCTTCATTTCCCTCCATGTCATTTTTATCTTTTCTCTAATTTTTTCTCCTTTCTCCCGTCTACGCCTGAGCTGCTACTCACTGTTGATGCGCACGGGCTCCTCCGCCACGGCTTCACCGGCTCTCACCGATCGCCACCCAGACCTCCCGAGCTGCGCCACAACCTCCGACGATCCCTCCGACCTCAGCTCCTTGTCACCGTAAGGGTGCCGCGGTGGCATTCGCGACCAAGATTCGAGGTCGCGACGCCATGGCCGACTAAGATCCGAGGTCAGCGCGACGGTCGCGACCTCAATCGGAGGGTCTCCATGTCCAAAATGGCGGCCTCGATCCCTCGTCGTGACACAATGGGCGGCCGCGAATCAAGGCAGCAAGTCGCAGCGGCATACCTTCGTGCGGGGCAGAGATTTAAACGGCAAGGAGACAGAGCACAGCGACCACTCCTGAGGCAGGTGGGGTTTGTAGCGGCGTTGGAGGAAGGCTGGGCGACTCGCCCGAGATCTTGGCGGCGGCGGCGGGGCTTGGCGGCGGAGCAAAGCGTTGGACGCGTGCTTTTATTTAGCTTATAGGGTTTGGATGGAAATGGGCGTGTGAAAAGGAGCTCGACCACCTTGAATCTGTCACGATCCACCACGAGCCTGTCGCAATCGCGACTCGGCCGTGATTCATGACTCAAATCTTCTTCCTCGGCTCTCTCGGCATCGACTCGGTCATGCACGGAGGCCGCTACGCCGGCTTCGCGAACGGCTTTGCGTCGAGCTCCTCCTCCACGGCGGCGGTCTTTTGCTCGCGGCAGATTTCGCTGCATGATTGACGGGAAAGAAGAGCCGTGAGGCGCCCTCACTGTCCATCGTCTCCTTCGTCGAATTTCACCTTCGCAGTTTGGTTTTTATCCGGTTTTTAATTGCTACCGACATGTATAGTTTTTTTTTGTTTTGTCCCTTTGTTAGTCTGTTGAGGGGTTCTTTCGTTTCTTGAATTTTTGTTGCGCGCGGAGAATTAAAAAGAAGGACGACATGGGGAGGTTTTTTGATTAGAGAGGACTGGAAATTGGCGATTCCTTCGTCAAGTCCAGTGGATAAACTGGAACTCTCCTCGCTGTTCATTGGGAAAGAAGAAAAACGGCAGATGAAAATAAAGGTGAGGTGGACTGACGTGCGGAGGGAAATGAATAGAAAAAAAAAATGCACACGTGGAAATGCTACAACGGACAACTAAGGGTGGTTGTTGGACGAAATGTTAATCGAATAGATTTGGGGTAAAATTAAAAATTAAAGATTTTTGTTTGAGATAAAAAAAAAAGGCTCAGGGTATATTTGAAACTGAACTTAAAATTTGAGATTTTTTGGAGAATTAGATAATTGCAAAACCCTCAAATAGAGGATTAACTAATTAATTAATTAAATTTTATCTTTTGGTAGATCCCTTGATGGCTTGAGGTGACTAATTTTTTGATTTATTTATTTAATTTGTGATTTCTTAGTTCTGATAAAGAGAATCGAAAATTCGGATGATGCTTCCAAGAGGGAAACCCACCACCTCCCCCACCGCGCCTACAAGGCTAGGCTACAAGATGTGATGGAATGTCAAGACACCGATTAATCCGTACCAACTCAAATCAAAATCAAACAAAATTTAATGCAATGAAAAATTATAAGTTTGCTTTTACCTTTTTTTTTTTTCTGAAGTTGAAAAAATGCTGTGGTCCAAAGCATCACTTGATTAAGAAAATTTAATGCAATGAAAAATTAAAAGTTTGGTCGTTTTATTTTTTGATAGGTGTCCGGGATCACTCTTCAATCGTGTTGTGGTTTTATACTTGTAAGCGTATATACACAAAAGTAATCCACCTGTTTAATTTACTTTCTTGCACGGTTTATATGGAATATTTTAATTTTGCTCACATAAAAGCAATTTGCTCCACCAATGAAAAATAATTGTCTGTCTGAAAATGATTGTATTCTTTTCTATTCACTTAAAGATACTTACATATTAAAAGATGGAGTTTCCATGATAAAGCCTTTTCCATATACTGGACACATAGGTCTACAGGGGTCTCAGCTGGAACTTGAGATATTTGGGTTGATTTGAAGATTTAGTTATATTAATTGGAAATTTATTGAAATTAACATTATTGAAGGTTTAGTTCTATTACTTGTACTTTTTCACAACTTGTTCAAGCCTTTCGTTACATTCGGTTTACAACTTTTTTGATAATTATTCAAGAGTCTAATGAGACAAATTTATGGTGCACCAAATTTAATGGGGGGGCAAAATCTGTAAGATATCGAAAGTAGGTATATATAATTAAAGCTCTCGAAAAATTCAATAAATCCGCCCACTCGAAAAGCTTAACCCTCTTGCGAAACTAATTTTTGCCGAAGTGAAACATGACAAATGAAATTAGGGCAACGAAAAATTGATTATTACATGTTGTTGCGTGGAGACCTAGGAGAGTGGAACAGAATTTGTCCTCTTTAGGGATTTCAAGTTGCACGGAGCATAGAAAATCTATCGCCCCAACAAATTTGTATGAATACCAAGGTTCACATCACCCTCCCAAGTTGCCGCGCACGAAGTCCTCTGGCTTTTCCAGGGAAGGTGGTATGTAACTTTATTGTCCAGAAAAATATAAAAAAAATTTAATGCAAATCATGCCTCGCTCATCAATCGTGTACAAAAGTGGACCAATTTTGGACCTATAAATAATCAGATTAGCCACTAAATATGTTCACCTTTATGAGAGAAAAACAAAATCATTAGAGTATCAAAACACTTTGCCAATTTTGTGGCCGAGAAAGGAAAATAGTCCATCCAAAATTTTTAATCTGTGAGGTTGATTAGCAAGGTACAAACCAAATTTGCGAAAAAAATTAACATTTTGCAGTGTCAAGAGTGTAATTATTAGATAAAGTAGAAGAAATCAAGTTGAACCAATGTCATTTGATTTGGGTTTGCTTCGCATGAAAATGAAAGGCAGCAACAAATGAACTAAGGAAGCTTCACAGCAAATTCCCCTGTTCCTTCGTTCCTGTCTTGCCTTAGGCAACAAGATGTATAAAAATCCAAAATTACGAGAATGACTTGACTGCTAATCACTGTCGCTATATGTACTTTTTGACGAATTTGATATCGTCCGTTACGCAACTAATTATTTTCAATTCGGTCCCTGTACTAGAGTCCTTAATTACACAACAGTATTAGTGAAATGCACCCTTTTTCTTGCCAGCAGTATAATACACCTTTGGAATATGGGATTTTCTTAACATCAAAAGATGGACTTATCTCAAGATGGTATAACTTATTTGGCAAAAATTTGCCGTTCGGAAAAGTTCAGCGTATTTAACGAAGACGGTCCCAAGATTACTAATTGAATTCGCAAGATTAACGTTTTAGGGTTATTATTAGATCCATCGCCGATGTAAATTTTTTTATTTTTACTACAAAATTCACCGTTGGATGGAAGACGCATGAGTAGCGGTCCAAAGTTTTACACGGACTCGTTTAATATTATTTTATCTCGACTTTCTTTTTCTTTTTTGGGCCGCTTTTGCACGGACTCTTTTTATTTTTGGCTGATTGGAAGGAATGATTTGTCCAGATAGTTAGCTACGGTTCATTTTCATGCAAAACTGCGAGGTTCTCCTAAAGTGAAAGTGACCCGACATTGCATGCCCCCCTAAACTGAAATATCAGAGACAATTATTCAAGAAGCAAAGCTGGGAATTCTGACAAAAAAAGCGAAGATTTGCATGTCGAAACCCTCGAAATTTCTTTGGCTGATTAAGATGCAAATTTGTTTGGCACGTAAGATAAATGATTAAGACCACTTCCTTGAACGAACGAAATGAAGCTGTCCCTCCACGACAAAACTCGAAAAGGAGCGTCAGCCAACGACATCAAATTCGAAAAATTTGAAGTTAGGGAGATGAATTGTTTCAGGACATCATCTGTCTTTGTCTCAACTAACATGCCCAACCAGTAGTCAGTATTATAAGGGTCCAATTCGAGAAAGAAAGGAAAAAAAAAAAACCTTATTTGGTGAAACTGGGGCCCAAACCCTTCTGAGGAATTCATCGTGTGTACCTGAAATTGGCATCCAAAGTCAATGACAAATTTGGAAATTTTTAAACAAATTATTGGCCGAATTGTAACGTCGTTCGAACCATCCTTAGACTGCCACGCGTGTTTTGGTAGACTGATTAAACTAATTGGGTCCTAAATTGCGAAATCCGTTTTCGGACTGTGGACGTACGAGAAGGATGCTTTACGCGTGTTTTAAGCTTCAATTGATTCACGCCGAGGAAGGCCTAGAATGATTGTGCGATCGCATGTTTTTATATTTCCTGCTGTGATTAGCATTGCTTAAGCCATGAGCATGGAATTTGCAGGGTTTTAGGCTTTGGAGCTTACTTCAAAGCTAAGGGATTAAAGAAGAGTAACCGCATCTGTCTTTTGGATGTGGTAACATGGCTTGTCAAATTGATTTCATTGTCTTGAGGGGGGGAGGGAATATTGTACGCATAGATATAGCGATTAGGAAAAAGATCCCTCTCCTTTTGTGCTGTTTTTTCGGGACAAAAGCCTTTTTCTTTCGGTGGAAAGAGATTCGTTAAATTTCGTGTCGTGTTAGGTCATGTTTTCAAAAATGCGTCGTTGCGATTCTCGAAACCGCGTTTTGGGTACCTAACTTGCGACCGACATGGCCTTAAATTATTGCCACTCTTGTTAATCGAGCTAATCTCCTGTGATGAACAAAACTTTTTCGGATGTAATCAAGGAGATTCTTGTTTGCTCCTTCAAAGAAAACATGCTGGAGATGATCGAGCTTTTAAGGATCTTGAAAAGCCATAAAGAATTCATTACTTGTTCTCTGAAATTTCGGATCTGATCGTCCTCCTCTTCCAAGCAAACTGTAGTAGAAGGGGGTGCTTGTGAATTGTGATCATTTAGTCTATCATGGGTTGGACCAAAGTATTATGATGGTGATGAATTATTTGCTTTAAATAAAGGTCAACGATGGTGAATTATTGGCTTTTGAAAATTCCATCCAAAATTAGAAAATAAAGACACGAAAATAGAGGAGGAGAAGAAAGCACAGTAGAAGTGACATAAATGCACTACAACCTCTACAAAAGAGTGAGTAACTATGACATGACTGCTCTGCAAAGCCTTATCTGGAAAGAGAACATTGCAGCCGACCTCCTCTATTTAATGTAACCGATGACAACAGTCTACTTCAATGGTTCCACAGACTGAGGCGCCACAAGCAAGAATGTAAAGAACAAAAAGATTTAAAAAAAGAGACTTGAAAATAATGAATTTGCTGTCCGTCTAAAGGAGATCCTCATATAATTTCTTCCAACCATACAAGGAAAACTAGAAATGGCTGGTGACCATGTTCATGGCTTTGTAATAATATAGAAAGTTACTTCTTTTTGTTACTATCTTCATGATTTTTGTGAAATATCAAATTGTACTTTTTTCAACAGGAAAAATGAAAACTGTCTTGAATGGAGGTGCTGGTTTACTTCATGGTGCCCACAACAATCCAGCCAAGGAGAAAAGTAACAAGAACTATCTTGCACCCACAAGGCCATCTAGTGACAGATCTTTGGACTTGGACTTTAGGGTCAAAAAGCTTCTTTTAATGGCATCATATCATAGGAAAGAATCTGAATGATAATTTCTCATGATGATGAGCCATCAAATCTGATATGACAAGTTTTCTACTTGGGCCAATACCTCCACTTTCTTACCATGGAGCCAGATTGTTCAAATCACAGTAGCCTTTTGAAGCTGATTATAATAAGCTCATTTTGCATCAAGGACCGAAACAGAGACAAATCCAAGAATAAGCATATAAATTTGGCGGATTGTAACTTTACGAGCTGACTGAACAGAAAACAATTGGGTAGAAGAGCACCGAATGAGAAGTCCAACTGCATTTAGCTAAGTAGAACAACTTCCAGAGATTGATAAAAGTGACCACTACAATGCGAGGAGCTTTTATTTTAGCTGCCTCTACACAAACTGAACAGGGTGGTAAAGGAAATGGCTTCTTCTAGTAGATCCCGTTCTCGCTTGGGGCTCCCGTCATTATGCGCTGCACGCAGTTAGCGAAGATACATGAGTTTTAACCATAAAGAAATGCAAGAAACCACGGAAAAGAAATGGACAGGGTATATGCATTACCTGAAAGCATGACAGAGCGTAATGAACATCGTTTTCTGAGATCTGGTGGTGAACAACCAGTCTAACTCTGAAGAAAGACATCTCGAAATCAGTTTTTACTAATACATGATTTGTCAAGTTCACTACAAATAGACCATCTGTTAAATGATGGTCCATATGGGGAAAATTAGTCAAAACAGATGATCATCAAAGGCGAAGAACAACCTGGTTGAGGTTTCCGGCATCACGAGTATTCCATGTTCTTCCAGGTTCTTGCACAACTTCTGTACTGTCATGTTAGAGCCTTCGTCGATATCAAAGTATAACTGGTCAGAGCAAAGAGTCGGGTATCAGTTGAGTTAAGGAGCCACGCCTATTAAGCTTTGAAGAAAATATTCCCGTGAAATAATGAGGATCTCTTTTTTCACTACTAAAACCAGCAGTACTTACAATATTAGTCTCCACAGAAGCAACGTTCACTGCTAGCCCTTTAATCTTGTTTAGTCCCTCTGAATACATCACATACATCAGAAGCGCACATGGGATTAAGCAGTAAGTAAATCACAATGATAGAGTATGTAACGATGTACAAAGTGAGGCGTTGAGTACCTGCCAAAATCTTTGCTTTCTTGTGATCACTTTGGAGCTTTCCAACATTTTCACGTAGTGCAACGAGTGCAGCAGCACATAAGATGCCCACCTGCCTCATTCCACCACCTAAGGTTTTCCTCAGCCTCCTAGCCTGAATTAACGAGCTTAGAATCATTAAATTATCAAATTTGAATAGAAAAACAAAAGATGCAATTAGTATATGCACACAGTTTAATACCTTTGCGATGAAGCTCTCGGAACCAACAATAACAGATCCAACAGGGGCGCCGAGACCTTTCGATATACAGACCTACCAACAGTTTGACCAAATTAATAGAGAATCATTTTTAGATGCAGTCCAAAGTAGAAAATTAGTCGAAATCAAACTCATGTGATGCCAAGTGAACGTACTGAAACTGAATCAGCAGCTTGTACCAGCCTATCTACCGGAACTCCAAGTGCCTAACAGAATAAGATGAATGCAACAATTATAGTTAATGTTAACATGATGCAAGTATCTAAAATCATCTCTAGATAATTATCACTCACAACTGCGGCATTAAAGATGCGAGCCCCATCTATATGAAGCTTAAGACCATGCTTCTTTGCTAATTCTCCAACTTTATCAGTATACTCAACAGACAAACATCTGCCACCAGTACTGCGTTCGGAAAAAAAAGATATCATGAGACAAACAGAAATGAAAAAAAATGAAGTCAAGGGAAAAATGCATCATCCCAAATCCAGACATAAAAATAGCTCCATGGACTAAATGCCAAAAGTAAATAAATAGAAATCCATAAATAGAGCTTCATAATCAGATCTGGTCACTAGACCCCTCTTCAGCATCATCTGGCTCGTGTTCGAGGTAATTCTGGGCATGGCCAGCTCCCATATTGTAACATGAGGCCATTGACAGATCAAGAGAAAAACTTCGGACATAGTTCTATCAAATAACAGAGACTTTGTTCATAAACCACATAATTCACATGGTTGTAGTGGATTAGATTGACCCGGCATTCCATGAGTTCAAATTTCCGTGCCACAACGAATAGCTGAGAACTCAACAGAACAGAGTCAGTGATATTGAATGGCCTGCGAAGACCTTTAGGGAAAGCAAATTACTTTCAAGCAGGAATTGACAGACTAAAGATTTATGTTTCACCAGTAAAATAGGAATTCCCAATAAATTCTAGAAGAAATATATCCCAGTTAGGTAAGCCAAACAGGGCCCTTAACTTTAGCTGAACCCAATGTGACGAATATTGCACCAAGCTAACTAAGCACAATAATCAAATACAATCTTGCCTGAACATCTCATTCAAAACTTTGATAGATAGAGTTGCCTTACTTTGCATGTGAGTTCTCCAAGCAAATAAGCCTAGTAGTAGGATACACAAGCGCCCCTTTTGGATCCCTTATGGCAGCTTCAATCAAATCAATATCCATCGTTCCATCCTCGTTATTCTTCACTGTCCTTGGATGAACACCTCCAATCGTGGAAATCCCTCCATTCTCGTAAATGTGTATGTGGCAGTTGTTTCCGAGAATGACTTCGCTTCCTCGGACCTCACAGTGAACAAGAACGCTGATGAGATTTCCCATAGTGCCTGATGGAACAAAGAGGCCGGCTTCTTTGCCCGTGATCTTCGCCACCTCTGTTTCTAAGCGATGTGCCGTCGGGTCATGACACAATACGTCGTCATCAACTTCGGCATTGGCCATTGCTGCCCGCATTCCCTCAGTTGGCTTGGTGACAGTGTCGGAACGAAGATCCACGGTCTTTATCACCATATTTTTCCTGGAATTAAGCAATGATGGGGGAAAATCAAAAGGGAATGAAGGTATAAATATACAGAAACTCTTAAGCATCTGGTCATCCAAGGTTTTCACTTTCTGCAGCTATCACGAGTATACGCTATGAACAGTCTCAATTACCCTATCTTATTTTCTGAATTAATCAACGTAAGCAATAAAGAAAAGGGGAACAAAGAATCCTAAAACTGACACCATTTTCACCCTCTCAGAATCTTATAATATCTGCTTCAGCCTAAAGTTTCAATTTTTGTAATCACCTTGGATTCATATCAAAAGAAGACGTAACCGTCTAACTCTCATAAGTCTGGTTCGAGCAGAGAAGTGCGAAAAGATCAATTTGAAAGGGGTAAAAAGGGGAATTTCGACAAACAGATGTGCTGTGACATACTTTCAGAAATAGACCAATGCTAAGAATGTCGCGAAAGACACAAAATGATGTAACATGATTAGAAAGCACCCCACAAAGATCATCTCTGCTTCAAACTACCCATCACATTCAAGAATGAATTCTCGTTTCAAAAGTTTGATCTTCTTTGAAAAATGCTCTTAAAAGAGGCCAATTCATGCATATTCATGCTCACTTCTATACAAGCCATCAAAACAATTCCAGAGATCAAACGCCGCACGTCTGATTGCGTGAGAAAGTGTCATGATCATACCTGTTTGGGTAAAAAATGCAACTTTATCTCCTGGTTGTTCGACTCCAGAATCCCAACTTTCGGTGCGCTTAATTAGCAGAGAGAGAGAGAGAGAGAGAGAGAGAGAGAGAGAGAGAGAGAGGAGGGGGAGGGAGAGATTCACCGCAACCTGAAACACACCCACAAAACAAAAGGAAGCAAAACAACAAACTTTTATTCATCACATAATAAACCTCAAAGCAATCTAAACACGAAGAGCTTATCAGAAAATTGCTAGAACCTAGAGAACTGCGAACAAAAAATACGTTGCTGCTGAAGAACCTCGTACAGAAAAATCAAAAGGCACGACAATTCATGAAAATGGAATGCTGAAAAACGCACATCCAGGAAAAGCGCAGCCAAAACTCCGCCGGGGACAGACAGGTATATATACATACAAAAGCACTTCTGTTCGGAGAGATGCACGTCACATGTTTGGCCCCAAAGGAAATTACGCAGAGATTGAAAGAGAGGAAAAAATCTGGGCCATTAATTGTGGCGTCCAGCGCGGACACCAATCTCGTGCATGCAATCCAAGTGGTTGCGAATGTCACGGCTTTCAATCATGCAATTGCAATCTTGGGCATTAAATATTATCCCCAAGAGGAAGGAAAGTTGAAAATTTTAGGGAAAGCAAATCTCCAACATCATCAGCCTACCTCAGAAACCCACTTACCTTAATCGTGTGGCAACTCAATTCGTGGGCTAATGGGAGACAGAGTCCTCACATTGGTCAAGTGCTAATGGTTGGACGAATTGAGTTTTGCTTGTTCCATTGAGAAAGTGGGATCTTCTTTCCCGGAAACTGGCTGCAACCCACCATTTGATGGTGTTTTTTTTTTTATATTTCAGGGGAAGAAATGAATCGTAGCAGCTTCCTATTTGCAAGGAAGAAGATAAATTGGGCTCGAAAAGGTGCTTTCTTTTCAGCTCTTTTCCGTGGCGAAGTGGGGCTTTAAACAGTTTTTTTAAGTTTCACTATTGTGGCTGCTAGGAAAGATGGTGACATGTTAAATCAGCCCTTGAGCCTCAGGTCAGGACCACAAGTCACCAGAATCTAATTCCTGTTCAACAAGGCATAGAAAAAACCTACATATTAAACAAGTGGGAAAATGTAGAGTGTACGTTTAGCGGGAATGGTGTCAAAAAAGTCCTAAATCTTTTGTATTGATATCAATTTAGTCCTAAATATTTTTTTTATGTCAATTCAGTCTTAAACCTTTTACATTGGTGCCAATTCAATCCTTCGATACTTTTATAGCTATTAGCTGGAAGAATTGAATTGACATCAATATAAAATGTTTAGGACTAAATTGGCATAAATACAAAAGGTTTATGATTGAATTGACACCAAAAAAAGGTTTAGCACTGAATTGACATCAATGCAAAAAGTTTAGGACTAAATTGGCACAAATACAAAAGATTTAGGACTGAATTGGTAAAAAAAAAAGTTTATGGCTAAATTAGCACAAATACAAAAGATTTGGAACTGAATTGGTATAAAAAAAGTTTAGGGCTAAATTAGCATAAATATAAAAGGTTTATGACTTTTTTGACGCTTTTCTCTATGTTTGGCCAATTCGTGCTGGGAAAATTCAACCCCTGAGGTCTACAACTTGGAAATTTCCCTTGATGCGCACGAATGATGGTTCCTAGAAGGAGGAGCTTTCTGAGGGGCCACTCCAAGAGCCTCTTGTCCTAATAATTATCTAGTTATAGAAGGTCAGAGGGACTGCCATAATCAGGAGCCTCTTACACCTATAATTATCTAATTGAGATAAGATGATAAGGTCGTTATGACCTAAAAGATCTAGTGATAATAACACCCCTAAGTTGTCCAAGACCAACCATTCAGACGACGTCTATCTTCTTCCCCACAGTTTTTCTTACATTACCGGGGCCTTTACGGTTAAGTCTCTATGCATAAGTGGTAAATGGAGAGCATCACCGAGTAACATCAAACGCAACAATCTCCAAGTTTTGGAGAAGAAAAGGACTCCCAAAAAAAGTTGAAAAATCGGAGAATCTTTGGAGTCCACCGATTCCCAGGATCCTTCTTCGAAGGGACCAAACGTCCAAAAGCGCTAGAATTTGTGGTTTCTCTTTGAAATGGGTCCACATCAATCACAGTCGGTGCAACTTTTAAAGAAGCAAATTTCTCTTTCTTCTTCTCCATATTCATGAAAACTATTCTCAACTTGAGAATCTCTGGCGGACGAGACCCCTTCATTTCCCTATGGGAAAGGACTAATCCATGAACCGAAACCCAACGCTTGCTTGAGACGTGCATGTTCCTCTGTGTTACCAAGTAAAGAGAACATAAAATAATAACAGGATAAATAATTTAACCATTACTTACGGAAGGGAGAAAAAACAAATGGCCGTACGGTCGCTCTCCTTGGTAACTGTATGAAGCCAAACGAGAATGTTCCAAGTTGTTTGCAAATTGCAATGACGGAATTGCAGGAACTAAGTACTTAAATTTGAGTTGTTTTTTTTTGTAGTTGTACACTGCAAGCAAGCCAGAAGGAATGGGGGTAGAGGGTGGCTATTTATGCAGCTCTCCAATGGCGGCTGGTGCTTATCGGAGTCATCGATGTAGTCGGATGAAATGTTTGGTTTGGCTTCCTCCCTCTCTCTGATTAGCTGTGATCTCTATCTTGATGCAGGTGACCGTATTAAATTGTGGTTCATTAATGCTTTGCGCGTGTCGTGGCTGACTGCTTTTGACCGATAGTACTAGAGAATCGATAAAGGATTAGACAGGTGACAACAGCTGGCTTTCTTGTTCTTTAAAGAAATCTGTTCCCTTTGTACATTCATTTAAAAGAAGGATTAATACTACGAAAAACTTTAAACTGATATATTTGTGATAATTTAATTTCGAATTATTTTTTTTATCATAAAAAATCCCAAACCCGATATACACTTGTGATTTCTTTTTAACTATTTTTGACCACCAAAAATCCCCAAATACGTTTGTGACAATTTTTATCCCGAACTATTTTTTGATCACAAAAAACTCCAAACTAGTATCGTGTGACAATTTTACCCCGAACTAATTTTTTAATATTATTTTTTATTTTTCATTATTTTTTATTAATTTTTTATTTAATTTTTTTTTCTTTTCTCTTTAACCTCCGGCCGATTGCCGAACCAACGACCGGTCGGAGGCCGAAGTCGACGAGGTCGGTCCCGCCCGTCGCTGGCGAGGCTCGACCTCGCCGGCGGGCGCAGGGTCGGCCCCGCCCGCAAATCGGAGGTCGACCCTAGCCAGATCTGGCGAGGGCTCGGCCCAGCCGATCGTTGGCGAGGCACAACCTCGTCGGCGTTGGGCAAGGTCGGTCGCCAGGCGAGGCCCCGACCTCGCACAGTTGGAGAGGCCGACCTGGCCCAACGCCGGCGAGGTCGAGCCTTTACTTTAGCGGCAGTCGGGGCCGACCTCGCCGGCTTCGGCCTTTGGTTGGTTGCGGTTTGGCGACCGTAGAAGGTTAAAGAGAAAAGAAAAAAAGTAAAGAAAAATAAAAATAAATAAAAAAATTCGAAAAATAAAAATAATATTAAAAATTAGTTCAGGGGTAATTGTCACATGTATACCAAGGGTTTTTGATGGTCAAAAAATAGTTCGGGGTAAAATTGTCACAAGTGTACCACGGGGTTTTGGTGGTAAAAAAATAGTTAAAGGGGTAAATTGTCATGAAGTGTACTGGGTTTGGGGTTTTTATGGTAAAAAAAAATAGTTTGGGGGTAAAATTATCACAAGTGTACCAGTTTAGGGTTTTTCGTGGTATTAACTCTTAAAAGAATTATCGCAATTTTTAATTTACTGTTTCTCTCGCTTTATGTGCGATGGATGTATCGAAATCGGATTCTTTGCGTCATTACTATTTTTTTTTTGTTGGGTGTGTGTTACTATATAATGAGCATCTCGAGACATTCATTAATAAAGTCTTTTTGGAAAAAAGTTATTGATATAATGTTGAAATCCTACGTGATTGTTCGCCTAATTCAAATTGAGCACTCTTTTTAGAGTTTGGGTTTAATTTGTAAGGTTGCCAGGCATACATCAACACGATAGACAACCAAGAAAATAAAATATAACAAAATGATGAATTGTGTTCCAAAAAGTTTCGTTTATTTTGTGGAAAATTTTCTATCAGAAAATGTTTTTTTTTTTTAGAAGAATGAGTCAATATAAAATTTTCTAGAGTTAACAGATAATCTATGCTAAAATTTAGAAAAATGAACTCCTTTATTGAAAAACAGAAATTATTTTTTAAAATATGACTACGCCCAGATGCGTGGGTCCCTGTCTCTTGTGTCCATGCCCCCCGAGGTCAAGCCATGGATCCCAATGCCAAAGCGCAAGACCCACACATCCGGGCCCAATTCTCCCGAGGATGAACCCAGATCCCTTGAGGCCAAGTCGGAAGTGGTGATTGTGAGACATGCTAAATTTTACTTCTATTTATTACAATAGTAATTATTGTGTTATATAGAGATAAGATTGCATGCTAAAATTAAAATAAACCATTATTAGTATGTTAATTAAGAGCTTACGTGATATTAAATTACAATAAATAAGGTATGCTTAGCACAGTAAGATTTGAACACTAGATCTAGCGTACCTTAGATTACATAGATTTAATGAGAGTTTTATTATGGTTACAAAGTGCCACTAAATTGATCAATATTAGGATAGTGCCATGGGTGGCTATACATTGAAAATGCCAAAAATGCCTTTATAAGACACAAAACTCTAATAGAATTTATTTATAAGGCTCGTGTTTTTCTATAAGGTCATTAATATTTACCAGACGGGATCAATATAACTTGAAAAGCATATAGGACAATTATGCATTTTGCAGGCCTTGCTAATAATTTTGGTAGTTTTAAAGTATTTTTCTGACTTGTCGGAATTTAGAATGGACACCAAGTTCCATGATATGCGTGGAAATCTTGAAAACCTTTTGTAGAATTACCATGTTGCCGTCAATCTCAGCTTCACTAACCACTTGTCACTAATATCTGATGCTACATTCTTTAATTTTCATCTAGTTTCTTATTTACAAATTACATCATTCCTTACATCACTTCTTTTAACTCTAGCTCGTTAATGCTCTCTAAGCTTGCAAGCTAATAGTCTCGTTCATGCATTTTACTTGGTCAATCTCTCTCTCTCTCTCTCCAATCATTATCTTTAATTATTATAACCCATGCCACTTCCTCGAAGTGTTCATTTTCTTATCTTAAGTGCAATTTCTATTATCCCTTCCAAAGCAACAAGCGAAGTTCCATGAATTTTCTTCCAAGCTCCAAAATTTATCTAATTTGTGTTATCTTTAGTTTTTAGTCTAACTTATTAAGCATCTTTCAAGGTAAAACTCATGGACTTCATTTTTTATCTATTATAAAGTTTTGGTTTGAATATATTATATATAGTTGTTAATTTTTGTTCTTGTTCGTTTTATTTTCAAGGTGATTAAGGCTTTATTTAATTATGTGATTTAATGTAAGTGAAACTCTAGGGGCTAAATTATCCGCTTGGTACTCTTGATCCTTATTTGATTTTAACTTAAAGTATAAATAATTTTATAGATCCATGTTGCTAAAAGAAATTAATGATTACGTAATGAGCTAATAAGAGGTAAGACCACGTATGAGTGATTTTATATGATTTCGTATCGTGGGTGATACCATGTATCAAGATGGTTGGTTGAGGTCTATTTGTGCTTTTGTTATGAAATTGTTATTAATATCATATGAAAGGTCCATTTTGTTCATGATGTCAACAGAATATGAAATGAGTCATTCTATATAGATCATGGCTATATTTTATGAATAAAAACAGAGTTGAGTGATTTCAAGAGGATTTTGAATGACTCTAATGAGCAAAAGTGTTAGAAAGATAAAACTATGCATGGAATGGGGTAGAATAATAATTTTGTGTATTACAAGGGCAAACATAAAATTTAACAGCATATAAATTCTTCCGTGAACAGTGAAATTTCTTAATGAAAGTGAAAATTAGTCAGTGATTAAGTTAGATTAATTAAAGGAACTGAAATCGGGTAAAAAATCTAAGTACTGTAGAATGTGGGCTATTTTGTAAATTAAAAAAGTCAGAGGTCTCATATTCTAAAACTGAAAATTAAGGGGGCTGTTTTGCATGTTAACGATGCTTATGATGGTCGATTCTTGGTTAGTTTTGCAACTAATTGCCTAATCCAGATAATTTGTCTAACTAGTCAAAGTTTTGATATAATTGCAAAACTATTTTGAAAAATGGGTTATTTTGGTAATTTTGCGAAATAGTGGACATGTATATCATGTCAATAATATATGCGTATCGATCAAATAGCAAATGAATGGCCTTAGCTAATTAATTTAATTTGTAGAGCTAGATTAAGAGAAAATTGAGATGCCACATCGGAATTAATTTTATGTGATATGCACCAATGAATTATATATATAGCATAGCTGAGTCATCGCTTGCCGGTCGCGCGGACACCTTGATTATCAAAAAAAAAAAAATTATATATATAGCATGTAGTGTAGAGATATCATGATGCATTTGATTTTTAAAAGATTACTTTATTATATGGAAAACATCAAGAAACTAATATATTGTACATTGATCCACTATTATGAAGAAATGTCTATGTTGATATTCTTTGTGATACTTAACATGGTTATGATTTTGTAATTATAAGTACATGTGATTCATGTCATGCACGAAGTAAAATGAGAAAGATAAGTGTCCTTTATGTAAAGGATCATGGGGCTAGGCACACATTTGAGTTCTAAAACTTTAAAAAAGTATAAACAAGTCCTAAAACTTATCATGAAAGTGCACTTGAGTTTTAAAACTTTAAAAAAGTGCAAACAAGTCTTAAAACTTATCAAATTGATTCAATTAAGTCCTTCCATTGATTGTACATTTTGAAAGTTTTAGGACTTGTTTGCACTTTTGTGACAAGTTTTAGGATTTATTTGCACTTTTTGAAAGTTTTAGGACTCAAGTGCACTTTCGTGATAAATTTTATGACTTGTTTGCACTTTTTAAAAGTTTTAGAATTCAAATATACTTTTGTGATAAGTTTTAGGACTTCTAGTACACATATCCCTTTTATAAATCAGTTATCTTTTATTACAGAACCCAAGGAACTGGGGTGGGTTACACTCCCTACAAGCCGAAGACATCGACCCATAGATCTCAACAAGCACCAAGTTCTTTATTCAAGACTTGTCTTTCCAGTTTCTAACCAGCTGCCAGATTTGGCACCCCCTTTTTCCATAAAATATAAGGTAAACGTACTAACTAATTCATTTAAAGAGATTCAAACCATGTTCTGCATAAGACCTGGCGCCTTGACGAACACGATTAGGCGGCAAAACGAGTCGCAGTCTGTGTACAATTAGACAATAAACATGTAGGGCAAGTACTGGAAAAGTTGAGATTAAACTAATCGCTGGCACGCCTGACCTCTAAAACTAACGTAAGGCATGAAGTGGCTAATAAGAAGATTAGGAATCCTAACAAGTTGTAGCAGATGATGTTCACTAGATGAGGCGAGACCCAAGAATCGCCTTCACCGGGGTGGTTTCATTGCTGAGTGAGAGAGGGACGGCTCAATTACCTGGAAGACTTACAGAAATTTAAGTTTCTAACAACTGGTGATTTCGCAAGTTATCATCAGCTAATGATCACACGTTCGCAACCTTGAGTAATTGGAAATTGATCATGCTGAAGATAACGAACCGTTGCGAGATGACAACCCAATATTTTCTCATTAAGCAGAAGATTGATGGACCTTATGCTTGAAACTAATTATCCTTGTGCAAATTTGGCTTTTACTAAACCCCACCCACAGTTTTCTATTGCAGTTTCTGTGACGCAAGGGACTAACTGCAGCAATATGCTGCCAACCCTCACATATTGATTAGGATGCATAACTTGTATTTTATCTTTCCCCTCTTTTTCTCTCTTGACACTTTATAAGATTCCCTTTTATACTGACCGGTCCACACGAGCCGAGCCCCCTGAAATGAGTACTCTGCGGAATCATATAAGGTACCAATCATTTGAGGGGATGTGTAAATTTATGAATCACTCAACAGAGCCTCTTGAATACTCTGATACGTCACATTTTCTTTTCGAATTCATTTATGAACAATGGTTGGAACGGTTCTTCAAAGAGTGGAAAAAAGGAAAAAAAGTATTTGTTGCAACTCTAAGAAAATAGCAGAGTGGGTGAGTATATATTTGAAGATAGCATATTTTCGTGTTTAAATTACAGTATCTCTTATTCAGAGTAATTTGAGAGCCACGTCTCCGCGCCGCTAATAATGAAAGGTTAACTACGCGGCGGTAGTATGCAGTTTTAACTTAGGATACTTTATGTTATAAAGAAGTATGAGGGAAAAGAAGAAGAAGAAAAGGCTCTGTTTCTTGTTTGTGGAAACTGACTAGCTGGTCATGATGGAGAGAGAGGCATGCGTTCTTTTTTTTAGATCCCCACTAACTACATGGTTGCAATTTGTATTGGTGGCACGTCCAAATCTTGCATTTAAATGAAGTAACTGATTGATGCTCATTTCCACCACGAAAGTGGTTGTACTAGTGGTGAATACAGTCACCTGTCTTTCAAAAAATTACGACTTTGATTTGCGTCATAAGCGAACTTACTCGTGCCGTTTTATCTAGTTATCACATTTCTCGTTTAATGAGACTTCTTGTCTATTAGCATCTTGATGGGATTACAGTAACCTCCTCATTTGGAAAGCTTACCGACTTGGCATCTTGGTGGGATTGCAGTGATGGAGTTGCCACCATCTTACCCCTTTTCCATAGCACACACCCGCATTTGCAAAGGAACAAGGATCATATAAGATTAAGATTGGAATAACAAAAAAGATGGACATAAAGATTAATTAAAAATTTGATCGAAAAAGTTATACGCCGAACTTTTTGGAGCATGTTTAATATGATCTCCCTGTTAAAATATTCTCTCCCAAAATTGGCACCCCTTTTTCCTAAATTTAATTTTGTAAATCAGCTTTGGCACGCCTAACATTAGGTACCACTTACTACAAGAAAACCTTTCATTAGAAACATGATCATTTCGCGAGATGAATGAGTTATGTAACAAACCTTTATATGCAATAGAAAGCCGTTCTGTCTCAACTCGAGACAACCTCTCCATGTCTTCAGCCGCGGGCTGAATATCCTCGGCTTATTCCGAAATAGAAGAAGTCCTTTTCCTCTTATAAAAAGCAAAGTCGCCGGCTGCGAGAAAGTCACATTTAGAGAGAGAGACGGAGAAGAAACACTCACAAGAAAAATGCCAATAGCGAGCCAAACACTTGAGCACAACAGCTACCAACTGCTAGACGAAATCGGCCGTGGCCGTTTCGGCACCATATTCCGCTGCTTCTCCCCTGCTGACAACTCTTTCGCTGCCTGCAAGGTGATCGACAAGCGCCACCTCTCCGATGCCACCGACCACCAGTGCCTCGTCAATGAACCCAAGCTCATGACCCTCCTCTCCCCTCACCCTCACATCCTCCGAATCCTCGACGCCCATGAGACCGATGACCGCCTCTCCCTCGTCCTGGAGCTCTGCGAGCCTGACACTCTCTATGATCGCATATTGTCCCGTAAGGTCCTCCCCGAGCCTGAGGCCGCTGCGTGCATGGCGCAACTCCTCTGTGCCCTTGCTCACTGCCACCGCCTTAGCGTTGTGCACCGGGACGTGAAGCCCGATAACATACTGTTTGATTCGAGGGATGTCCTGAAGCTGGCAGACTTTGGATCCGGAGCCTGGTTGCGTAAGGGCAGGCCTGTGGAGGGCATTGTGGGGACGCCGTACTATGTCGCGCCGGAGGTGCTGATGGGGAGGGAGTAGGGGAGGAGGTTGACGTGTGGAGTGCCGGGGTGGTAATGTACGTGATGATCGTGGGGTCCCTGCCGTTCTGGGGTGAGTCAGCCTCGGAGGTCTTCGAGGTGGTGCTGAGGGGGAGCCTGAGGTTCCCGGCAAGGGCATTTAGCACGGTGTCAGCGGCGGCAAAGGACTTGTTGAGGAGGATGATTTGCAGGGATGTTTCCAGGAGGATTTCTGCAGAACAGGCCTTGAGTGAGTGCTTCCAACTTTTTGGCCATCATTTTCATCATCCATTTGGTTTCATTTTACATTAAAATGTTTAAAACACAATTTTAGTAGACTTTGCAGGCCTTGAAAACGGTGTTGAAAGGTCTCTGCAGCTAAAAACTTTTGTTCTGTTATTTCTAGACAGAAAGAATTGGAGAAAAGTTCTTTTTCTGAATGAACCAAAAGTATATTTGTTAGCTTCCTTTTCAGCGTTCCAGAAATTTAAGGAATGTCACGTTGATTTACTGTGTCGATCTCTCTGAGATTGAGCAATCATCTTAATCTAGGGAATGATACTTTTTAATCTTTTGGTGCCTCTCTTATGGTATTCCCGTTTGCTATGTTTTTGTTCTGCTTTTCTTGAGCAGGACATCCTTGGATCCTGAGTGGAGGGGAGACAAAGGACTTGCCTGATCTGACCTAAAAACAGTTTCATCGATCTCTCATAAGCACAAAGAGGCTGTGACAGCAGCTTCATCTTCCCCTAGAATATCAGCAACTCTTTTGTTAATTCTATGATCGGTGCTTATTGTATAAACTTTGGTTTATATTGTTGGAAATTTGGGACAAATTGATGGGTGAATGAATGAGAAATTGATGCTCAAAGAACACCCTTGAGTTGAAAGTGGGAAGTGAAAAGCACTAGTCCCACATTGAAAAGGAAGAAGGCTATGGAGTGCTTTATATATGGTTACACTTATTTGAAGTGGTAACTATTGTAGCATGAACTCTCTGCCTCGAGCGCAGGCGCAGGGGGGGTGCAAATCCGACGCCTGACGAGCTGAACTTGAGCGCGAGCGCGCATCCTGCGGCCCCGAAAATTGGGCCTCGCGACGAGCCCAATTTTGCTAGCCTTCGGATTTAATCGGCCGTTATTTCTGACGCGTATTGGTTTGCCTTCAATTAAGAATGTAAATTAATTCCCAGAAGAATTGGATTTGAGAATCAGTGCCTTTGTGCTAATGATGGGTGGTTATTGAATGAAGAATTTGTAGTCTCCTTCACTTGGAGTTAAAGCTGATGAAGAATTTGTGCTGCTTATCTTGTGGTTTAATGCATTTGCAGAATCTAAGGGAAAACAATAGACAGACCAGATGCTCTCAAAGGGTCTCTGACTTATGATGATTATCCCTGTTCATTCTACCTTGAGAAAATGTTGTCTTGCTGAACATTACACAGTGAAAAAGAGAAAATTGCTTCATAAATGATTGAATTGGTACCTGAATACATTTGTCTTATATCTTATCGAGCTAGTTGATGGAGATTATGTGGTTATTGTAACAGCCCGAATTTCGACTAATTTTTGGGATTTATCGAACGCGTGATTTGTCAGTGTGCTTGTAGTAAAAATCTCGCCCGAGAACTGATCACTCTCGGTTATTATTTTAAATTAGAGATTTCGCTAGAATCGCACTCGATCGAATTTTGTCGTTAATTAGACCCTGAACTTGGCAGTCGATTTTTGGGAGTTTCAGAACGAAATAAATTGGACGGTGTCGATATTATTGTGGCCAGCATCGAGGTTATCAGGAATGGTTAAAAAGTGAATTTTTTGACCGGGTGCGAATTTGGACTGGTAGACTACTCTCGTGGTGTGACTGGAATTATTTTATTTCAGTCAGTGGCCTTAGAATATTATTCGGGATTTGTCGGTAATTGTTAGGCCTTTTCCCGAATTTAAATCGACACCGATAAGTCGATTCTTAGTTTGGACCGTGTCCATTGTTTCGCGCTTGAACCTTAAAATTTGAACTTTTTCCCTATTTTCTCTCTCCTCTCTCTCCTCTGCCCGTGCTGTCCCCTCCCCGCACGTTTCCCTCTCTCTCTTCTCTTCTCTCTCTTCTCTCTCTCTCTCTCTCTCTCCCTCTCTCCCCTTTTCCCCGCTGAGCGCGTCCCTTCCCCATGCGCACGTCCATCAGCCCACGCCCCATGCAGACTGCTCCCGTCCTTTCTTCTTCTCTCTCCTCCCTTCCCTTCTCTTTCTTTCGTTTCTCTCCTTCTCTCTCCCTCCAGTGACTCCCGCTTGACTTCATTATTCAAGCCCGCTTTCGGCGCCCATTTGCCCCCTCGGCGCTCGTCGCCGAGACACAGCAGCGGCCCGGCGAGCTTCATCGCTTGGTCGGGCCAATGGCCCGGCCCGGTCCCCCGGTCGCGTCGCCCCTTGCCAGTCGGAACCCGCCTCAGCGCTGCCGCCCCTCGTCTCCTCCCAGAGCCTCGTCTCTCTCCTCGGCCTTCCCTCCCCCTGTCTCGGTTCCGAGGCGGCGGGCCAGGGACCAGCCATCCTAGTGCGTGGCGTCCGTCGCCCGTCAGCCGTGCCTTGACCGTCGCCAGCCGTCACCTCTTGATGTCGGCCGTCGTCGGTTCGTCGCCGACCACCACCACCACTCCCCCTCAGCCCCGTCTTTCTCTTTCTCTCACTCTCTCTTTCTCAACCGACGGTCTCTCTCTCTCTCTCTTATTCCGGCTTTCGGCCGTGCCAGCCGGGAACGGCCCCGCTGGCCGAAGGGAACGTGCCCGTCGCCGCCCGCCCTAACCGGGTCCCGCCGGGCGTGAGTCCCTTCGGGCGCCGTCGTCCCGCCGGCCGGCTTGCCCCGGAGTCCCCGCCCGCCCGATTTTACCGCGAGCCATGACCCGATCGCCGCCCGCTCCCGTCGCCTCGAGTTAACTTTAGGCGAGTAAAATTTCCTAAACCCCGAACTAGTTTGATTGTGCAAATTTTAGGGGTAAATTTCAGGGTTTAATTAGGTTAAATTGTGTCCTAAATGGTCGCGATTATAGATAGGCCGATTTGGAGTTTAATCGGGACCTAATATGGCTAAGTCTGATTGGTTATGGCGAGTCCTAATTGGATGGGACCTTTGGTAGTGCTGAGTTGGGCATTATATACCGGGTATACATAGACTAAAGTGAAATGAATTAGATGTGCCGATAAAGTGCCGATTGAGTGGAGAGTTGTGATTCAATGATCTGGGCACGTCAGGGTTTAACGATTGTTTTGAATTCCATGGCATGTGAATTTGCATATTATGTTTTAGTATGATTGAGATTGAATACAGTAATGCACATTCTATCGTGCACATTCTATCGGGTCGGGCCTTGAGTAAACCACCCGGGCCTTGGTCGAAAGGTTAGGGTCTTGCCTTCGAAACCACTTCGGACCCGCCTTGGGGCCTTGGTCTTGGAACCACAGTTTCTATCAATCTGGGTCTTGGACCCGGGCCTTGAACCCTTGGTCCGTGGCCTCGGGTTCGGTACTTCGGAGGGCCTTGGGTCGTGGCCCTTGGTATTGATGGCCTTGGGGTCGTGGCCCTTGGGCCGATGTTTCATGTTTCATATTAATATTGAAAGTCTTACTGCGGGGATGTTATAGTGAATTGGGCCTTGGGCCGGGTGAATTGAGATTTATTGTTGCATTGGTTCATTTAATTCGCATTTTATTTACCCTCGGAGGTGCACATTAGCCTAGTTTAGGATTAGGGATTTATTACTTGCTTGAGTTTCTCACGGTTGTGGTAAAAACCGACTTTTTCAGACCCCCGCCGTAAGATGCCGAGGAAAGCCCCTCTTTTTGGATTCCCGCAGCGTATCGAACAATTTCCTAGTGTACACCCCTGCGGAGATGGAGCAGCTTCGTTAGATACCGTTCGGTTTTGTTTGTTAATGTGGGAGAGGACGATAGCCACACCGAGTATATAGCCCGGTGCCGTAGGGGAGGCGGATGGCGTAATAGGACCCCAATCGGGACTTTTGACGTTCCGGTGGGCCTTGAGGCGGCGTTAGGCTTCCTCGGATGGTGGCGGTGAAGTGTCGGAACGAGCCTTCCCCGGCGTGAGTTGGCGAGCGAGGGCGGTGGACGGGCCAGCAGTTAGGCATGAGGAGGAGGTGGAGCAGCAAGTCATAGCTGTAGATGTAGACCCGGTGGAGGACGAAGAGTTAGACCTTGGGGCAAGGGATTTGAATATTGACGAAGCTGGAGAAGTAGCTGAAGTTGGGATGGACCAGGAGCATATGATAGAGGAAGAAGAGGAGTTCTCAGAGTCTTCTGACCCCGACTGGGAGCCCTAGTTTAGGTCCCAGCCGTAGGAGTTAGAACCGCCATTTTTTGGTCAGAGCTACCCATTGTGATATCCCTACCCTTTGGTCCCTTTTTGCATATTGGCCCTTTTAATGTATCTTTTGTTGATCGAGGGGATATTGTACGTCAGTTTGTAAAGGGATATGTATATTATAGTACAATTTATCGCTTCATTGTTCTATCTTGCTATTCATGGTTGCTTTTTAAAATGTCCGGGTGTATATACATATATATATATATATACGTCGTTTCCGCTTGTGACATGTATTCTCTGATTTGAGTATTCGGGTCTCCGTGACGCAATCCTGGGAGCGTCGCACTTCGTTTAGACCCTGGACGGATGTTCATACCTCACGTTGGGGGCGAGGCGTGACATTCCCCGTTGAATTGGTATCAAAGCAAGGACAGCTCGGTCCAATCTAGCCGAACCCTGGAGTGATAAGGAGGAGTGACCATGGGTAGCTATAGGGTGACCTAGTGTGCTAAGTGTACCTCCAGATTGTCTGTGTTTGAATGTTGTGGTTATTATTTGAACCCGTTTTATGCAGGTGCGGCAGGACCCAAGGTAAGTGTGCAAGTCCTTGGGTGAAATGTTGTGCCGTTGTGCTAGCCGCATGTTGAGTGTCTGATTGCTTTTGTGTTGATACCTACCTAGGAGTTAGACCGGTTAGTTGGTTTAGGTCTCTAATTCCTGGACGGAATTATAACAGGCAGTTGAGCACTCAGATTGGAACAATGAACAGGAGAAGGGCAAGGAACCCCAAGTGCAATCAAGTACTGTGGGCCATGAGGCCGAGACTTAAGATTTGAGATTGTGACTCAGACCCTATAAGAAATAGGGAATGTATGGGTAGGGAAGCTAAGGAAAGGAGCACCGTTTTTGCCCAAGTTATCGAGGTCGCAAAGATTCTTTGCTATGAATGGGAATCATGCCAGTTAGGCCAAGTGCAAATAGTAGCCAACAGGCAAGGGTATCAATTAGTAGAATGACTAATCAAGTGGAAATTTCTCAAGCGTAATGATAAGAGTGACCCTGAGGTTGTATCGAGATTGATGGCGAATTTTAAGAAAGCCTTTGAAATATTGGGGTGCACTGAGGCTGGGAAAAATAACATTGGTGATGAACCAGTTGCGAGATCATGTTAGCTATTGATGGCCTTCCACCACCAGGAATAAAATATTCCTAGCATGTATAGCCCAGATATTGGGGCTATGTTTGTTGAGAGCTTATGAAGGAAGTAATTCTTGGAATGTGCCCAAGAGAGAATCGGTGGAAGATCGTTAGGGATAGGATATCCCCAGTGAGCATCGCCTAGACTTAGACCATGTCTATTAAGAGTTTCCATGGGAAAATATTTCCCGAAGAATGCCAAAGAAAGGGAACTAGCGGAGTTCATGTGACTTTGCCAAGGGCGGATGACTATGGAACAATATGAAATGGAGTCCACTTAGCTAATTGAGAATCCACAGGACAAGGTTCAGAAGTTCCAAGACGGACTGAACCCGGATCTCCGAAACCTAATTATCTCACTGAATATTAGGAATGACAAGGAAGTGTATGAATGAGCTCAAGTGATAGAATGAGATCAGTTGGAAAGTGCAACTACTTTTGAATAGTGGTTTACTCAAAATAAGGATAACCGTCACTGTGAGGAGAGACAGATGGCGGGGAAAATAGGTAATTCGTCTCACCGGTTAGGAAGGATATCAGAAAGCCGAACCGTCAAACAAGCCGTTCTGATGCTTACATTAGAAGTGGGGAGTCGGAATAACTAGTTAAACTGGATGGGATTGAGTTTATTGTACTGGAGTCACATTTGGTGTGACGATTCCTCGATTGATAAGGTGATGGTGTCGTGAAGGTGTCATAACCGTGAGACAGTAATTGATAGTAGAGAAAGAAGTGTCGACTTGGCAGTATTGGCCATGTACGATTTTGTCGTGGAAATTGACACGGAGTGATTTGTAAGGCAGAAAGCCATAATGAATTATGACAACAAGGAAATCCCGTTTAGTCCGAATGGACTTCCTAGGTTCGGATTTCAGGAAAGTCGAGGAGGAATCTTGATTCCTTGGATGCCCTTGCTTAAGGTGATTAGATGTCAAATGAAGGTTGTGAAGGACGCTTAGTAGGGGTGATTGACCCGATCGTAATGGAACTAAAGTCGGAAGAATCAACAAGGTGTGTAACCTTCCGAAGTCTCTCCTTAGAAATGTCGGGTCACCACTAGAACGAAAAGTGGAATCGTGATAGATTTGACCCAGGAGTTGAACTGACGTCGAGGGCATTGTATTGAGTGTTCTTGCCAAAAATCAGAAGAATTGAAAGTTCAAAGGTAAGAACTCGTGGATAAAAATTTTGTTTTCCCTAGTATATCTCTATGGGGAGCTCCTGTATTCGGTTTGAGGAAAAAGGGCAGGACTTTGAGATGGTATGTAAAATACCGGCAAGTGAACCCAGGCGATATAGAGGAATGAGTACTTATTACCGCAGATCGATAGCCTGTTCAATCAGTTGCAAGGAACTTTAGTGTTCTCTGAGATTGAATTATGGACGGATGTCATCGGCGGAGAATTCAGAAAGAGAATGTTCCTAAGATTGTGTTATGGACCGGAAACTTTCCGTTAAGGATATGAAAAAGAGATATAATTACGACTGCTTATCAGACGAGGTATGGGCACTATGCATTCATAGTAATGCCCATTGGTCTGAGGGATGTCTCACTGCTTCTGTGGACTTAATGAATGAGTGTTCCAAAAATTATGGGATTAATTCGTAACAGTTTTCGTCAACGATGTATTGGGAGACTCGAGGGACTTGGGAGCAAGAAACAAGTCTTACTGAGGTGTTGCGAACCTTGAGAGAATACGCACTCCATGCCAAGTATGGCAAGTGCGAATTTTGGCTCAATAGAATAATGTTCCCTGGACACATAAACTAAGGGAAGTGGATTACAGTGAACCCGACTAAGGTCGGAGTGATGACTAAGTGGTCAAGATTGATGCCAATAACGGAGGTTAGCAGTGTCTTAGATTTGGCTGGCGGATATCGACGTTTTGAAGAAGATTCTCGTTGATAGCCGTAAGTACGGCACAATTGATCGAAGGAAATTCGTGTGAATGGAATGATCACTTTGATTAGAGTTTCCAAGAGCTGAAGCGTGGGCTGATAATGACCTCGGTATTGAATGTTTAACCCAACCGGACGATTCGAGGTCTATAGTGATACTTCATTAAGAAGACTTGAGTGTGTGTTGATGCAAGATAGTAGAGTTGTAGCGTATGTGTCGCGCCATTTGAGGTCGTATGAGAGGACTTATCCGATGCACAACGAAGAATTGATTGCGATGACTGGTGTCGCCATGATAGGGCTAGACGAGTAATAGATGTGTTAAGCCGTGAGCCAGTGATGGCGCATATGATGGTTAGAGAGTGAGCCTTGTCGGATAGGCTCAAGAACTCGGAGGTTAAAATTGAGGTGAACAGGATGCGGAATCTATTGAACGCCTTGAGGACTAGGCCCAAAACAAGGAATGGCATTATGTGAATCACGAGACGTGAAGAGTCATTGAGGTAGATGCCAATAAGAGGAAGTCTTATTTCCAAATATTCGGGGATAGACAATTTTGAGGTTCTAAGGATGATTGTGTGTACCCGACGAGGCGAAACTTGAGGAGGAAAAATTTGAATGGAAATTCCGCAGTAAGTATAGTGTCCACCCGAGTAGCACTTGGGACTTGGTGGAATAGAATAAGGGAATAAATAAGGGTAAATGTGGCCAAGTCAGCACTTTTCGGCAAAGGCGAAAAGGACTCCGGTGTCTTTGGGATGAAGTAGGAAAACGATGCGTTACGGGCCCAAATTTGGTACAGCAAACAGTGGAAGTTGTCGAGGTTATCCGAGAAAGGCTAAAGACAGCACAAAGTCGACAGTAAAGCTATGCCGATCGGAGACGACAACCTTTGGAATTCCAAGTTGGAGACCATGCCTTTCTAAAGGTGTCACCTATGAAAGGGTTATCCCGATTTGGCAAGACAGGGAAGCTGAGCTCGAGGTTTGTGGGACCATTCGAGGTTTTGGAAAGGATTGACGATATGGCATATAGGCTTGCCCTGCCACCTAACTTGTCC
This sequence comes from Syzygium grande, assembly GCA_024733475.1. Lineage (NCBI taxonomy): Eukaryota > Viridiplantae > Streptophyta > Magnoliopsida > Myrtales > Myrtaceae > Syzygium > Syzygium grande. The sequence continues at coordinate 8,927,554 of JAMXDD010000005.1, read as the reverse complement.
CAAGTACACAACATCTTCCACGTGTCGATGTTGAGAAAGTATGAACCAGACCCGACACATGTTCTAAGGTATGAAGAAATAGATGTGGACGACAGGGTGTCGTACGTGGAAAGACCCGTCAGAATTGAAGATCGAAAAGACCGGGTACTGCGGAATAAGACGATCCCGATGGTCAAGGTGGTCTGGGAGCACCACGGGACAGAGGGCGCAACCTGGGAAAGCGAGGAAATGATGCGGCACCAATACCCCCATTTGCTTGAGTAGTTGGTTGGATTGTAAATTTCGAGGACGAAATTTTCGTAAGGGGGGAAGAATTGTAACAGCCCGAATTTCGACTAATTTTTGGGATTTATCGAACGCGTGATTTGTCGTTGTGCTTGTAGTAAAAATCTCGCCCGAGAACCGATCACCTTGTTATTATTTTAAATTAGAGATTTCGCTAGAATCGCACTCGATCGAATTTTGTCGTTAATTAGACCCCGAACTAGGCAATGATTTTGAGAGTTTCGTAACGAAAATAAATTGACGGTGTCGATATTATTGTGGCCAGCATCGAGGTTATCGAATGGTTAAAAAGTGAATTTTTGACCGGTGCGAATTTGATCGGTAGACTACTCTCGTGGTGTGACTGGAATTATTTTATTTCAGTCAGTGGCCTTAGAATATTATTCGGGATTTGTCGGTAATTGTTAGGCCTTTTTCCTCGAATTTAAATCGACACCGATAAGTCGATTCTTAGTTTGGACCGTGTCCATTGTTTCGCGCTTGAACCTTAAAATTTGAACTTTTCCCTATTTATTAGACTAATTTGGGGCTTAATTGTGTGGGAATGTGCACGGGTTGATTATAAGACTTAATTGGGACTTAATGAGGAGGTTTAGGCGCGTTTTGGTGGCCATTTGAGGATTTGATTCAATCTTGTTCACATGGGTCCGAATTTGGATTATTTCGACTAAGTTGCAATTAGTTGGCTCATTAGGTGACGACGTGAATTTGGGCAATGTATCGCTTAATTTAGGACTTGTTGGGGACCCTAGATAGGGCATTATCATAATCGGATTTAATTGTGGAGTCGGTTGGACCGTCAAGTCCCAAACCGATTAGATTGTTTCGGCTAGGTCAAGTTGTGGACTTAATGCCGGGCATAAAATGGGCTAGAATAAAATGAATTAGATGTGCAACTATGTGCCGAATCGAGTAGGAATTGTGATTCATTGATCCGGGCACATCGGTTTAACTATTGTTTTGAATTCCATGGCATGTGAATTTGCATAATGTGTTTTAGTATGGTTGAGATTGAATACTGAATGTGCATGTCTATCGTGAGTAAATCGGACCTTCGGATCGAAACCATCGCTGTTCGGTCGGGCCTTGGTCGGGCCTACGGGTCGAAACCATTGGTCTTTCGGGCCTTCGGCCTTGAGTCAAGAAACAGTTAAACTTCGGACCGGGCCTTGGGTCGAAATCGTTATAGTCTTCGGACCGGCCTGGTCGCTCTATCAACTGGGGTCTTCTGGACCGACCCACGGGTCGCTCTATCAATCATGTCTTGGACCGGGCCTTGGTCTTTCTATCGTGCTTGTGGCCTTGGTCGGAGCAGGCCTGTGGCCTCACGGGCAGACCTTGGGTCGGTTTAGCATTGATGGCCTTAGGGTCGTGGCCCTTGGGCGATGTAATCGCACATGTTTCATATTAATATTGAAAGTCTTACCTGCGGGATGTTATAGTGAATTGGGCCTTGGGCCGGGTGAATTGAGATTTATTGTTGCATTGGTTCATTTAATTCACGCATTTTATTTACCCTCGGAGGTGCACATTAGCCTAGTTTAGGATTAGGGATTTATTACTTGCTGAGTTTCTCACGTTTTGTGGTAAAAACCGACTTTTTCGACCCCGCCCGTAAGATGCCGAGGAAAGCCCCTCTTTTTGGATTCCCGGCGTGTCGAACAATTTCTAGTGTACACCCTGCGGAGATGGAGCAGCTTCGTTAGATACCGTTCGGTTTTGTTTGTTAATGTGGGAGAGGGACGATAGCCACACCCGTGGAGTATATAGCCTGGTGCCGTAGGGAGGCGGATGGCGTAATAGGACCCCAATCGGGACTTTTGACGTTCCGGTGGGCCTTGATGGCGTTAGGCTTCCCTCGGATGGTGAGCGGTGAAGTGTCGGAACCCGGTGGAGCCTTCCTTTAGCGTGAGTTGGCGGAGCGAGGCGGTGGATGGACGGGCCAGCGCTTAGGCATGAGGAGGAGGTGGGCAGGAGCAAGTCATAGCTGTAGATGTAGACCCGGGTGGAGGACCCTTTAAGAGTTAGACCTTGGGGTAAGGGATATGTATATTATAGTACAATTTATCGCTTCATTGTTCTATCTTGCTATTCATGGTTGCGTTTTACAAATGTCCGGGTGTATATATATATATATATATCGTCGTTTCCGCTGCAGGCTTGTTTTCTCTGTTTTGGATAATCGGGTCTCCGTGACGCAATCCTGGGAGCGTCGCACTTCGTTTAGACCCTGGGCGGATGTTCATGCCTCACGTTGGGTGCGGGGCGTGACATCCTCGTTGAATTGGTATCAGAGCAAGGACAGCTCGGTCCAATCTAGCCGAACCTTGGAGTGATAAGGAGGAGTGACCATGGGTAGCCATAAGTTGACCTAGTGTGCTAAGTGTACCTCCAGATTGTTTGTGTTTGAATGTTGTGGTGATTGTTTGAACCAGTGCTATGCAGGTGCGGCAGGACCCAAGGTAAGTGTGCAAGTCCTTGGGTGAAAATTTTGTGCCGTTGTGCTAATTGCATGTTGAATGCTTAATTGCTTTGTGTTGATACCTGCCTAGGACTTAGACCGGTTAATTGGTTTAGGTCTCTAATTCCTGGACGGAATTATAATAGGTAGTGAACACTTGGAATTGAAGAATGAACTGAAGAAGGGGTAAGGAACCCCAGGTGCATTCCAAAGATTGGTGGGCCATGAGGCCAAAGACCCATAATGGAACAAGTCACTCAAACCCTATAAGAAGTAGGGAATGTATGGGCAAGGGAAGCTAAGGAAATGAACGCACCGTTTTTGCCCAAGTTCGAGAGGTCGCAGCAATTGCTTGCTATGAATGGGAATCATGCCGCTTAGGCCAAGTGCAAATAGTAGCCAACAGGCAAGGGTATCAATTGGTAGAATGACTAATCAAGTGAAAATTTCCCAAGTTTAATGATGAGAGTGATCCCGAGGCGATACCGAGATTGATGGCGAATTTTAAGAAAGCCTTTGAAATATTGGGGTGTACTGAGACTGGGAAAAAAATAACATTGGTGATGTACCGATTGCGAGATCATGTTAACTATTGATGGCTTTTAACCACCAGGAATAAAATATTCCTAGCATGTATAGCCCAGATATTGGGGCTATGGTTGTTGAGAGCTTCTAAAGGAAGTAATTCTTGGAATGTGCCCAAGAGAGAATCGGTGGAAGATCGTTAGGGATAGGATATCCCCAGTGAGCATCGCCTAGACTTAGACCATGTCTATTAAGAGTTTCCATGGGAAAATATTTCCCGAAGAATGCCAAAGAAAGGGAACTAGCGGAGTTCATGTGACTTTGCCAAGGGCGGATGACTATGGAACAATATGAAATGGAGTCCACTTAGCTAATTGAGAATCCACAGGACAAGGTTCAGAAGTTCCAAGACGGACTGAACCCGGATCTCTGAAACCTAATTATCTCACCGAATATCAGGAATGACAAGGAAGTGTATGAACGAGCTCAAGTGATAGAATGAGATCAGTTGGAAAGTGCAACTACTTCTGAATAGTGGTTTACTCAAAATAAGGATAACTGTCGCTTTGGGGAGAGATGGATGGCGGGGAAAATAGGTAATTCGTCTCACCGGTTAGGAAGGATATCAGAAAGCCGAACCGTCAAACAAGCCGCTCTGATGCTTACATTAGAAGTGGGGAGTCGGAATAACTAGTTAAACTGGATGGGATTGAGTTTATTGTACTGGAGTCACATTTGGTGTGACGATTCCTCGATTGATAAGGTGATGGTGTCGTGAAGGTGTCATAACCGTGAGACAGTAATTGATAGTAGAGAAAGAAGTGTCGACTTGGCAGTATTGGCCATGTACGATTTTGTCGTGGAAATTGACACGGAGTGATTTGTAAGGCAGAAAGCCATAATGAATTATGACAACAAGGAAATCCCGCTTAGTCCGAATGGACTTCCTAGGTTCGGATTTCAGGAAAGTCGAGGAGGAATCTTGATTCCTTGGATGCCCTTGCTTAAGGTGATTAGATGTCAAATGAAGGTTGTGAAGGACGCTTAGTAGGGGTGATTGACCCGATCGTAATGGAACTAAAGTCGGAAGAATCAACAAGGTGTGTAACCTTCCGAAGTCTCTCCTTAGAAATGTCGGGTCACCACTAGAACGAAAAGTGGAATCGTGACAGATTTGACCCAGGAGTTGAACTGACGTCGAGGGCATTGTATTGAGTGTTCTTGCCAAAAATCAGAAGAATTGAAAGTTCAAAGGTAAGAACTCGTGGATAAAAATTTTGTTTTCCCTAGTATATCTCTATGGGGAGCTCCTGTATTCGGTTTGAGGAAAAAGGGCAGGACTTTGAGATGGTATGTAAAATACCGGCAAGTGAACCCAGGCGATATAGAGGAATGAGTACTTATTACCGCAGATCGATAGCCTGTTCAATCAGTTGCAAGGAACTTTAGTGTTCTCTGAGATTGAATTATGGACGGATGTCATCGGCGGAGAATTCAGAAAGAGAATGTTCCTAAGATTGTGTTATGGATCGGAAACTTTCCGTTAAGGATATGAAAAAGAGATATAATTACGACTGCTTAACAGACGAGGTATGGGCACTATGCATTCATAGTAATGCCCATTGGTCTGAGGGATGTCTCACTGCTTCAGTGGACTTAATGAATGAGTGTTCCAAAAAATTATGGGATTAATTCGTAACAGTTTTCGTCAACGATGTATTGGGAGACTCGAGGGACTTGGGAGCAAGAAACAAGTCTTACTGAGGTGTTGCGAACCTTGAGAGAATACGCACTCCATGCCAAGTATGGCAAGTGCGAATTTTGGCTCAATAGAATAATGTTCCCTGGACACATAAACTAAGGGAAGTGGATTACAGTGAACCCGACTAAGGTCGAGGTGATGACTAAGTGGTCAAGATTGATGCCAATAACGGAGGTTAGCAGTGTCTTAGATTTGGCTGGCGGATATCGACGTTTTGAAGAAGATTCTCGTTGATAGCCGTGCTACGGGCACAATTGACTGGGAAGGAAATTCGTGTGAATGGAATGATCACTGTGATTAGAGTTTCCAAGAGCTGAAGCGTAGGCTGATAATGACCTCGGTATTGAATGTTTAACCTGAACCGGGACGATTCGAGGTCTATAGTGATACTTCATTAAGAAGACTTGAGTGTGTGTTGATGCAAGATAGTAGAGTTGTAGCGTATGTGTCGCGCCATTTGAGGTCGTATGAGAGGACTTATCCGATGCACAACGAAGAATTGATTGCGATGACTGGTGTCGCCATGATAGGGCTAGACGAGTAATAGATGTGTTAAGCCGTGAGCCAGTGATGGCGCATATGATGGTTAGAGAGTGAGCCTTGTCGGATAGGCTCAAGAACTCGGAGGTTAAATTTGAGGTGAACAGGATGCGGAATCTATTGAACGCCTTGAGGACTAGGCCCAAAACAAGGAATGGCATTATGTGAATCACGAGACGTGAAGAGTCATTGAGGTAGATGCCAATAAGAGGAAGTCTTATTTCCAAATATTCGGGGATAGACAATTTTGAGGTTCTAAGGATGATTGTGTGTACCCGACGAGGCGAAACTTGAGGAGGAAAAATTTGAATGGAAATTCCATGATGAAGTATAGTGTCCATAGTAGCACTAAAAACATTACCGTGGAATAGAATAAGGGTAAATGTGGCCAAGTCAGCACACTTTCTGGCAGTGCGAAAGGACTCCAGTGTGCTGGGATGAAGTAGGAAAACGATGCGTTACGGGCCCAAATTTGGTACAGCAAACAGTGGAAGTTGTCGAGGTTATCCGAGAAAGGCTAAAGACAGCACAAAGTCGACAGTAAAGCTATGCCGATCGGAGACGACAACCTTTGGAATTCCAAGTTGGAGACCATGCCTTTCTAAAGGTGTCACCTATGAAAGGGTTATTCCGATTTGGCAAGACAGGGAAGCTGAGCTCGAGGTTTGTGGGACCATTCGAGGTTTTGGAAAGGATTGACGATATGGCATATAGGCTTGCCCTGCCACCTAACTTGTCCCAAGTACACAACATCTTCCACGTGTCGATGTTGAGAAAGTATGAACCAGACCCGACACATGTTCTAAGGTATGAAGAAATAGATGTGGACGACAGGGTGTCGTACGTGGAAAGACCCGTCAGAATTGAAGATCGAAAAGACCGGGTACTGCGGAATAAGACGATCCCGATGGTCAAGGTGGTCTGGGAGCACCACGGGACAGAGGGCGCAACCTGGGAAAGCGAGGAAATGATGCGGCACCAATACCCCCATTTGCTTGAGTAGTTGGTTGGATTGTAAATTTCGAGGACGAAATTTTCGTAAGGGGGGAAGAATTGTAACAGCCCGAATTTCGACTAATTTTTGGGATTTATCGAACGCGTGATTTGTCAGTGTGCTTGTAGTAAAAATCTCGCCCGAGAACTGATCACTCTCGGTTATTATTTTAAATTAGAGATTTCGCTAGAATCGCACTCGATCGAATTTTGTCGTTAATTAGACCCCGAACTTGGCAGTCGATTTTTGGGAGTTTCAGAACGAAATAAATTGGACGGTGTCGATATTATTGTGGCCAGCATCGAGGTTATCGTGAATGGTTAAAAAGTGAATTTTTGACCGGGTGCAATTTGGACCGGTAGACTACTCTCGTGGTGTGACTGGAATTATTTTATTTCAGTCGATGGCCTTAGAATATTATTCGGGATTTGTCGGTAATTGTTAGGCCTTTTCCGAATTTAAATCGACAATCGATAAGTCGATTCTTAGTTTGGACCGTGTCCATTGTTTCGCGCTTTTGAACCTTAAAATTTGAACTTTTCCTATTTTCTCTCCTCTCTCTCCTCTGCCCGTCTTGTCCCCTCCCGCGTTTCCCTCTCTCTCTCTTCTCTTCTCTCTCTTCTCTCTCTCTCTCTCTCTCTCTCTCTCCTCTCCCCACTTTCCCCCGTGGTAATCCCTTCCCATCTGCTTGCGTCCATATTACATATATCTTGGCTGCTCCCGTCCTTTCTTCTTCTCTCTCTCCCTTCCCTTCTCTTTCTTTCTTTTCTCTTCTTCTCTCTCCCTCCCGACTGACGGCCCGCTTAGCTTCTATTCCAGCCCGCCCAGCGCCCTTTCAGTAGCAGCGCTGCGCGCCTCAGCGTCGTCGCGCCCGTGACCCGCGCCCGTCGGCGCCTCCGCCGACTGCCCTGACCGCCCCTCGCCGGCCTCCCCGCGAGACACAAGCAGCAGCAGCAGGCTCGCCCCGCTGCTGGTCGGGCCGGCAGCCGGCCCAGTCCGCCGGTGCGTCGCCGCGCCGCCGTGCCGACCGCCTCGGCGCCGCCCAACCCGAACTAGTTTGATTGTGCAAATTTTAGGGGTAAATTTCAGGGTTTAATTAGGTTAAATTGTGTCCTAAATGGTCGCGATTATAGATAGGCCGATTTGGAGTTTAATCGGGACCTAATATGGCTAAGTCTGATTGGTTATGGCGAGTCCTAATTGGATGGGACCTTTGGTAGTGCTGAGTTGGGCATTATATACCGGGTATACATAGACTAAAGTGAAATGAATTAGATGTGCCGATAAAGTGCCGATTGAGTGGAGAGTTGTGATTCAAATGATCCGGGCCCACGCCGGGTTTAACGATTGTTTTGAATTCCATGGCATGTGAATTTGCATATTATGTTTTAGTATGATTGAGATTGAATACAGTAATGCACATGTCTATCGTGAGTAAATCGGGCCTTTTGTCGGGCCTTTGGTCGAAACCAAGATGGCCTTCGGGTCGAATTTGGATTAAACCACTAAGTTGGCCTACTTGGTCAAACAGGTGGGGTCTTCGGGGCAATGTTCGGTCGAAATTTAGGACTTGTTGGGGTCTTCGGACCGGGCCTTCGGGTCGAAATCGTTGTAGTCTTCGGACCGGGCCTACGGGTCGTTCTATCAATCTGTTGGTCTTCGGACCGGGCCTACGGGTCGTTCTATCAACTGTGGTCTTAATGCCAGGCCCTACGGGTCGCTCTATCTATCGTGCTTGGCCTTGGGTCGGAACGAACTGTGGCCTCCGGGCCGGGCCTTCGGGTCGGTTTAACGGATTGATGGCCTTAGGGTCGTGGCCCTTGGGCCGATGTAACTGCACATGTTTCATATTAATATTGAAAGTCTTACCTGCAGGATGTTATAGTGAATTGGGCCTTGGGCCCGGGTGAATTGAGATTTATTGTTGCACTGGTTCATTTAATTACGCATTTTATTTACCCTCTGGAGGTGCACATTAGCCTAGTTTAGGATTAGGGATTTATTACTTGCTGAGTTTCTCACGGTTGTGGTAAAAACCGACTTTTTCAGACCCCCGCCCGTAAGATGCCGAGGAAAGCCCCTCTTTTTGGATTCCCGCAGCGTATCGAACAATTTCCTAGTGTACACCCCTGCGGAGATGGAACGGCTTACGTTAGATACCGTTCGGTTTTGTTTGTTAATGTGGGAGAGGACGATAGCCACACCCAGGAGTATATAGCCTGGTGCCGTAGGGGAGCGGATGGCGTAATAGGACCCCAATCAGGACTTTTGACGTTCCGGTGGACGCAGACGGGCGTTAGGCTTCCTCAGATGGTGAGCGGTGAAGTGTCGGAACCAGAGCCTTCCCTCAGCGTGAGTTGGCAGAACGAGACGGTGGACGGGCCAGCAGTTAGGCATGAGGAGGAGGTGGAGCAGCAAGTCATAGCTGTAGATGTAGACCCGGTGGAGGACGAAGAGTTAGACCTTGGGGCAAGGGATTTGAATATTGACGAAGCTGGAGAAGTAGCTGAAGTTGGGATGGACCAGGAGCATATGATAGAGGAAGAAGAGGAGTTCTCAGAGTCTTCTGACCCCGACTGGGAGCCCTAGTTTAGGTCCCAGCCGTAGGAGTTAGAACCGCCATTTTTGGCCTGTAGAGTTGGCGGTAGGCGCGGTGATATCCCCGCCACCGGGTCCCTTTTGCGTATTGGCCCTTTTAATGTATCTTTTGTTGATCGAGGGGATATTGTACGTCAGTTTGTAAAGGGATATGTATATTATAGTACAATTTATCGCTTCATTGTTCTATCTTGCTATTCATGGTTGCTTTTTAAAATGTCCGGGTGTATATATATATATATATATACGTCGTTTCCGCTTGTGACATGTATTCTCTGATTTGAGTATTCGGGTCTCCGTGACGCAATCCTGGGAGCGTCGCACTTCGTTTAGACCCTGGACGGATGTTCATGCCTCACGTTGGGGGCGAGGCGTGACAGTTATATTTCGACATCGGGCATGGACAAGATATTGGGAACGCGCAGTAGAAGCCCCATGCATTCACCTGGAGAGATCGCTAAGAGGGAATCCATCATGAAGTCCGAGTTTGTTAGATTGTCGAAATGCATCTGAGTTATATGCAATAAACAAAAGGTTTCAGAAGTCAATTTTGCCGCTCTATCCCTCTAGTTGTCTTCACTTACATAAAAAAAAAACAGTACAGCTGAAACAGGGGGAGCATGAAGCATTTGCCTGGCTCTGTTATTTCATAAAAGGAAGTTATTGTGTCCTCTATTCAATTTTGTAAAAGAACATACATTCTTACTGAAATATGGCAAAAACCATTGAAAAAAAAAGAAATCCCAATCTTGCAGCCACAATACATACTATTGCAAAATATGGTCTTCAATATTTAGATAGTAAATTACGGATTCATTTAACAATTTAAGCTAACAGTATCAGACAACGAGATCTCGAGTTCAAATTTCTCCTAGTCCGTTATTTGCCTCTCTTATTATATATTTTTACGTATAGTCCAGCTGTAAGAGGAAGCGTGAATTTAAATATTAAATAACGATTTCATCCAATAACTTAAGTTTTTAGAGGAGTTACCTGTGGTCCAACAAAATCTTTGAGTCTCATCCCTTTTATGTCTTATTATTTTTCTTTTTTGACGAAACTCATGCCAAATCTAGATGGATGCAACGTTGCTCATCGATCAATAGTTCCTTTCTAGTGGGCCCAACATAATCTGTGATATGTGTTGTGTGAAATGAAGCATGAGTTGAAAGAACAAGCAAAGAATTTGCATGATTGAGTGTTGTAACTAAAATCCATGTGAAGAGACAACTCAAACATTATTTTTATTAATGAAGAATTAATCTGTAATACGCGGCATATATCAAGTTTATGAATTTAGGGGAAATAACACAAGACCCTGCACGATTGGCGGTGAAACTTTGGCCACTAGTCAAAACCTTGCTGAAGTTTCATTTTATTAAATCTATCAATCCTCCATCTATTTTCCCGTTTGCACATGCCTATCATGTGATTTTTAAGGGAAAAAAATGGTATACTTGTCATTTTCTTTTTCAGTCAAATCACTCTCTTGCCTCCATATAGGCTAAAACAAATCAAAATTCATACAATAAATGTAGAAAAACAAGAAATACATCAAACGATCGATAAAAAGACGACAACCACGACATGAAGAAGAACAAGGAGACAGCCTCCGGAGGATCTTCTTTCTGGTGATGATGGTCCTCTAGGATCAATGACGAACCAAGGGCACTGGCAGGGCCCAATATATCACTCTGATCTACGAAACTTGAGGAAGAACCTCAACTCGACTCATCATCCTGTCCTTTGATGACATTATAGGAATCGAGGCATGTCATCAAGGCTAAGATAATGTTGCTCCCAGCGATCGTCTTTCCACTAGGCGAAGTAAACTTCTGGAGTACGTTCCATCACCTCCTCATAGTACTCTTGCAAAATAGCCTCCCTCATCCTGCCACTGCTGTACGGATAGAACGCAAGAGCAAATTTTTCTTGCATCTCTCGTTGAAGTAATAAATAAATTGCAGGAACCAAACAAGTAAAACAAAAAAAGTGATTTTCAGTTTTGTTTTAATCCTAACGTGAAGATTAACCATACATGTAGGAATGAAATTTTGGTTAAATTTTTTTGGGGTTTTCTCTTTTAAGTGAAATCTAAGCTACATGCAATGCGTGTAATACGAGCTTAGGTCTAAACGTGACTATTCTAATATGTCACGCGACATGCAAGGACCTAATATAACTCTAAACTAAACTAGTCTACATAACGTAAGATATAATTACATAACTGGACGTAAGAGATGATTACTAAATGACATGCATATGATATTTTTTATATTTTCCATTAAAATTCGTAATTAGAAAATAATGAAAATAAATTATCTAGATTAAGATATTATCCAATTCATTTTAGGAATTAAACTAGGCCAAATCCTAATTTAAATTATAATATTATTTGAACTAGATAAATTCTATCTTAGCATGCAATTTATCTATAAAAAGATTTTAAATCTTATCCTAATTTATTATGAAATCTAACCTAAACATGCAAGGTTATCTAGAATTCATATATCCTAATCTATTAAGGAAAGGACTATCTAAAACCTATTCTAGAAATCTTATCTAATCTTTTTGTAATTTTCAAATAAAGGAAACAAAACAAGATAGGATAACCACCGAAACATAATATACACATCAAATCATGAAGATAAGCACAAAATATTCCAATTGATTCAAATTTGGTAACAAATAAAACCAGCGAATATAAGGATTGGATTGGCCGCCTTTCCGTGGGGTCGTGAGTTGTATCTCGAGCATGAGATTGGACTGTCGACCAATGCAAGTTGTCAAATTAGGAAAATTTGCTAATTTAGGGGGATATCTCAAATATTCATGTTAGATAACAATTGTTCAAAATAGGCAGTAAAATCTGAAAATCGAATTGGATAATCACTGTTATCTAATTTGAAGATCATGTTTCCAAATAAGAACTCGATGGACGGGCTCTTGAATAGTGGCTGGGGACGATAGCCCGCTCGTGGAATAGGGCAAGGGTGCTTGGCCGGTGGTTGTGGTGCAAGCTCGCAACCAAGAGCAACGGCGGCGAGGAGAAGCTGCTGATCGTCAATGATGATCTCGCGGTGATCCTTGCGATCGATAATTGGCTAACCCACAAAATAGTGAACGGTGAGTCGCCGTGATGGCCGGGCAAAGGTTGACGGCGAGACTTGTCATGCAGGGCTCATTGTCACGACTCGGGTTGGCACAGCAAAGTTGGAACAGAGCAGCAGCTCATCGAGGTGGCTGAACTAGGGAGTGACGACGAAGGCAGTAATGTTGTCGGTGGAGGGCTTGGCTTCTCGGACCAAGGGCGAATCAACAAGGACAGCAGGTCGCAGCAGCCGTGGTCGTGGCTCGGTGATGCTGCTGAGCTCGGTGATGTTCGTGAATCCAACGTTGGAAGGCCGATCACTCGCGGCACGAATTGGAACTCGTGGTACTGTGGCTGCTGGTGGCTTGATTGTGGTAGAGCAGGTTCTGGAGAATGGGCTACTCGGTCAGGGGGCAGTAAATTGGGATAGTGACGGAGCAGCTCGGTTGGCTGGGCTGAGGTCTCTCTCTCCCTCTCACTCACGCTTGTTTCTTTATGTGTCTTCCGAATAATGAATTGCCGACCTCCGATTTGTGAGGCATAATGATGTTTATATAGTGGAGTCTCCAAGCTATCGCAACCCTCCTGAAAAGTGCATCACCTACGGGTTGGCTAATGGATTACTAAATTACATATAGGTGGCTAATGGATTACTAAGTTACAAATAACTTGGCTCTCCCTATTTAACATGAAAATTGTTTAAATTAGGAGTTGCCACAAATCAATTCTTTGTGAGTCGGGTAGAAAGCCAAGTAAAATTATCTCGATTAGATTATGGATACGGGAACTTGATTACACTAGATTACTCTAATGCCCTTGCGATATATTTGCTTTTTTATTTTCAAAAATATTTTGTAGGCAGCTTGAATCGATTTTAACTTGCCGATAATCATGCGGGTGTGCAAACACTCAAGAAAGCAAATCAATAAATAAATTGCAGGAAACAAACAAGTAAAACAAAACTTAATTCTAAAATTTAAATTAACTATGAATGTAGGAATGAAGTTTTAATTAATTTTGTTGGGGCGTTTTCCCTTTTAAGTGAAATCTAAGCTATATGCAATGCATGGAATGCGAGCTTAGTTCTAAATGCGACTATTCTAGTATGTCACGCGACATAGATGAACCTAATAATATTCACATTGGCAGCTAGTGTTAATATTCACATTGGCAGCCTTTCTTGAGGTCTCTGGTACTACTTTCAGCTTAGTTCTAAAAAATTGTATACTTGTCATTTTCTTTTTCAGTCAAATCACTCTCTTGCCTCCATATAGGCTGAAACAAATCAAAATTCATACAATAAATGCAGAAAAACAAGAAATACATCAAACGATCAATAAAATGACGACAACCACGACATGAAGAAGAACAAGGAGACAGCCTTCGGAGGATCTTCTTTCTGGTGATGATGGTCCTCTAGGATCAATGACGAACCAAGGGCACTGGCAGGGCCCAATATATCACTCTGATCTACGAAACTTGAGGAAGAACCTCAACTCGACTCATCATCCTGTCCTTGATGACATTATAGGAATCGAGGCATGTCATCAAGGCTAAGATAATGTTGCTCCCAGCGATCGTCTTTCCACCAGGCGAAGTAAACTTCTGGAGTACGTTCCATCACCTCCTCATAGTACTCTTGCAAAATAGCCTCCCTCATCCTGCCACTGCTGTACGGATAGAACGCAAGAGCAAATTTTTCTTGCATCTCGTTGAAGTAATAAATAAATTGCAGGAACCAAACAAGTAAAACAAAAAAAGTGATTTTCAGTTTTGTTTTAATCCTAACGTGAAGATTAACCATGCATGTAGGAATGAAATTTTGGTTAAATTTTTTTGGGGTTTTCTCTTTTAAGTGAAATCTAAGCTACATGCAATGCGTGTAATATGAGCTTAGGTCTAAATGTGACTATTCTAATATGTCACGCGACATGCAAGGACCTAATATAACTCTAAACTAAACTAGTCTAAATAACGTAAGATATAATTACATAAATGGACGTAAGAGATGATTACTAAATGACATGCATATGATATTTTTTATATTTTCCATTAAAATTCGTAATTAGAAAATAATGAAAATAAATTATCTAGATTAAGATATTATCCAATTCATTTTAGGAATTAAACTAGGCCAAATCCTAATTTAAATTATAATATTATCCGAACTAGATAAATTCTATCTTAGTGTGCAATTTATCTATAAAAAGATTTTAAATTTTATCCTAATTTATTATGAAATCTAACCTAAACATGCAAGGTTATCTAGAATTCATATATCCTAATCTATTAAGGAAAGGACTATCTAAAACCTATTCTAGAAATTTTATCTAATCTTTTTGTAATTTTCAAATAAAGGAAACAAATCAAGATAGGATAACCACCGAAACATAAGATAAGCGTCAAATCATGAAGACAAGCACAAATGAACCAATCGACTCAAATTTGGTAACAAATAAAACCAGAGAATATGAGGATTGGATTGGCCGCTTTTCTGTGCAGTTGTGAGTTGTATCTCGAGCGTGAGATCGGACTGTTGACCAATGCAAGCTGTCAGGGGATATCTCAAATATTCACGTTAAATAACAATTGTTCAAACTAGGCAGTAAAATATGAAAATCGAATTGGATAATTACCGTTACCTAATTTGAAGATAATGTTTCCAAATAAGAACTCGATGGACGGCTCTTGAATGGTGGCTGGGGATGATAGCTGGGGACGATAGCACGCTCGTGGATCAGGGCAAGGGTGCTCGGCCGGTGGTTGTGGTGCAAGCTCGCAACCATGAGCGACAGCGGCGAGGAGAAGCTGCTAATCGTCAATGATGATTTCGCGGTGATCCTTGCTATCGATAATCGACAAACCTGCAAAATAGTGAACGGTGAGTCGCCATGATGGCTGGACAAAGGTTGATGGCAAGACTTGTCATGCAGGGCTCGTTGTCATGACTCGGGTTGGCACAGCAAAGTTGGAATAGAGCAGCAGCTGCATGAGGTTATCGTTGAGGTGTCGAATATCTAAATTAGATCCTATCAACGATACAAGAAAGTAATGGAAATTCGCACAATACAAGAATTGTCACGCCCCGAACCCCATCGAGCTCGCGACATTCCATTTCGATCGAAATGATGCGACGTCCCAGGAACGTCGCCGACCCAACCCAAACATCAGAGCCACATGGGGAAGTGAAATATATAAAACAAAACCCCGGAAAAAAAGATGATGACAACGGGGTAGAACAACAGAACAGACAAACAATAATAACATCATTTCATACAATATTACTGCACCACAAAAACTAACATTATATTACAAACATATGCAGCAAACTAGCATCCGAAATCACCGTCATAACAAAAGATCAGGGTTTGGTTAACTTAACTTCTCTATGGGTCAACCCGATTTACACAACTCCTAAAATACCCTAGGGAAAACCTAAGGATCGCCTTCTATTCTGCTTCTGATTCTTCGGGCTTCAGCCTCCGGACACTCGCCCGCAGTTCCACCGAGCACCAAAAGCGTTTCCCCAAACTTCCAAAAAGAAAAAGCGCACTTCCCAGGTTTACGGCTGGGAGTCTGAAATTGTGGATTATACAACTATGAGACGAATATCAATAAGTGTACAACCCCAAACCCCACGTAGGCACTCATGTATCGCCAGACGAAAACACACATAACACACAACAATCAATCAAACTAACAACCACACACAACCCTACCTGGAATCCATCATACACGTCCCTGCACGTTAGACAATAACACAGCCAACATATTACAGCAATGATTCACAGACGCGCATGTGCCTCAATTATAAGATAAAACTCACTTGGGTACGTCCCATACCGTGCCTAGCAGTTTTTACCCCATAATTAAGCATCATATCACGCGATACAAATACACTCGCACACTACTCACACCATGCATCACTTTCTTAAACCTTGCACCTCAAACTAATTCCCGTTCATTCTTAACTCATCCACCACTACCGCGCCCGCGTAAAACGCATCTGGCCAATGGTCTTCTAACCTTATCAGGTATCGACACCCCGTAGGGCCGGGCATCATCATCTTGTTAGGGACGACATCGTCCCGCATAAACGAACACGCCTCAGGACGGAATCCTATACACACTTTCCTTATACTGCGCCAGCGTAAAATGCATTAGGCCAACGGTCTCCTGCCCACGTTAGGCATTATCACCCCATCGGGCCGGGCATCGTCACCTCGTTAGGGACGGCATCGTCCCGCGTAAATGTACACTCCTCAGGACGGACCTTACCCAGCGTAAACGAACACGCCTCAGGGTATCACTTTTCCCATTAATCTTACATTCCCGTACCTTCATTCCACACTCTCCACACGTACCATACGACCACACATACACACGTTCACACACAAATTTACATCTCCCACATACTTTTCATAGTTACCCATCCTCATCACGTGAACACCACACAAACACCCAAGCTTGGCACGCGAACTCAATGCGCAATCATGCCACCACACGTCACAGCCACACAATCACACATACAAGCTTATTCAAGCATCAAACTACCCGTCAAAATGCCACGCTAACACCGAATAATTCTCGAGAGAGAGAAAAACCAAGAATATATAAAATTGGGTCCAAACTGGGCAGTTGCGCAGTGACAGAAATCCATTTGAAATAAATAGTAAACCAACTCCAAAAATTATGAAATTTTAGTATGTTGTACGAAACATCTCAATGAACATTTTCCATGGAGAACTAGAAACCTAGTTCAAACCGTAAATACCTCGTTTTGACACTCAAAGTTGGACAAAATCCGATTCGCTCGGACAGACCCTTAGGCCATCAAAATACAACTCATTCAGTATCCAAATCATTTTGGAAAGCCTTGAAATTTTTATATGTTATAGCCACAAATGTCTCCAACAATTTTTGTGAAGGAAGTATTTTGAAAATAGGCCTGGAAAAATTTATAAAAATTCGAACAGACCAAAAGGTCGAGTGAACAGTAAATCGGGCAGTTTTATTTCGGTCCAAAGATGGACTTCCGAATGGCCTCAAATGATCTCCAAAAATTCCCAAATTAAAGTATGATATACTTAAAGATGTTGGGAACAACTTTTATGAAGAACACTTCCTCAAATTCGGGCGACACAAGTCACAGTAAAAATAGCAAAATCTGGCGACGCAGCAGCAGCCTAGCTAGAAATCAGTCAACACGCACCACCAAGCAAACTAGCCACTAAATTCACCCTAAACCGAGCCATAAACAAGCCTAACAATACCCGAGGTCCTAGGCGACATTTGGGGAGGTCACTTACTTTGAAAAAGCGGACAAATGGGCTGGACAAGGGGCTGGAACAGCCGGCCCAGCAGCTCCAGCGATGGCGAGCTCATGATCGGCGAAGAGAGAATTGGCAAAGAAGAAAAAATGTGGAGAGAGAGAGGAAGGGGAGTTCTAGCTGGGGGAGTGGCCGAATGAGGAGGTGAAAGGGAGAGAGAGAGTCAATATTGATAAAAAAAGTGGGCTGGTGGGGGGACACATGTCGTCGATCCGGGAGATTTGACTAAAATGCCCTTAATCCAACGGTCTTGGTTGATCTTATCCAAATAATTGAGGGGCATTTTGGTCTTTGGCTCCAATAATTGAGCTGAATTATCCAAATAATTATCCCCAAAATTTTTCCAAAATTCGGAACTAAAAATGGCCTAGGGGCAAAATAGTCATTTTTCCGGTTGTGCGGTGAAATTCCAATTTTATCTATACTAACCCCAAATGAGTGTGGCCAACATAATATGGCGTCGGAATCGTGAAAATAGCTTCTTAAGCCCTCGAAAATCGACTGCAAAGTCCTAAAAATAAAATAATATTATTTTTCACTTTTGAGCTAAAATTCCAATTTTCGATCAAAACAACTCTAAATACGCGTGGCCACCCTAAAATGATATCGGCCTCGAAAAATAATTTCATACGGCCTCAGAATCAACGTCGGGGTCCCGATGGGCAAAATTGTAATTTTTCCGGTCCCGAACCGAAATCCATTTTTTTTGCAGAAATTGGTGGCCCCAAGGTTGGCGAAGCCAAAAATGTCATCAGTCGCTCAAAATTGTCACTTTTAAAATTCTCGATTTCCGGGCCCGAATTCCAAGAAATGATTAAAATCGAATAATCGCGACTTTAGCTTATCTCTGGCTAACAGGTGGCTCATTGGGATTACGCGCTCTCGACCTGTGACCTATGCTAAGTCAAATCATATTTAAGTTTACTCTACTCAGGACGATCTCGATCGTCATATAATTGGCGAGGGTCTGTCACTAGTTTCCTTCGGACACGATCAATTAATTAGATCGATCTCTGTTGGCCCAAAATATTTCCTCGTCAATCCTTATGGTCGAAGGTCGAGCCCAGGCTAAGTTCTTTGATCGTGCGAACTCAATCCCGTAATGGCCTTACCCCTAAGGCTAGCATCCCGTGAATGCGCATTTCCGGGTGAGATCTCACTATAAGTGCATTGGCCAAAATTCATTTCTTAAATCCCAGGAAAAGGATAAAAAAATTCAGACTGTTACAAGAATTTACGTGGTTTAGCAGGGGAGATGTTCTGCCTACCTATGTCCACGAGGAGAAGAGATCCGTTTCACTAATAACGTAGAAAAGTATATAGCTGCTCTTTCTCCCACCCTACTCTCTATCTTTAGAGACCTGTTTCGTCCTAAATATATATAGCGAAACCTTACATGGCACAAATTACAAAGTTGCCTACATAGCCTAAAATATTTAACTTTCCCATATAAATCCTTTTATGACTAAACATAAAACGCCTATGGCAGCCCGGGGGCTGCCCTCGCAACCCCCGCCAGGGCGGCCCCCCGGACCCCTGCCTATGCTGTCCAGTCGTTAGGGAGCTTTTCGGAACCGCCTCATAATCTCTTGGATAACAGAATACAAGACATCAATCTCAACACGAGGAAGCAGCAACTCGTCAAGGGGGTTGAACTAGGGAGGACGACGAAGGTAGTAATGTCGTCGGTGGAGGGCTTGGCTTCTCGGGCCAAGGACGAATCAACAAGGACAGAAGTCGTGGTCGTGGCTCGGTGATGCTGCTATGCTTAGTGATGTTCATGAATCCAACATTGGAGGGCCGATCTCTTGCGGTATGAATTGGAACTCGTGGTACTATGGTTGTTGGTGGCTTGATTATGGGAGAGCAGGTCTAGAGCATTGGCTACTCAGTCACGGGGCAATAAATTGGGATAGTGACAGAGCAGCTCGGTTGGCTGGGCTGAGGTCTCTCTCTCTCCCTCTCGCTCACGCGTGTTTCTTTATGTGTTTTCCAAATAATGAATTGCCGACCTCTGATTTGTGATTGTGAGGCATAATGATGTTTATATAGTGGAGTCGCCAAGCTGTCGTGACTCTCCCGAAAAGTACACCACTTAAGGGTTGGCTAATGGATTACTAAGTCTACACATAGTTTAGGCTCTCCCAAGCCATACCAAGTCGTAACATAAGGTTCAAATTATTTAACATGCAAGATCATTTCAATTAGGAGTCGCCACTAATTAATTCTTTGTGGGTCGATTAGAAAGGCAAGTAAAGTATTGGGAGATTTACTTTACTTCGACAAACCATAAATTATGAATTGGATTCGAGGATTTGATTACGCTAGATTACTCTAATGCCCTTATGGTATATTTACCCTTTTATTGCTCTTTTATTTCAAAAAAAATATTTTGTAGGTAGCTTGAATCGATTAGAACTTAGTAAGGTGATTATACGGGTGTGTAAACATTAATGAAACACTCAAGAAAGCAAAGCAATAAATAAATTGCAGGAAACAAACAAGTAAAACAAAACTTAATCCTAAAATTTAAATTAACTGTGAATGTAGGAATGAAGTTTTAATTAATTTTGTTGGGGGGTTTCTCTTTTAAGTGAAATCTAAGCTATATGCAATGCATGGAATGCGAGCTTAGGTCTAAATGCGACTATTCTAACATGTCACGGGACATACATGAACCTAATGTAACTCTAAATTAAAATACTCTACATAGAGTACGTTGATTTAATTACATAAATGGACCTAATAGGTGATTACTAAATGACATGCACATGATATTTTTAAATTTTCCATTAAATTTCATAATTAGAATATGATGAAAATAAATTATCTAGATTAAGATACTATCCAAGTCATTTAAGGAATTAAATTAGGTCAAATCCTAATTTAAATTGGAATATTATCTAAACTCAATAAACCCTATCTTAGCATGCAATCTATCCAGAAAAATATTTTAAATCTTATCCTAATTTATTATGAAATCTTACCTAAACATGTAAGGTTATCTAGAATTAATCTATCCTAATCTATTAAGGAAAAAACTATCTAAAACCTATTCTAGAAAATATATCTAATCTTTTTATATTGTTCAAATAAAGCAAACAAATCAAGATAAGATAACCACCGAAACACGAGATAATCATCATATCATGAAGATAAGCACAAAATATTCCAATCGATTCAAATTTGGTAACAAATAAAACTGGCGAATTGTATCTTACGACATGAGGATCGGATTGGCCAATTTTCCATGCGGTCGCGATTTGTATCTAGGGCATCAGCTGTCGACCAATGCACGTTGTCAAATTAGGAAAATTTCTAATTTAGAGGATATGCCTATGATCTCAAATATTCACGTTAGATACAATCATTCAAAATAGGCAGTAAAATCTAAAAATCGAATCGGATAATCACCATTATCTAATTTGAAAATCGTGTTTCCAAATTCGAACTTGATGGATGGCTCTCGAATGGTGGCCAGGGATGATAGCCAGCTCATGGATCACAGCAAGGGTGCTTGGCTGGCGGTGGTGGTGCAAGCTCGTGGCCAAGGGTGACGGTGTCGAGGAGGAGTTGCTGATCATTTGGTGATGATTTCCCGGTTATCCTTGCTATTGATAGTCGGCAAACTTGCAAATAGAGAATGGCGAGACGTGATGATGGCTGGACAGAGGTCGACGGCAAGACTCACATTGTTAGGCTTGGGTCAGCTTAGCAGAGTCGGAACAGAGCAGCAGCTGCGTCCGGGTTGTCGTCGAGGAAGCAGCAGCAGCGCGTTAAGGGATTCCGATGATGATTATGCTTGGCACCAATTAAGACACCACCAAGGGAGCCGATCGCAAGACAAGGACCGGCGGGAAGAGGCAGCGGACGGCTGAAGATTGGATCATATGTAAACCATGCATGTTCACTCTAGGAGTATATTTGTTATATGACATAACGCGTTAGATGAAAGAAACAAGGTTAACTCAATTTACACAAACATACGTAGGCGACAACATGAGATGCTTTAGGAGGCCCAGGCCATCATATAGCCCTTCTAAGCAACAGTATTTTCAGTTTCCTAGGAAGATGATCCAGTTAGTGGCTTTATCTAGGAAAGTAGCAACATGTAAATATTTTTTAATATTTTTTTCTCTGATGATATGACGAAAGCTGAAACTTTCATCTTGAGTACTTTACTAGTGAAACTGAACTCAAGCCAGAAGTTAAACGAGGCAGAATCATCCGAAGGCGTGCTTAATCTGGGTTGGCGGAAACATGGAGAGTTCCCTGAAGGAACAGTCCCTATCAAAAAGCCAGCAAAAGTACGATAAAAAGGCAAGCCATTCCGTTCGATCAACAAATGAAGAGAGTCAATCAAAGCCAACTTAACTAGATCCAAGGTGCTGGTCATGAAGTATGTGCAATCTAAAGAAAAGAAAAGTTCTTAAGACCGTCACCTTTGAGTTCATTTTCATCACAGAGATGCTTTGATCGCATTAAAGCAGACTTCTTAATGAATATGATGTAAAATTATTTGGAACAGTACGCCCAAGTGTCTTTGCCCTGTGGGACTTACCGCGGAGCACATGCACATGTAAATGCGTGGAATCCCTATCCCACAGTATTGGACAACGATGTTAGTTTCTCCCAAATGTGGGTTTTGGCGGGGCAAAACGAGAATATGAATACTATGAGGTGGGATGTGACGGTAAGTACTGGATAAAAGCTGTATTGGCATTGTTTGCAATCTCAAAGTGCCGGAGCAAAGTAAAGGTTCTCTGTGGTTTCAGGGAGTAGTAACTCTGCTAATTTCGGGCAAACAGACTCGGTCATTCATTTACTGGACCTTGTGTTCTCCTGTGTCTTTTATGATATGTGAGATTCTCATGAGAGTTAGGATCAGAATGCTGACAATTGACATGCTTATTCCAGATGATTTTCAGAGTGATAACTACCAGAAAGATCGGTCACGTCAATCTCGACTGCCTAGGATTCGTGTGGACCGCAAAATTACTCTTGGATCTCCGGTACAACCTGTACCCAGCTACTAACGGGAATCAATGTGAGAATCAATGTGATGTTTATATGTCTGTAACCCAGGTAACGGAAATTGTCCATTTACGGAAATGATAGGCTCTTTCGTGTTCCCCATCTAGTTTTCTTGTCATAATAGATCGTACGATGCAGTCAGTTGTAAGGAAATCAAAAGGCCTAATTTAACTATATTTGGGTGATGCAAACGCGAATGTAGCGAGTATATTTGTCCTCTTACCAGATGTCCCAGGATTCAGCTACTGGACATTGGTGGCTTCAACTGGTGAATGTCGACATAGGCTATTGGCCCCAAGAAATCTTTACTTTCTTTAAGCACAAGTGCTGATGAAGTCAACTTGGGGTAGAGAGATAATCAACATGGAACTTGATGATCGTCATACGACAATGCGAATGGGGAGCAGCCACTTTCCTTATGAAAGATTTGGGACGTCCTATTTCCACAACCTTCAATATGCTGATGCCAAATTGATGAACAGGGATGCAGATAAGGCCGTAAGGATGGTGACGAACCCTGAGTGCTATAATTTGTCGATCATAGGTAAGACTCCTCAATATGGGGTCAATTTTCGTTTACGGTGGTCCTGGGTTTCAGCTCAGTGTTTGAAGTAGCAACTAGCGACTAAGCCATAGAACAGACGTCCCTGGCACGTACATTATGTCCAAATAGTTTGGAAATGGTGTCCAGAAGTTACTGTTTATTATTGTTTTCGGGAAGTACGATCACATTTGTCGCGATCCACCCTCGAGGGCCACCCTGGGGGCGCGGGTTTAGAGATAATTGTTTGTGAAACGGTCCGAATAGCACATCTAAAAAAATGGCTCAAAAAGCTTCATTCTTTTGTTCATCCATAAGGTCCATTAATCACAGATGTGAATTCTCTTGCAATCCATACCTCGCATGACACGGGATTGATTTTATATTTTTAACAATCAAGAGTTGTCGCTAGCCTTTATTGGGGGTTGGCTAGAATATCAAATCGAAATGTGGGAATTTCATTTCGATTTCTACGAAATCAGAGATATCTAGGTTCGGGGACTAGATTACGTTAATGTTTTCACTAACGCCCTTTCGATACCGCTAAACTTAATTTGGTTGTTATCT
Source organism: Syzygium grande (assembly GCA_024733475.1). NCBI lineage: Eukaryota > Viridiplantae > Streptophyta > Magnoliopsida > Myrtales > Myrtaceae > Syzygium > Syzygium grande. Next base: position 8,903,826 of record JAMXDD010000005.1, on the reverse strand, counting down.
AAGTCGTCATGCATTTGTGTTTATCATTTTCATGTCAAAGTACTAATCCACTAAATGATCATGGATCTTGTTTTTGTGTTTTCCATTTATGATTCTAAACTAATCCTACCTTAGTTTAAAAAGGAAATTAACAAACAATTATATTGAAAGGCATTGCATAAAGTAAACACCCAATGTAATTGAAAGGCGAGCCAATCTAAGAGCAAGAAAAGAGAACCCCCATCTCATCAGGTGATTATTACATCACAAATGGGAAAACCCGAGACATAGTCAGACATCAAATTGGGTGCAAAAATAGATCGGATTGGACATTGGTCACCGCCTTTCAAAGCTTTTGGCCTCCTCCTCCTTGAGTGGCCTCATGGGTATCAGTTTTACACTTGAACTAATACATTTCAAACAAGTAGTGCAAGCCGGCAAACAAAGCAAGGCAACAACATTTAATCAACAGAGCATTGAATTAGCCTCGGGGTTGGCTTTTGTTTTTCATGCATTTCGATCACCCAACCACCTAATCAACTATAATTGATTGATTTACTGGTTCATGATAATCAGCCACAATTTCCATTCACAAAACGGCAGTCGATATCAATTAACCCCTAAAATTAGTTCTAAGTGTCCATCGTAGGCTACCCATCAGACATGCATCAAACCTAAGCATTCATCTAACAAACACATGCATAGACAAGGAATTAAACATGCAATTAGACCAAATGGTCTTGTTTTTCGATCAAGCAAACAATGTGAAGTGAGTCTTATGAGGATCACTTATTCAAGGAAAATTTGTCAAATTCGATTAGATTCTCTTTAAATGTGATTAATCCACTAAAAATGTCCAAATGAAATGAACTAGGCATTATTAGAAAGCTTAGGAAATGAGGATCAAAGTTTATGAAGACCACCTCGCCTGATGCCTACCCGATTTATCCAAAAATTGGGATTTGACCCGGATGTATTAGACTTGACCCGGTTCTGGTCCGAAATTTGAAAAAATACGGGAAAAATAGCAAACGTTACTCAAACCGCGTGAAATTTTATAGTCAGTTAGGAAAACATATTCTGAACAACTGTCATGTTTTCAGTTTTTGCTAGAAACCCCCTGATGTTTCCTAAAAAATCGATTTTCACCCGGGACTCAGATGCAAACATTTTTTCAAGGCCGGATTGACTTTATCCGAAACTCTTATAAAATTGACCCCCAATATATTGTCATTAGGTCCTCAAACTTTGCAGTTTTCAAATAAAGAGCCCCATGAACAACTTTGAAGTTTTAAATTTTTGCAAAAAAGGAAATCAAGTCTATTGAAATTGCAAAAACACGTTTGGATGCTTAGAGGCTTGAATTTCTAGATCTAAATACAGAATTCAATCGACACAATGATCAAACCTTTAAACATTCATACGAGCTTAAATTTTGAAAAAATTGAAACCATTGGAAAGCTTAGGATCTCAGTGAAAACTTTTATGATAATATTTTCTGAAATGACGAACACAAAAATTTCTAAAAATCGAAGAACGGACAAAGGTCAGTCGAAAATTGATTTTTATAGACCAGAAGACAGTTCTTTGAACACTGATCGTGCTGACCAAATCATCGTGAAATCTTCTGAAATTTTTATTCTAGAAAGATCAAGATGTCCTTTACGACTTTCATGGAGGAAGTTTTTCCTAATAAAGAACAAAAAAATCATAAAAATCACCGAACCGAGTCAGGTTGATCAGGAATCACAGAGACAGAATAGATAAACTAACATTCCAGATTCTGATAAAATGTTCTAATGACGATTTGACATAGTAAACGATGTCCGTTCATAACATATGATATATCAAATCGAAGCTTAGAACGTGTTCTTTGAATCTCTAGCTAAGCGGTTTTCCAGATTTAAGCATCTAGAGGCTCAAATCAGCAGTAGAATGTTACAGACTCCTCAGTGCACGAAAATCACAGAACATGCAATCAATGTTCCTAACATCCATTGAACGACTCCTATGCATAGATCGATCACCATAGAACGTTTTTAGCATTCAAACAGCAAGCATGTCTTTATAATTGGCCCTGATTCACTTCAAACATACGCTCGATCATATCATTCAATCAATCCATTGTAAACTTGGTGTAGGAACTCTTACCTTGTGTGACGAGTTTGTTGAGCTTGTATGAGCTATTCGGCCACCACTAATCTTCGAGATGGCGCCGAGAAAAGCTCTCCGGTGTCTAGATCACGATATGAAGATCTCGAAGTGAGAAAACGTTTCAAGGACTTAGAAAGAACTAGAAGTAAATGATAAGTGAAATCAAGTGAAATGGAGGAGTTCCGGTGGCTGTTTCAACTCAGGCCAGCCACCACAGCCTCGTGGAGGAGCTGAAGAGGATGGTCGTAAGGTTCTGCCAGATGAGGTTGTCGGACCACCGGAATAGCCGCGAGAACCGCAAGTGCACATCAACCATGTTAAAAGTTTTTTGAGGGATGACTTACTGTTGCTGATAGTTTGTGTAGCTGAGACTCCAATGATGTGGCGCAACTTTAATACCTAGTACATACTGTCCGGGGCAGTAAAGAGTAAAGACATTTTGCGCGTGCACTAAGATAGCCATGGGAAATGAGAATGCTACTCTCAGCTCATAAAATCATTTCTTTGTTGACAAACATTGTGTATAACTTTTGAGTATGGAAGTTCAAAAAGTCTATGTGCAAAGCTCGTGCCTATGAAGGATTTGTAAGGGTACTGCGATTTTTATTACATTCGAAAAAACTACATCGTGATTAGAATTGCATTTAGGATAAAATTGCTGCCTAAGTGACATGTAAAGTATCCATCAGAGAGTGCTGTTTTGTGTGCATATCAGGCTTTCCGTTCCGTTACAATGTATATCACTCTGCCGCAATAATTGATGGAGCCAGTGCACTGTCAACATCTTGTTGAAGAAGATTTGAATATGCTTTTCCTTTTCCTTTTTATCTCTGACTGTATAACATATCATTTGTGAAGGCTACCTTTGGATCCATGCCGCCAGCAAAGCTCCGGATGAATCTACTATCGGAGCCATGGAGGAGTTCTCCAGGGAGAAATATGCGGTGAATGGGATTACTCAAATTAAGTTCCCTGAGCGCTGTCCTGTCTCAAGACTACTATGTATTCAAAGGAAGAGCTTCGATTTTCTTCAGTCCATACTGCAACCGAGTAACATACTTCAACTTATTTGTCTTGAAAGAGCATCAAGCTCCTACCTACAAGTTCTTCAACATACTTTTGTGGCTATCTGCATTCCCTTCATTTGAATAAGTGCAACTTTTCTAATCTGAAATTTCAGTTTTGCCTAATCTAAAGATTTTTGTCAATATGTCTCACATATCAATTCTTCGCATATCTGTAATCTGCAAGTCTACTAATATTTTCAGAAATTTATCCCGTACTTGTATACCAATCTTTTGGTACATATTATTTGGATTAATGAAAAATTAATGTGTAAAATGCGGCATATATCGAGTGTATCCAAATATTAAAAAAATTAAAAGGCAATGTGTAGGAATTTTGGGGAAATAGCACAAAATACTAGAAGTTTTCAAGCGAACCTTTGACTACTAATCAAAACCATGCCAAACTTTCATTTTTTTTTCAACGAGAACAAGTGCGATGAATATCGAGATTGAGCAATTATCTTAATCTAGGGAAGTGTCTCTCTTATGGTATTTCTCTTGCTCTGTTTTTGCTCTGTTTTATTGAGCAGGACATCCTTGGATCCTGAGTGGAGAAGAGACTGAGGACTTGCCTGATCACACGTTAAAAAAAAAGGTTCATGTATCTCTTAGAAGCACAAAGAGAGTCACTATCAAAAGTTGCATATAAATGTTGCCTATCAATTATGCCAATGTTGTGAATAACTTTCTTGAGAGAGAGAGAGAGAGAGAGAGAGAGAGAGAGAGAGAGAGAGAGAGAGAGAGAGAGAGAGAGGACCAAGTTTGCACTGCATTTGTCTAATGCAACAGACTGAAGATTCCTCGGATCAATATGGCTCCAAAAATCCACCGAGCATTATTTTTGGTACGACTCTGCAGTTATTGAGTGGTTCTTCCCCAACAAGTGACCGTGGCTTCTTCCCCCAGAATTTCAGCAACGCTGTTGTTAATTCTATCATCTGTGCTTCTTGTATAAACTATGGTTTATTTGAGAATCTGAGACAGTAGATAGATACTAGTGGCTTAAGAACTCTTTTGGTCGTTTTCTTTTCAAATCTTTTCTTGATATTTGGAGAGAATAAAGGATGTGAATAGAGAAGGTAAAGAATTTACTTCTGTTGTTTTTACAAAAAGATGGTTTGCCTTCAATTGAGAATGTAAATTAACTTGGGGAAGAATTGGATTTGGCTACCTTCTTTTGTGGAGAATCAGTGCCTTTGTGCTAATAGTGTTAATGATGGATGGTTATTGAATGAACTAAAGAAATTGCAGTCTCTTTCACTTGCAGGTAAAGATGATGAAGAATTTGTCCTGCTTATCATGTGGTTTAATTCAGTTGCAGAATCCGAAGCAAAACAATAGACAGACTAGATGCTCTCGAGGGATTTCTGACTTATGTTTATACCGAATTGACAACATTTAGTCTTGCTAAACATTACATAGTGCAAATGGCAAAAATAGAAGACCTTTGCAATTCGCACGATTGAGACATCCTTTTCACTCTTCATTACAAAGATACTTATGAATATACACATTACTTTTGTGGCAATCTGCATTCCCTTCATCTGAATAATTGCAACTTTTCTAATTTGAAATTTCAGTTTTGCCTAATCTAAGGATTTTTGTCAATGTGTCTCATATCAATTCTACGCATATCTATAATCTGCAAGTCCACTAATATTTTCATAAATTTATCCTGTACTTGTATACCAATCTTTTGGGTACATATTATTTGGATTAATGAAAAATTAATATGTAAAATGTGGCATATATCGAGTGTATCCAAACATTAGAAAGATTAAAAGGTAATGTGTAGGAATTTTGGAGAAATAGCACGAAATACTAGAAGTTTTCAGGCGAACCTTTGATTATTAGTCAAAACCATGCCAAACTTTCATTTTTTTACATCTATGAATCCTGTCTATATTTCTGTTTGCACATACCTAATATGTGATTTTTCAAGAGTTCAATTGCAATTCTTCTCATTTATTTAGTCAAATCACTCTTTTGCCTCCACATAGGCTAAAACAAAATCAAAATTCGTACAACAAAAGCAAAAAATAAGAAACCAATGTACCGATCACTGAATAAGATAACAAGAAGAAGAAGATAGCACCCAAGGATGCGAGGGTTGTAAATTTGAAGATAAAAGTATTGAAAGGTTCGGATAAAAATATTGAAAATGGAAGAAATCATAAAAGCACCAGAGGATCTTCTTTCTCGTGGTCAGGTGTCCTCTTTAGACCTGTCAAATGGGTGGGTTGGGTTGGGTTTGGGTCGGGTCATAAATGGTCCGACCCAAATTGACCCATTAACCCGTTTATGACCCATTTATGCACAATGCAATTTTGTTGACCCATACCCGACCCGACCCATACCCCACCCATACCCGATTAGACCCATATTACTAAAATACTTTCATATTTAATTAAATATAGGAAAATTAATACCCAAGCTGAAATGAGAGTACAGAATAAGTGATTGCAAGATTGAGTGAGGGTGAGAGAAATGCATTGAGTTTAAATCAGTTGTAAACTCATTTATGACCCATTTGTGACCCATTTATGACCCATTTAATACTAATATAAGACTTCTACCCATTTATGACCCATTTAGCAAATATAACTAACCCATTTATGACCCATTTACTAATAAATGGGTTAAGAAATGGGTTTATGACCCATTTTGACACCTCTAGTCCTCTTAAGGATCAATGACGGACCAAGGGGACTCGTAGGGGCCCACTAACATCACTATGATCTACGATACTTGAGGAAGAACCTCGACGCGGCTCATCACCCTACGCTTGATGGCATTATAGCAATGGAGGTTCAGATCATACCACACCCATTGATCCTCTTTCCACCAGATGAAGTAGACTTCCGGGTTACGCTCCATCACCTCCTCATAGTACTCTTGCAGATTACCCTCCCTCGTTCCGCTACTGCTGTACGGATAGAACGCCAGAGCAAATTCTTCTGGCATCTCATAGAATCGGAGACTCTTGAGGAGGGTAAGGCCGCAGATGACAACCAGTAATGATTGCCACTCCAAGTGCCTGCATCCGTTAATGACGAGACTCTGAAGGCAAGGCATCGCCTGGCCATTCATCAGCACAGATCTCATATTTTCCAGTTTGGTGAGGTACAAGCTCTTGAGCTTCGGGAACCCTCCATCTCCAATATCCAATGTTTCCCCATCAAAGGCATCACTCAGACCAAGCTCCACGAGATTGGGCAAATTCTGGAGCGCAACTAGGGGGCTCGATTTCAATCTGCTCTGTCCCAAACTCACTATGGCCAAATTGTTCAGTAGAGGAAGCCAATGAGGCAGCTTCTTCAGACATCCTCTGATACTTAGAGTCCAAAGGAGCGGAGGAGGTGAAGATAGAAAATCCAAATCAATTACTTCAGACTCACTTTCTGCAAACACCTCTAGCGATCGAAGGTGGGTCATCTTCTCGAGGGAGTGGCATAGTTCCTCTGCATCATCTTTCTTCAGGTCTTTTACACCCAGCCTCCTTAGTTGAACTAACTCTCCAATTTCTTGCATTGTATTCTTGCTCCGACCACCTCCAGCTTTTACGCAATACAATTTCTGCAGTGATGTTAGTGCTCCAATGCCCTGGGGAGCTGAAAATCCCTTTCTAGCACTCCAGGGTTGAGAAGGTATGATTTCTGCATCACGATACACCAACAGATGCCGTAGTTTCTTGAGCTTGGTTATCTCCATAGGCAGCTCAGAGACCAACGTGTGTTTAAGATCCAGAGTCTCCAGATTTTGGAGTTCTCCAATTGACTGAGGAATGATGTGCACGTTGGTGCTTCTCAAACTTAGATACTTCAAGTGGAATAGAACTGGTATTTGTTGGGGGAACTTGTGAAGGCATGAACCTCTCAGATCTAACACCCTCAGCAGCTTAGAGCCACTTGGGACGAATTGCTCATCCGAGCTTGACATTTTTCCTGACTCAAAAATGAGCAGAGAGCGTAGGCTTGGGAGATTTAGCTGGTTCAGTGCGTCGTTGCAGGTGTATTGGACCGACAGACGCCGGACTTTTTCGTGCGATTCTGTTTTCTGCTCAGATGCAAACGAAATAAAGTTTTCGTCTCTTAACTTAGAAAGGATACTTTCACGCATTAGGTCATGTACCCTACAACTTCTTAGCCTTCCGTCTAAAGTTGTTCCTGCAATTTGCACCAAACTTCTGTTTATAAGCTCCTTCAGGTATATTTCAGCAACCTCCTCCTGTGTCATCCCTTTCCTTTCCTCAACAAATCCTTCTGCAATCCACAGACGGATGAGTCTCATACACTCAATCACATGATCCTCTGGAAATACTCCCAAGTACAAAAAGCAGCTTTTCAAGTTATAATCCAAATCATTGTAGCTCAAGCTGAGAATTTTCCTGAAATTTTGCAATTTGTTATTGATTTCTAGTTCTGCAGCAAGGCGACGAGAAATCCATCCCCATTCCTGAACATCTGTTGTTAAGAGAAGACCACCAATTGTCACTATGGCAATTGGCAAACCCTCACATTTTTTCAAAATCTGTCGGGAATGGTTTTCTAGTTGGGGAGGACAGATATCCCCACGGAAGGCTTTCTTGCAGAATAAGAGCCATGATTCTTCTGGAGACAGAGGCTTAATGGCATAAACTTTTGATTGGCTGGATGAGCCAGTAACAACGTCAGCTATGCGAGTAGTGATTATTATTCGGCTACAGAAATTGTTATTAGGCATTGCATTTTTTATGTCTTCTAGTGCTTCTAAGTTCCATACATCGTCTAGAACAATGACGTACCTCTTTTGCTGCAGAAATTCTTTCACTATCTGCTTGAGACTCGTGCTCTCCATAATTTCTATTCCTTGAGGGAGCGGTTGCTGAATTTCTTTATGGAGTTGTGCAATCATGTCCCTCAAAATAACCTCAATCTTATAAGACTGTGAGACACTGATCCATGCATGGCTTTGAAAGTGGGCTTTTACTTGGTGACTGTGGTAGACTCTTCCCGCCAGAGTGGTCTTCCCAGAACCCCCCATCCCTACGATTGGAACAACTTCAAGTCCGGGTTTTTCGTCGACAAGCAACTTAATTACCTCTTCTCTCGGCTTGGCAATCCCCACCAGTTCACCTTCCTCGACTAGAAAAGCATCCGCCCTGAGGTTCTGAGATGAGGCGCCTCTGGTGGAAGTGCTAGCACTTTGCCCTGTGCTATATGACTTGAAATGGTATCGACGATGCCCTTCGCCGATGCTGATGACTCTTGACTTGATGTCAGCTATTTTGGAAGCGAGATGATGGCGTGCTTTCATGTTCTTTATGGATGGCTTGATCTTGTGAAAGTACCTCATGACCCCATCTCCGTGATCTCTTGCCAAGTTGAGCGTGAATTCATCTAGAATATCCTCCACATCGTATGCAACATCTCTGATTTGTTTCGCCCGAACCTTCAACTCAGGGTCATCGTCTTGCAACGACCCGGCCCTTGCTAGAAAGGCCTTCATGAGCTCAAATTCATTTTTCATGAATTCAATTTCTCCACGTACCCCTTTCAATAATTTCACCTCTTTCTCAATGAGCATAGCAAGCTTCTCAACCAGAAAAAACACTGCGGATTCTGCCATTTCTCTTGCTCACTGATCTCAGGAGATCCAAACTCAGGCCAGAAGGAAATTGGGTACAGCAGTTTAATATTACCGTCTGAGACCAAAAGAAAGAATCCTTTGAATGAACATCCACATGGGCTTGAGCTCGTCAACTCGGCGAAGTCTTCCTATAATCGCACTAACAAAGTAAAGCAAGCTGTCGTTGGGCCCACCCTTCAGAAAAGCTCACTCTTCAGAAAGCGCCTTTTGTTTTTGTTTTTTTGTTCTTTTTAGAAAGCTCTTTATTTTGATAAAGGTGCTTTAGCAGAAGTATAGTAGGCCATACCCGAGTCGAATGGGTGATTGTCACGGGCGCAGACGGGACCCACCCTTCAGAAATTTGCAAAGGCTTTAATCATTCTCTTTTCTTCTCCCTTGCTCTCTCTACCCCTTGCATTTAATTTGCAAATAGATATTCGATCAAATGGGGAACATTTGGGGTTCTTACTTGGAAGCTTCGTAATTTTTCCTTTTGATGCATAGATGATTTGCCAAAGTGAAGTCTCTATAAAACTGAATCATGTCAAATAATTTGCTTGATTCCGTCATAAAAATTACAAATTTTTTTGGAGAACTTATAACTTTGCCTGCATTTATAATGGGCATTGCTCAATCAAATGGGGAAACATTTGGGGTTCCTACGTCTTTAGAAAACCGAATTATGTCAGATAATTTGCTTGATGAAGGCGACAAATTTTCACTGACAAAACCTGTCGGCAAACTTAAACTAAATGCAAGGGAAAGCATCTTTCTGAAGAAGGAAGGAAAGGAGGAAAAATAGTGAATAAAGGGACAGCAACGGAGAAGAAAAGAAAACGGTGGATTTTCTTAATTTTCGAAGTGTGGGCTCCACCTGTACACATGACGGTCATCCATACGGTTGTTTTGCACCGCGGCATTGAATTATTCCTGCCGACAACAGCATTGGCCATTCATGGTCTCGGCAATTAGCTACTGGTGGACTGGTCGAGTCAAAATCCAGTCAACAGTGTAAAGTGCAAGACAGCAAAACAAAATGAGAAGTATGCTTTAAATATTTCTTATACTATTATAAATGTAACCCAAAAATCTCACGAGGTAAATGTTTGAGCATATGGCCGTGGCAGTAACTTCTCACAAATTGGTAATTCTCCTTATCATCATCGTAGTAACTTTTTTCTCTCTTATATAGAACGAAAATAAGGAGAACCGCCAAAACAAAGGAGAATGGCTACTCGCCAAGAAAATTTACTGATCGGTCGACCACGGACAACTTTCGCCAAAACGCACCATGGAATTCTTCTCGGTTAAAACGGTTGATTCATGCAACTCTAGAAAGCGCCTTGTGGACAAAGATTATATTCTCGCGGTGAGGGTCCTCTTAAGGGCCCACTAACATCACTATGATCTACGACACTTGAGGAAGAACCTCAACGCGCCTCATCACCCTACGCTGGATGAGATTATAGCAATTGAGGCTAAGATCATACTGCACCCAGTGATTCTCTTTCCACCAGAGGAAGTAGACTTCCGGGTTACGCTCCATCACCTCCTCGTAGTACTCTTGCAGAATACCCTCCCTCATTCCGCTATTGCCGTACGGATAGAACGCCAGGGCAAATTCTTCTGGCATCTCACCGAATTGGAGACTCTTGAGGAGGGCGAGGCCGCGGATGACAACCAGTAATGATTGCCACTCCAAGTGCCTGCATTGGTTAATCTCGAGACTCTGAAGGCAAGGCATTGCCTGGCCATTCATCGACACAGATCTCAGATTTTCCAGACGGGCAAGGCACAATTTCTTGAGCTTCGGGAACCCTCCATCTTCAAAAACCAATGTTTCCCCATCAAAGGCAATACCCAGTGTTAGCTCCACAAGATTCGGCAAATTCTGGAGCGCAACTAGGGGGCTCGATTTCAATCTGCTCCATCCCAAAAGCACACGGGCCAGATTGTTCAGCAGAGGAAGCCAACGAGGCAGCTTCTTCAGACATCCCACGATACTTAGAGTCCGAAGGAGCGGGGGAGGTGAAGATAGAAAATCCAAATCAATTACTTCAAACTCACTTTCTGCCTCCACCTCTAGGGATTGAAGGTGGGTCATCTTCTCGAGGGAGTGGCATAGTTCCTCTGCATCATCTTTCTTCAGGCCCTTTACACCCAGCCTCCTTAGTTGAACTAACTCTCCAATCTCTTGCATTGTATTCTTGCTCCGACCACCTCCAGCTTTTACGCAATACAATTTCTGCAGTGATGTAAGTGCTCCGATGCCCTGGGGAGCTGAAAATCCCTTTCTAGCACTCCAGGTTAGAGGAGATGTGATTTCTGCATCACGATACACCAACAAATGCCGTAGTTTCTTGAGCTTGGTTATCTCCATAGGCAGCTCAGAGACCAACGTTTGTTTAAGATCCAGAGTCTCCAGATTTTGGAGTTTCCCAATTGACCTAGGAATGATGCTCACGTTGGTGCTTCTCAAACTTAGATACTTCAAGTGGAACAGAACTGGTATTTGTTGGGGGAACTTGTGAAGGGATGAACCTCTCAGGTCTAACACCCTCAGCAGCTTAGAGCCACTTGGGACGAATTGCTCATCCGAACTTGACATTTTTCCTGAATAAAAAATGAGCAGAGAGCGTAGGCTGGGGAGATTTAGCTGGTTCAGTGCATCGTTGTGGGTGTATTGGACCGACAGATGCCGGACTCTTTCGTTCAATTCTGTTGTCTGCTCAGATGCAAACGAAATAAAGTTTTCGTCTCTTAACTTAGGAGCGATACTTTCACGCATTAGGTCATGTACCCTACAACTTCTTAGCCTTCCGTCTAAAGTTGTTCCTGCAATTTGCACCAAACTTCTGTTTATAAGCTCCTTTAGGTATCTTTCAGCAACCTCCTCCTGTGTCATCCCTTCTCTTTCCTCAACAAATCCTTCTGCAATCCACAGACGGATGAGCCTCATATGCTCAATCTCATGATCCTCTGGAAATACTCCCAGGTACAAAAAGCAGCTTTTCAAATTATAATGCAAATCATTGTAGCTCAAGCTGAGAATTTTCCTGAAATTTTGCATCCTGTCATTGCTTTCTAGTTCTGCAGCAAGGCTATGAGAAATCCTTCTCCATTCCTGAACATCTTTTGCAAAGAGAAGACCACCAATTGTCACTATGGCAAGTGGCAAACCTTCACATTTTTGCAAAATCGTTTGAGAAAAGTGTTCTAGGTGAGGAGGACAGATATCCCCACGGAAGGCTTTCTTGCAAAATAAGGACCATGATTCTTCTGGAGACAAGGGCTCAAGGGCATGAACTTTTGATCGGCTGGATGAGCCAATAACAACGTCAGCTATGCGAGTAGTGATTATTATTCGGCCACAGAAACTGCCATTAGGCATTGCATTTTTTATATCTTCTAGTGCTTCTGATTTCCATACATCATCTAGAACAATGACATACCTCTTTTGTTGCAGAAAGTCTTTCACTATCTGCTTGAGACTCGTGCTCTTCATGATTTCTATTCCTTGAGGGACCGGTTGCTTAATTTCTCCATGGAGTTGTGCAATCATGTCCCTCAAAATATCCTCAATCTTATAAGACTGTGAGACACTGATCCATGCATGGCTTTGGAAGTAGGCTTTTACTTGGTGACTCTGGTAGACTCTTCCTGCCAGAGTAGTCTTCCCAGAACCCCCCATCCCTAAGATTGATACAACTTCAAGTCCGGGTTCTTCATTGACAAGCCACTTAATAAGCTCTTCTCTCGGCTTGTCAATCCCCACCAGATCATCTTCCTCGGCTAGAAAAGCATCCTCCCTGAGGTTGTGCGATGAGGCGCCTCTGGTGGACGCGCTAGCACTTTGCTCTGTGCTATATGACTTGAGATGGTATCGCTGATGCCTTTCACCGATGCTGATGACTCTTGACTTGATATCAGCTATTTTGGAGGCGAGATGATGGCGTGCTTTCGTGTTCTTTCTGGATGGCTTGATCTTGTGAAAGCACCTCATGACCCCGTCTCCGTGATCTCTTGCCAAGTTGAGCATGAATTCATCTAGAATATCCTCCACATCGTATGCAACATCTCTGATTTGTTTCACCCAAACCTTCAACTCAGGGTCATCGTCTTGCAACGACTTGGCACTTGCTAGAAAGGCCTTGATGTGCTCAAATTCATTTTTCATGGATTCAATTTCTCCACGTACCCCTTTCAATAATTTCACCTCTTTCTCAATGAGCATAGCAAGCTTCTCAGCCAGAAAGGACACTGCGGATCCTGCCATTGCTCTTGCTCACTGATCTCACGAGATCAAAACTCAGGCAAGAAGGAAATTGGTTATAGCAGTTTGATATTACCGTCTGAGACCAAAAGAAAGAATCCTTTGAATGAACATCCCATTGGTCTTGAGCTCATCTACACGGATGTCCCCGGAGAGTGTATGTGCTTCCTAGCCTCACGGGGACCCTGATCATGGCATGCTTGAGCTCGTATGAACCCGCAAAGGAAACTCTTCTTGCAGATTGCATTGATGCCCCCGGCAGGAGCTTCTCTTGGAGAGGCTTTGCCCGTGAACATGGCAAGCAGAAGCAGCTCATGAAACGTCAAGCGAGCCATTGACAAACCATATGACCCATTTTAGGTTATTTTATCGCGTTAGCCAAGCAACCGGCAAAGTAAAGCCAGCTGCATTTCGTTCGGCCCTAGTGGCAGTTTTTTATATTGCATTATTGTATTGATGACATTCATGGACTTGGCAATTTTCTACTCGTGACTGGTCAACTCACAACCCAGTCAACAATGGACGCGGGATTTGAGGTGGAGGGGGGGGCGAGACTAACCGAGATGCACAACGCAAAAAGATGAAAACTATGATTAGATATTTCTCGTACTAATTAAATGTACACAAAGAACCTCCCAAGGTCAGTTTTAGAGCATATAGTCGTCATAGTGACCTCTTACAAATTGGTAATTCTCCTGACCATCGTAATGACTTTCATCAGTTTAAACGAACATAAGGAAAGACCACAAAACCAATGAGAATTGCTACTCACAAGGAAAGTTACCAATCACGAACAGTCGAAATTGGTGCAGGAGTGTCAGGATTTGGAATTTCCATTGATCAATCCATCAAGCCAATTTATTAATCCCGCAAATAATTGTCCACCTCCTAACCCCGTGGAACCAAGACATCCAAGATAAAGCTTGTGCAACTTTTTCTTTTTTTGGTCTTAACATCAGCTTTCTATTATTAGCGGTGTGAAAACGAATCCGCTAACGGGGAAGCTTCCGCAACTTGAAAAGTCTCTATTGATGATTGGTGGCTGATTTGCAGGGTTAAAGAGTCAATAAGGGTGTTCCCATTGTTTTCTCGTGTTCTCATTGTCTTAGTGTGTTCAGACTATCTTTCGGGAAAAGTGCCAAAAAAAGTCTTAAATCTATTACATTGGTATCAATTTAGTCATAAATTTTTCAATTTGATCAATTTTATCATAATATTTTCATATTGATACCAATTCAGTCAATCCGGCCAATTTATGTCGGAAATCGCTGACGTGGACACTGGCGGTCCTACATGGCACCGCTGGTAGCATCGCCGGCATTGACATGGATAATTTTTAATAATATTTTAATATTTTTTTGAATTTCTTTCCCTTTTTTTCTTTCTTTTTTTACTTCTTTTTTTTCTTCCTTCTCCCCCTGATCCGTGGCCAGTCGCTGGCCATGTACCGGCCACTGGCGAGGGCGACGCGGCCCTCACCAAAAAAAATTTAAAAAAATAATATTTTTTACTTGAAATTTTTTACTTCCCATCTCTGATGGCACAACACTGATTGCGATAGCTTATGAAACTGCCAAGTCATGGCAGCTGCATCTCATTGGACCCCAATGGCAAATTTCTATATTGCTCTCCTGTTTCATTGATGATTCCAGCCGACAAGTGGGACTTGGCCGTTTGCTACTCTTCTGGCTGGTCGATTCACAATCCAATAAGCAGAAAACGCGGGATTAGGTGGAAGGGGGTGAGACAAACGCCTTGTCGATGACTTTCGCAGAAACGCACCGTGGAATTCTTCTCTGTTAACGCGGTTGCCTTCTCGCAACTACAGAAAACAACTTGTGTGATTAAGTATCCCAGGAAAAATCGTATCTCTGCTATTTTGGGAAAAAAAGTTTGACATTCTCAACGAGTTAAAGTACTGATTTTTACTCCTCTAACTTTCGCTCCTTGTGTGATTAAGTTTTCGTACTTACAGAAATTGTTGAATCGAGTCTTTCCCTTATTGACCATCGACTATTCCGTCAAATTGCTTGAAGTGGCATAGTGAGCGACCACTGGACCCTTGCCAACCTGTTCCACCAAGGTTCTCCCGAATCAAAGTAATCACGGGCCTTGGAGGCGCAGAGGATGGTGAACCTGATGTGAGAAACGGATAAAGTATAGGTCCTATCATCTGATCCAATTCGATGTTGTTGGGTTGTCCAGTTTGAAGAAGCGTTTGAACCAATTTATGTGCCAGGCTTTGTTGGGGGGTATTGATCCTTACTACATATCTCCTCCTAAGTAACTAAAATCAGTTAATAGATATCATATTTTGATCCGATATGGTTAGGGTAATCGATAGGCCCAAGTGACCAATTTATGTCACCCCATAATCTTGGGAAATCGGAGAAATTTCACATGTGTTGCAGTGCAAAGGCACTCTAATTTCCTAGGAGGACTATAATGCCCATCCCCCTGAGGGTTATCACACAAGCCTGGTAGGCATTTTGCATCCATTTGCACCACTAAAACTTGTGGATTGCAATGAATTTCATAAGAGCTACCAAATTGAATAGTTTGAATGGACACAAAGCCTATACACAATTCATACAATAATTTTCGCATCTTATCGTGACATACGTTTGGAACCAATATGTTCGAAATACCTAAATTGGATAATTAATCTAGAGATGCTGCATAGTAACTTGTGCACGAGGAGTTACGTAACTGAAGTTATGTCAAAACAATAAGGTTTAGTTTTTTTTTCTTTACAATGGCCAAATTGTTTAAAAATCATTTACACATTTCAGATGATCTCTTAATAGACAAGCGCATCCCTTAGTTATCAAGACAGAAGAGTGCACTCCTATCAAAAATTCCACTACTGCGTATGAATAATCTTTCATAGATATATAATTTGTGTACGCGTTACAATTTAATACCGAAATTAGTATTGTGAATGCACTGCTTAATCCACTAAAGTCGTTCCTTTTTTACATGATTCTCTCCATGTTCCATGCCCACGCACTCAACGATAAACAAGTTCATCATTAAGTATAGGAAATTTTGTTCAGTAAAGACATAATAGCATATAAAGAAGATGAAATGAACATCGGATTTGACGTGTCGCAAAACACATGTACATCATGGCTATAGGTGAAGATATTGCAAATGGATCGATTCGACCAAACCTAATGCTACAATGATAAATTATAGATCTTTTTATTGGCTGACCACTTACCAGTTCATTTGGAAGAGTTCCATGCCACACACACACAAACACGCACAGAGAAGACGATAGGACATAACCTAAATTTATTGAATGAGTGGTTTTCATGACCACTCGGCGTGAGGCCATCGGGCCATCGACCTACAATGACGGTGGTGGTGATGAATATGTAATGTTATTGTACTTATCAATAGGGCTGACCATCGGCAGAGGCGGTGGCTGCCTCGCAGGGATCCTGAGCACGAGATGCTTGAGCTCATAGGAACTTGCGAGGGAAACTCTCCATGCGGACGGCATTGATGCCCTAGAAGGAGCTTCTCTTGGAGAGACTTCGGTAGCCCATGAATCAAGAGGCAAGCGAGCCATTGACGAGCCATGTGACCCATTTTAGACTGTTGCCTAATGCTTATGGTTCCATGCACAGAGCTTGCAGATATTATGTCATAATTCTTTATATAGAAGTTAGGTTAGCGACATGTCTTCGATCAAATTAGTTCGTTACATGCAGTGAGGGAAGGTCAACGGTGAGACAAGCACGATGAGGTTAGACTCAGTCTCTAGAACATATGTAAATTTTTTGACTGAGAGTACTTGATTGAGTCAAATTATCTGCATATTGACATTTGGTATCAAGAACTCGGACAAAAGAAAAAGAACAAAGAAAAAAGAAATCAATTTACGTTGGGGGATTGAAATGGGAACCCAAATCTAACACCACGCGACAATTATAACGTTTTTTTTTGGTAAAGGTAAGAGTATATATATATAACTTTTCAAGTCACCAAATACAAAGAAAAGCACAAACCAAACCCTGACTCTGATGGGACAAAAGGCTGTCCAATGAGGGTCAAGGAATGTCCTGCAAGGGCTATACAAGAATCTGAAAGGCTAAACAAATAGAGAGCCCGAATTACATATAGGTCCTATCTACTTCAAATATGGACGGAATCCGAATGAAGAGAGAGGATTACAAAGGAAAGACTAAGACAGCCCACTTAAACAAAAATGGAAGGTGGTAGCCCCCCAATCCTTTGTAGTCTTCTATTCAAGGATGTGTCTGCAGCTCTTCTAAGGGTAGAAGCTTTATCCTTCACCACTTTGATCATATGATTGCGCATACCAGGAATACAGATACTCTTGCTTCGGAAGATAGAGTTGTTTCTTTCAGTCCATATTATATGACAAAGGGCACCAAAAGAGAACCTGGAAAGGCGGTGAGCAAATGATGGTCCTCCACAAACCTTCATTGCCCAAGTGATATGCTCATGCCATGGCCGGTTGCACCATGGAAGACTGCATTTAGTTGCCCAAAAAAACGCCAGACTTCTTGTAGAGGAGCACTGAAAGAAGAGGTGATTTATTGAGTCCGGAATAGTACCACAAAACGCGCACATAGCTGAGCCAAGCCTGCTATTATGAATGAGAGCAGTCTGAGTAGGCAACCGGCTGAGGGAGACTATCCATAGAAGAAAGGAGTGGCGTGGAGCAATGTGATGATCCCATACAAAGGAATGCCACTGAACCGGGGTTCCTTTTCTTCTTATTTGGTTCCAAGCTATTGCCACCGAGAAGGTAGAGGATGGTTGAGGAGCCCAGATCAGCTCATCTTCTTTGTCTTCCTCAAAAATAGGTGAAGGTTCCATCCAGTTCAATATAGTATCCAAAGTATGTGAATGTTGCCATACTGAGTCATAAAAGGCCCGAATAGACGTGTCCCGAGGAATACGAGACTGATAAATGTCCGTATCATTGAACAGAAGGTTTAGGGGGCCTTTAGCGTGCCACCAATCAAACCACAATGAGACTGACCGACCATCACCAATTTTCCATCGAAAAAAAATCCGAGCAGTTTCTCGCATATCAAGGATTTTCTTCCACGTCCAGGAACAAAAAGTGGGCTTGGAAACAATCCAGAATAAGTTTGGATAACAGCTTAATGATGATGTTTTAATTTGGTGTGGCCGGTCTGTTAACTTTTGTCTTAGTTGGGTCTTTTAAAATTTTGTTCGACCCTGCGAAAATTTAATTAAGACATCATCCGAATACAGCCTCAGAGTTTGTGTTATTAAAATAAGTTTTGTTTCCCTTAATTACCACAAAGTTGGCCGGAAAATGCTAGACTTACTAGGAGCGATTTACAAAATCGATCTATTGGGCGATTTTTTAGATTGCATCCTTTAGACTGAGAAAGGTCCTTGAAACGCTTCTTTAGTAAATCCAATTTTAAACATCTGAACATAGAAAATGGGTGGTGCATTTTTCTTCTTCTTTACCAAACAAATAATAAGCTGATTTTGCTTAGACAAGATAGTTTGGCGGTCTAACCTCTACACCGGTGGTCTAACCTCTACACTGGGCACTCTCTAGATTCGATACCATTAAGGCATAACGAGAAGGTTCTTAAATAGACTCAATTTATGTCGAGCAACATGATCAAAAGCATTCAACGATATGATAATAGCTATTCATCATGTTAATTTATATAGCTGACTTATTATAGAAGTTCTACACCCGCGTTTGAGCCATAGCTACCGCTCATTTGAGCCGGTCTGTTACTGCTGATTCACCACGGTGCTAATAGGAGTAACACCCGGCATTGTCTTACGTCATGGTACGGCCGAACCTACATCGCAGGTGAACTAAGGATTTCTAAAGTCGAGCAGCGAGCAAGGAATTCGAATCCATATCTAGAGTGGCTCCAAGTTATTTGGGAATAAGCCCTATATCACCGAACCAATCACTGTGGTAGTCTTTTCTTGTATAATTTCACAAAAAGCTTGCAGGAGAATTGTGGAGTTGTATGCTCTTTTCAAACCCAAATCTTGTTGGGCTATCAAGATGCTTCAAGATAGGAACTTTAGAACAGTTTTGGTGAAATTGACTCCGGATAGGTTATGCCTTCTGGTATATTTGTCAAGCTCGCGATCATTCACTTCGCACTAACATATGCTGCAACCGTGGGCTTCTTTGCTTGTCTACGGGATCAATTAAGCGCATCGAGGGCCGGTCTTGGCCTGCCCCAATTCGAGGTTTGGTTCCGGGACTCCTTTTCATACTTCTAATTTCACACCGAAGTTGAACTTTTTTGTATTTTTGCTGTTACATAGTCTGAAACGAGAAAGGAGTGAATTTGTTCATTGAGCCCTCTGAGCTACTAATGTGATCTGTTCACGGTGTTTTCCTATCTGGGTTCTTGAAGTTTTCAGTGATTGTTTAGTTTTCTATTACCAAGTTCTTTTGTGGATTGTGGAGTTCAAAGGATGAAGTGAATGATGAGAGAACCAGCAGAGACTGGAAGGGAGAAAAGGTTAGCTACTGAAATTGAACATTGTTTGCTCAAAGCACTTGCGAAAGAGAAAAGGGCCTTTCGTTCGGTGCGAAATCTGTGTTTGACTTTCATTGACCAGTTTGTGCGACACTGATGTTTTCATGCTTCACAAGTTTATAGAAAACTGTCTTGATTAGTTTGCAGAGAATAACAGCAAGAACAAATTGAAAACCAATATGTGGACTGATGCGAATGAGGTTGTGTATTTATTGAAAATGTTGGAACATAAAAGTTCTCATCACAAGCAAGTGCACATCAACTGTGTTAAAAGTTGATGAGGAATGACTTGCTGATAGTTTGTGTAACTGAGACTCCAATGATGTGGCGCAACTTCTATACCTAGTACATACTGTCCGGGGCAGTAAGGAGTACAAACATTTTGCGCGTGCACTAAGATAGCCATGGGAAATGAGAATGCTACTCTCAGCTCATACAATCAATTCTTTGTTGACAAACATTGTGTAAAACTTTTGAGTATGGAAGTCCAGAAAGTCTACGCACAAAGCTCGTGCCTATGAAGGATTTATAAGGGTACTGGGATTTTTATTACATTCGAGAAAACTGCATTGTGATTAGAATTGCATTTAGGAAAGAATTGCTGCCTAAGTGACAAGTACAGTATCCATCAGAGAGTCCTGTTTTGTGTGCATATCAGGTTTTTCGTTCCGTTAAAATATATATCACTCTGTCACAATAATTGATGGAGCCAGTGCACTGTTAACGTCTTGTTGAATAAGATTTGAATATGTTTTTCCTCTTCCTTTTTATCTCTGACGGTATAGCATCTCATTTGTGAAGACCGCCTTTGGATCCATGCCGCCAGCAAAGCTCTAGATGAATCTACTATCGAAGCCATGGAGGAGTTTTCCAGGGAGAAATATGGGTGAATGGGATTACTCAAATTAAGTTCCATGACCACTATCCCATCTCAAGACTACTATGCATTCAAAGGGAGAGCTTCGATTTTCTTCGATCCATGGTGCAATTGAGTAACATACTTCAACTTATTTGTCCTGAAAGAGGATTTAAGCTCCTGTTTACAAGTTCTTCAACATACTTTTGTGGCCATCTGCATTCCCTTCATTTGAATAATTGCAACTTTTCTAATCTGAAATTTCGATTTTGCCTAATCTAAGGATTTTTGTCAATGTGTCTTACATCAATTCTTTGCATATCTGTAATCTGCAAGTCCACTGATATTTTCAGAAATTTATCCCGTACTTATACCAATCTTTCGGGTACATATTATTTGGATTAATGAAAATTTAATATGTAAAATGCGGCATATATCAAGTGTATCCAAATATTAGAAAGATTAAAAGGTAATGTGTAGGAATTTTGGAGAAATAGCACGAAATACTAGAAGTTTTCATGCGAACCTTTGATTACTAGTCAAAATCATGCCAAACTTTCATTTTTTTTTACATCTATCAGTCCTCCGTCTATTTTTTTGTTTGCACATGCCTAACATGTTCCAAGAGGACAATTGCAATTCTTCCTGTTGATTTAGTCAAATCACTCTTTTGCCTCCATATAGACTAAAACAAAATCTAAATTCGTACAACAAAAGCAAAAAATAAGAAACCAATGTACGGATCAATAAAAAAGATAACAGCAACAAGAAGATAGCACCCAAGGGTGTGAGGGTTGTAAATTTGAAGATAAAAGTATCGAAAGGTTCAGATAAAAATATTGAAAATGGAAGAAATCATAAAAGCACCAGAGGATCTTCTTTCTCGTGAGGAGGGTCCTCTTAAGGATCAATGACGGACCAAGGGGACTCGTAGGGGCCCACTAACATCACTATGATCTACGATACTCGAGGAAGAACCTCAACGCGGCTCATCACCCTACGTTTGATGAGATTATGGCAATCGCGGCTAAGATCATATCGCACCAAATGATCCTCTTTCCACCAGAGGAAATAGACTTCCGGGTTACGCTCCATCACCTCCTCATAGTACTCTTGCAGAATGCCCTCCCTCATTCCGCTCTTTCCAGACGGATAGAACGCCAGAGCAAATTCTTCTGGCATCTCCACGAATCGGAGACTCTTGAGGAGGGTGAGGCCGCGGATGACAACCAGTAATGATTGCCAGTCCAAGTGCCTGCATTTGCCAATGTCGAGTCTCTGAAGGCAAGGCATTGCCTGGCCATTCATCGACACAAATCTCAGATTTTCCAGATTGGCGAGTGTTAAATATGTCTTGAATTTTATGTATTCGGTCCGGTCCATGATCCGACCCGACATATTTTTGTGCGACTCGAAAAGTGGAAAGGAAATTGAGATTTGGTTCGCGAAGCGAAGGGTTGGGCCGATAGGCCCAACCCGCAGCAAGCGAACAAATCTCCATAGCGGACCGCCCAAGCTGGAGGAAGCGAACCAACGCGCGGGGGGGTTCGGGGGCTCCCCCGAGAAAATTTTCGGAAGCCCTATTTTGCACCGCGGCTAGGTTTTCTTATTGATTACAAGAGTTTTGTTTTCAGAGAGTTTTGGTGAGCCGTGAGGTTTTGTCGTTGTTTCGACTTCTGAAATTTTGTACTCTCTTTGATTATAGTGGAATTTTGTCGTGCCTCGCCCGTGGACGTAGATCACTTCGTGATCGAACCACGTAAATTTCCGGTGTTCTGTCTTTGCTTTTCCGCATCCGTTTCCAACAGCGAGGTACAAGTTCTTGAGCTTCGGGAACCCTCCATCTCCAATATCCAATGTTTCCCCATCAAAGGCATCACTCAGAACAAGATCCACGAGATTGGGCAAATTCTGGAGCGCAACTAGGGGGCTCGATTTCAGTCTGCTCCATCCCAAACGCACCCTGGCGAGATTGTTGAGCAGACGAAACCAACGAGGCAGCTTCTCCAGACATCCTCCGATAATTAGAGTCCGAAGGAGCGGGGGAGGTGAAGATAGAAAGTCCAAATCAATTACTTCAGACTCACTTTCTGCAACCACCTCTAGGGATCGAAGGTGGGTCATCTTCTCGAGGGAGTGGCATAGTTCCTCTGCATCGTCTTTCTTCAGGTCCATCACGCCTCCTTAGTTGACTTAACTCTCCAATCTCTTGCATTGTATTCTTGCTCCGACCACCTCCAGCTTTTACGCGATACAATTTCTGCAGTGATGTAAGTGCTCCAATGCCCTGGGGAGCTGAAAATCCCTTTCTATCAAGAAAGGGTTGAGAAGCTGTGATTTCTGCATCACGATACACTAACAGATGCCGTAGTTTCTTGAGCTTGGTTATCTCCATAGGCAGCTCAGAGACCAACGTGTGTTTAAGATCCAGAGTCTCTAGATTTTGGAGTTCTCCAATTGACTGAGGAATGATGCGCACGTTTGTGCTTCTCAAACTTAGATACTTCAAGTGGAACAGAACTGGCAATTGTTGGGGGAACTTGTGAAGGGATGAACCTCTTAGATCTAACACCCTCAGCAGCTTGGAGCCACTTGGGACGAATTGCTCATCCGAGCTTGACATTTTTCCTGACTCAAAAATGAGCAGAGAGCGTAGGCTTGGGAGATTTAGCTGGTTCAGTACGTCGTTGCAGGTGTATTGAACCGACAGACGCCGGACTTTTTCGTGCAATTTTGTTTTCTGCTCAGATGCAAAAGAAACAAAGTTTTCGTCCCTTAACTTAGAAAGGATACTTTCACGCATTAGGTCATGTACCCTACAACTTCTTAGCCTTCCGTCTAAATTAGTTTCTGCAATTTGCACCAAACCTCTATTTATAAGCTCCTTTAGGTATCTTTCAGCAACCTCCTCCTTTGTCATCCCTTCTCTTTCCTCAACAAACCCTTCTGCAATCCACAGACGGATGAGCCTCATACACTCAATCACATGATCCTCTGGAAATACTCCCAAGTGCAAAAAGCAACTTTTCAAGTTATAATCCAAATCATAGTAGCTCAAGCTGAGAATTTTCCTGAAATTTTGCATCAGGTCATTGCTTTCTAGTTCTGCAGCAAGGCTACGAGAAATCCTTCCCCATTCCTGAACATCTTTTGCAAAGAGAAGACCACCAATTGTCACTATGGCAATTGGCAAACCCTCACATTTTTTCAAAATCTGTCGAGAATGGTTTTCTAGTTGGGGAGGACAGATATCCCCACGGAAGGCTTTCTTGCAGAATAAGAGCCATGATTCTTCTGGAGATAGAGGCTTAAGGGCATAAACTTTTGATTGGCTGGATGAGCCAGTAACAACGTCAGCTATGCGAGTAGTGATTATTATTCGGCCACAGAAACTGCCATTAGGCATTGCATTTTTTATACCTTCCAGTGCTTTTAATTTCCATACATCATCTAGAACAATGACGTACCTCTTTTGCTGCAGAAAGTCTTTCACTATCTTCTTGAGGCTCGTGCTCTCCATGAATTCTATTCCTTGAGGGAGCGGTTGCTGAATTTCTCCATGGAGTTGTGCAATCATGTCCCTCAAAATATCCTCAATCTTATAAGACTGCGAGACACTAATCCATGCATGGCTTTGGAAGTAGGCTTTTACTTGGTGATTGTCGTAGACTCTTCCTGCCAGAGTGGTCTTCCCAGAACCCCCCATCCCTACGATTGATACGACTTCAAGTCCGGGTTCTCCGTCGACAAGCCACTTAATTAGCTCTTCTCTCGGCTTGTCAATCCCCACCAGTTCACCTTCCTCGACTAGAAAAGCATCCTCCCTGAGGTCGTGTGATGAGGCGCCTTTGGTGGACATGCCAGCACTTTGCTCTGTGCTATATGACTTGAAATGGTATCGCCGATGCCCTTCGCCGATGCTGATGACTCTTGACTTGATATCAGCTATTTTGGAGGAGAGATGATGGCGTGCTTTCGTGTTCTTTATGGATGGCTTGATCTTGTGAAAGTACCTCATGACCCCATCTCCGTGATCTCTTGCCAAGTTGAGCGTGAATTCATCTAGAATATCCTCCACATCGTATGCAACATCTCTGATTTGTTTCACCCAAACCTTCAACTCAGGGTCATCGTCTTGCAACGACCCGGCACTTGCTAGAAAGGCCTTCATGAGCTCAAATTCATTTTTCGTGAATTCAATTTCTCCACGTACCCCTTTCAATAATTTCACCTTTTTTCAATGAGCATAGCAAGCTTCGCAATCAGAAAGGACACTGCAGATTCTGCCATTTCTCTTGCTCGCTGATCTCACGAGATCAAAACTCAGGTCAGAAGGAAATTGGGTATAGCAGTTTGATATTACCGTCTGAGACGAAAAAAAGGAATCCTTTGAATGAACATCCAAATGGTCTTGAGCTCATCTACTGGGCAAAGTCTTCCAATGACTTCTCAACTCCGATGGTACAGCACTTATTGTGATACTACGCAAACTGCCAAGTAAGTCGAGCAACGGCCATTGTATTGATGGCTCTTGCCGACAACAGCAATTGGTCATTCATGAACTTGGCAATTTTCTACTCGTGACCGGTCAACTCACAACCCGGTCAACAATGGACGCGGGATTTGAGGTGGGGGTGGGGGGGCCGAGACTAACTGAGATGCACAACGCAAAAATATGAAAACTATGATTAGATATTTCTCGTATTAATTAAATGCGCACAAAGAACCTCCCAAGGTCAATTTTAGAGCATATGGTCGTCGTAGTGACCTCTTACAAATTGGTAATTCTCCTGACCATCGAAGTAACTTTCATCAGTTTAAACAAACATAAGGAAAGACCACAAAATCAATGAGAATTGCTACTCACAAGGAAAGTTACCAACCATGGACAGTCGAAACTAGCGTAGTAGTGTCAGGATTGGGAATTTCCATTGATCAATCCATCAAGCCAATTTATTAATCCTGCAAATAATTGATAATTTTTGTCCACCTCCCTACCCCGTGGAACCAAGACATTCAAGATAAAGCTTGTGCAACTTTTTTCTTTTTTTGGTCTTAAATCAGCTTTCTATTATTGGCGGTGTGAAAACGAATCCACTAACGGGGAAGCTTCTGCAACTTGAAAAGTCTCTATTGATGGTTGGTGGCTGATTTGCAAGGTTAAAGAGTCAATAAGGGTGTTCCCATTATTTTCTTGTGTTCTCGTTGTCTTAGTGTGTTCAAACTATCTTTAAGGAAAAGTACCAAAAATCTTAAATCTATTGCATTGATATTGATTCAATCATAAATTTTTCAATTAGATCAATTTAGTTATAAATATTTTTACACTGGTACCAATTCAGTCTATCCAGTCAATTTATGTCGAAAATCGCTGACTTGGATGCTGGTGGTCTTACATGACATTCTTTGGTGGCACCACCCAAGACCGATATGGATAATTTTTAATAATATTTTAATATTTTTTTGAAAAATTTTCTCTTTTTTTCTTCTTTTTTTTTCTTCCTTCTCCCCCCTGATCCATGGTCGATCGCTGGCCATGGACTGGCCACAGATGGGAGCGGCGTGGCCCTCACCGAAAAAAATTCAAAAAAATAATAATTTTTACTTGAAATTTTTACTTCCCATCTCCAATGGCACAACACTGATTGCGATAGCTTATCAAACTGCCAAGCCATGGCAGCTGCATCTGATTGGACCCTAGTGGTAGATTTCTATATCGCTCTCCTGTTTCACGGGCGATTCCAGCCGACAAATGGGACTTGGCAATTTGCTACTCTTGTGACTGGTCAACTCACAATCCAATAAGCAGAAAACGCGGGAGTTAGGTGGAATGGGGTGAGACAAATGCCTTGGTCGATGACTTTTGCGGAAACGCATCGTGGAATTCTTCACTGTTAACGCGACTGCCTTCTCGCAACTATAGAAAACGACTTGTGTTATTAAGTATCCCAGGAATAATCGTATCTCTGCTTTTTTTGGGAAAAAAAGTTTGACATTCTCAACGGGTTAAAGTATTGATTTACTCCTCTTAACTTTCGCTGCTTGAGTGATTAAATTTTCGAACTTAGAGAAATTGTTGAATCAAGTCTGTCCCTTATTGGCCATCGACTATTCCGTCGAATTGCTTAAAGTGGCATGGTGAGCGACCACTGAACCCTGGCCAACCTGTTCCACCTAGGTTCTCCCGAATCAAAGTAATCACGGTCCCTGGAGGTGCAGAGGATGGTGAACCTGATATGAGAAATGGATAAAGTATAGGTCCTATCATATGATCTAGTTCAATGTTGTCGGGTTGTGCAATTTGAAGAAGCGTTTGAACCGATTTATGTGCCAAGCTTTTGTGGGGGGTGTTGATCCTTACCACATATCTCCTCCTAAGTAACTAAAATAAGTTATTAGATATCATATTTTGATCCGATATGATTAGGGTAATCGATAGGCCCAAGTGATCAATTTAACTCACCCCATAATCTTGGGAAATTGGAGAAATTTCACTGTGTTACAGTGCAGAGGCACACTAATTTCCTAGGAGGACTATAATGCCCATTCCCCTGAGGGTTATCACACGAGCCCGGTGGGCATTTTGCATCCATTTCCACCACTAAAACTTGTGGATCGCAATGAATTTCATATTGTCCCATAAGGCCCTCCCCGAGCCTGAGACTGCCGCGTGCATGGTGCAACTCCTCCTTGCCCTCGCGCCTTGCCACAGCCTGACCGTTGTTCACCGGGACTTGAAGCCTAAGAACATGCTCTTCGATTCAAGGGACGTCGTGAAGCTGGCTGACTTCAGCTAGGTGGCCTAATTGCATGAGGGCAGGCCCGTGAAGGACGTTGTACTCCTCTGTGCCAGAGGTGCTGATGGGGAGGGAGTACGGCAAGGAGGTGGACGTGTGGAGCGCTGGAGCTGTGTTGTATGTGATGATGTGGGGTGGCCGCCGTTCCAGGGCAAGTCGGCCTTAGAGATCTTCAAGGCAGTGCTGAGGGGGAACCTGAGGATCCTAGCGAGGGTCTTTAGGACAGTCAGTGGCCGCAAAAGACTTGTTGAGGAATGATTTGAGGGATGTTTCCAGGAGGATTTCTGCAGTGCAGGCCTCGAGTGGGTGCTTCCAACTTTTTGGCCTCTCATTTTCTTCATCCATTTGATTTCATTCGGCACAAAAATGTTCACAAAATATTCTAATAGATTAAATGGCGTTGAAAGGTCTTTGCAGCGAAATACTTATGATTCTATATTGCTACATAAAAAGAATTGGAGAAAAGTTCTTTTCTGAATGAACCGAAAGTAAATTGGTTAGCTTCCTTTTCAATGTTTTACAAATATAAGGAATGTCACGTTGCATTAACGTGTTAATCTCTCTAAGGTTGAGCAATCATCTTAATCTAGGGAATGATACTTTTTAATCTTTTTGTGCCTCTCTTATGGTATTCCTTTTCCTCTTTTTCTGCTCTGTTTTTCTTGAGTAGGACATCCTTAGATCCAGAGTGGAGGGGAGACTGTGGACTTGCCTGATCTGATCGAGAAACAGGTTCATGTATCTCTCAGGAAGCACGAAGAGACTGTCTCTGTCAAAAGTTGGGTATAAACGTTGCCTATCAATTATGCCAATGATGTGAATAATTTCTTGAGAAAGAGAGAGAGAGAGATGACCAAGTTTGCATTGCATTTGTCTAATGCAACAAATTGAAGGTTCCTCGGATGAACATGACTCCAAACACCCACCAAGCATTACTTTTGGTACGACTCTGCAGTTGGTGAGTGGCCACATGAGTCTGCCTCCACAGGTGATGGCAGCTTCATCTTCCCTCAGAATTTCAGCTCTGTTGATGATTTACCAATTTAATCATAAATTTTTTAATAATTTATCAATTTAGTTATTCTAGCCAATTTTAGCTGTAAATCGCTGATGTAATAATCTAATTAGCGTCAACCGTCCTACGCGGCATGGCCAGTGTTGACATAAATAATTTTTGCAACATTTTTTAAATTTTCTGAATTTTTGCAATGCACAAGATTAAAGTATACTAATCAGTTTACACTTTACTTTTGTGGCTATTTGGGTTCCCTTCATTTGAATTATTGCAACTTTTCTAATATGAACTTTTAGTTTTGCTTAATCTAAAGATTTTTGTTAATGTGTTTTACATATATTCTTCGCATATCTGTATTTGCAAGTCCATTAATATGTTTCACATATTTAACGAGTACTCGTATACCGGATTTTTGGGTACCTATTAATTTATAATACGTGGCATATACCAAGTTTATCCAAGTATTAGAAAGATTAAGAAGTAAAGTGTATGGAGAAATATTCATCCCCAACATAAATAAGGTGCACGTTAAAATTATACACAATCAATACATTATGAATTGGTATTCCATTTTGACCAATAAGAACAACTTGATTGTGCGTGGGTGTCGGCATCGACTTCAAATCCGACTTCGAATCTTTCTTATCACACAAATATTCTTCAAAACACTCATATATTTTATTAGAATGTATTTTAATAATGGATAAAGTTGCATTAGCTGATTTCACGTTTTAGGATGAGGCCAGCGAACGGAATGAAAATATCTCGAAATTTATCAAACAGGAAAGTGAGAAAAAAGGGAAAAAAGAAAAAGAAAAAAAAAAAAGAAAATATCGAGTGCCCAACTGCCTATCGTACAGATTTACGCCTCCATTTGCGTGAAGGCCAATCCGTCCTTTTCTTCAGGGAGAACCTCAACGCGGCTCATCACCCTGCGCTTGATGGCATTATAGGAATCGCGGCCAAGATCATGCCAGTCGTAGTCATCCTCTGTCACCCATACGAAGGAAACTTCCAGGTTACGCTCCATCACCTCCTCATAGTACTCTTGCAGAATACCCTCCCTCATTCTGCTACTGCTGTACGGATAGAACGCCAGGGCAAATTCTTCTGGCATCTCCGCGAATCGGAGACTCTTGAGGAGGGTGAGGCCGCGGATGACAACCAGTAATGATTGCCACTCCAAGTGCCTGCATCTGCGAATGAGGAGACTCTGAAGGCAAGGCATCGCCTGGCCATTCATCGACACAAATC
Organism: Syzygium grande; assembly: GCA_024733475.1. Lineage (NCBI taxonomy): Eukaryota > Viridiplantae > Streptophyta > Magnoliopsida > Myrtales > Myrtaceae > Syzygium > Syzygium grande. The sequence continues at coordinate 8,874,288 of JAMXDD010000005.1, read as the reverse complement.
TCAGATTTTCCAGATTAGCGAGACACAATTTCTTGAGCTTCGGGAACCCTCCATCTCCAATATCCAATGTTTCCCCATCGAAGGCATTACCCAGTGTTAGCTCCACGAGATTGGGCAAATTCTGGAGCACAACTAGGGGGCTCGATTTCAATCTGCTCCGTCCCAGAATCAGACGGCCCAGATTGTTCAGCAGAGGAAGCCAATGAGGCAGCTTCTTCAGACATCCTCTGATATTTAGAGTCCGAAGGAGCGGTGGAGGTGAAGGTAGAAAATCCAAATCAATAACTTCAGACTCATTTTTTGCAAACACCTCTAGTGATCGAAGGCGGGTCATCTTCTCGAGGGAGTGGCATAGTTCCTTTGCATCATCTTCCTTCAGGTCCGTTACACCCAGCCTCCTCAGTTGACATAACTCTCCCAACTCTTGCATTGTATTCTTGCCCCGACCACCTCCAGCTTTTACACAGCACAATTTTTGCAGTGATGTAAGTGCTCCAATGCCCTGGGGAGCTGTAAATCCCGTAACAGAATGAAAGGGTAGAGAAGTTGTGATTTCTGCATAACGGTACACCAACAGATGCCGTAGTTTCTTGAGCTTGGTTATTTCCACAGGCAGCTCAGAGACCAACGTGTGTTTAAGATCCAGAGTCTCCAGATTTTGGAGTTTCCCAATTGACCTAGGAATGATGCTCACGTTGGTGCTTCTCAAACTTAGATACTTCAAGTGGAACAGAACTGGTATTTGTTGGGGGAACTTGTGAAGGCATGAATCTCTCAGATCTAACACCCTCAGCATCTTGGAGCCACTTGGGACGAATTGCTCATCCGAGCTTGACACTTTTCCTGACTCAAAAATAAGAAGAGAGCGTAGGCTGGGGAGATTTAGCTGGTTCAGTGCGTCGTTGCAGGTGTATTGGACCGACAGACGCCGGACTCTTTCGTGCAATTCTGTTTTCTGCTCAGATGCAAACGAAATAAAGTTTTCGTCTCTTAACTTAGAAACAATACTTTCACGCATTAGGTCATGTACCCTACAACTTCTTAGCCTTCCGTCTAAAGTTGTTCCTGCAATTTGCACCAAACTTCTGTTTATAAGCTCCTTCAAGTATATTTCAGCAACCTCCTCCTGTGTCATCCCTTCCCTTTCCTCAACAAATCCTTCTGCAATCCACAGACGGATGAGTCTCATACACTCGATCACATGATCCTCTGGAAATACTCCCAAGTACAAAAAGCAGCTTTTCAAGTTATAATGCAAATCACTGTAGCTCAAGCTGAGAATTTTCCTGAATTTTTGCATCATGTCATTGCTTTCTAGTTCTGCAGCAAGGCTATGAGAAATCCTTACCCATTCCTGAACATCTTTTGCAAAGAGAAGACCACCAATTGTCACTATGGCAATTGGTAAACCCTCACATTTTTTCAAAATCTGTCGAGAATGGTTTTCTAGTTGGGGAGGACAGATATCCCCACGGAAGGCTTTCTTGCAGAATAAGAGCCATGATTCTTCTGGAGACAGAGGCTTAAGGGCATAAACTTTTGATTGGCTGGATGAGCCAGTAACAACGTCAGCTATGCGAGTAGTGATTATTATTCGGCCACAGAAACTGCCATTAGGCATTGCAGTTTTTATATCTTCTAGTGCTTCTGATTTCCATACATCATCTAGAACAATGACGTACCTCTTTTTCTGCAGAAAGTCTTTCACTATCTGCTTGAGAGTCGTGCTCTTCATGAATTCCATTCCTTGAGGGAGCGGTTGCTGAATTTCTCTATGGAGTTGTGCAATCATGTCCCTCAAAATATCCTCAATCTTATAATACTCTGAGACACTGATCCATGCATGGCTTTGGAAGTAGGCTTTTACTTGGTGACTGTCGTAGACTCTTCCCGCCAGAGTAGTCTTCCCAGAACCCCCCATCCCTACGATTGATACAACTTCAAGTCCGGGTTCTCCATCGACAAGCCACTTAATAAGCTCTTCTCTTGGCTCGTCAATCCCCACCAGTTCACCTTCCTCAACTAGAAAAGCACCCTCCCTGGGGTTGTGCAATGAGGCGCCTCTGGTGGATGCACTAGCACTTTGCTCTGTGCTATACGACTTGAAATCGTATCGCCGATGCCTTTCGCCGGTGCTGATGACTCTTGACTTGATATCAGCTATTTTGGAGGAGAGATGATGGCGTGCTTTCAAGTTCTTTATGGATGACTTGATCTTGTGAAAGCACCTCATGGCCCCATGTCCGTGATCACTTGCCAACTTGAGCGTGAATTCATCCAGAACATCCTCCGTATCGTATGGCGACATCTCTGATTTGTTTCACCCATGCCTTCAACTCGGGGTCATCTTCTTGTGATGACCCGGCACTTGCTAAGAAGGCCTTCATGCGTTCAAATTCATCTCTCATGAATTCAATTTCTCCACGTACCCCTTTCAATAGTTTCACCTCTTTCTCAACGAACGTAGCAAGCTTCCCAACCAAAATGGACACTGCGGATTCTGCCATTTCTCTTGCTGACTGATCTTACGGGATCAAAACTCAGGCAAGAAGAAAATATGGTATAGCAGTTTGCTAGTACCGTCTGAAACCACAAGAATCCTTTGAATTGGACATCCAAATAGGCTTCAGCTCATATATTCGGCATCCATTTGACACATCCAATATGGTTATTCTATACCTGATAGCTAAGAAAACCGCCAAATAAAGCATTTCAAGAAAGGGCCCCAAACTAAAGGAATTAGAGCTTTCTTTGGTTGCTCCTCGGGGGTAAGGTATATAGGCTAGCTTTACCCCAGTGCCAGATTCTTATCTTGCATCGTTCCATCGATGATTCCAGCCGACAACAAACCGAGAATGAGCAAGACAAAAAAGAAAAATTTAAACTATGCTTAAATATTTCTTAATATTAACTAAATGCACACACACACAATAAAAACTAGCACGGTAAAATTTAGAGCATAAGGTTGTGGTAGTAACTTCTAGCAAATTGGTAATTCTCCTAATCATGGTTATTTTCAAGAAAAATTAGGAGAACCGCTTCTTACAAATGAGTACTGATTTAACCCTCTTAACTCTCAACTTTTGAGTCGTTAAGTTCTCTCACTTAAACTGAATCAAGTCCTTCGGTTATTGGCCGTGACTATATTGTCAATTTGCTTAAGTGGCATAGTGAGTGACCCTTGAACCCTTGCCCCCCGTGCTTCGACTAGGTACCCCGATTAGCGTGATCACAGTTCGTTGTGGCACGGAGGAAGGGGAATCTCAGATGAGAGAGGAATAAAGTACAAGTCCTAATCATCTGACCCAGTTCCATTTAACTTGTTGGGTTGTCCAATTTGTAGAAGTATTTGAACCGATTTATGTGCCGGACGTGCTTTCTTGTGGGTGCTTGATTCGTACCACAGATCTCCTCCTAAGTAATTAAATATCATATTTTGTCCAATATGGTTAAGATAATCGATATGCCCAAGTGACCAATTTAAGTCATCCCATAACCTTGGACAATTGGAGAAATTTTGCATATATTGCAGTGCAGAGGCACTCTAAATTACAAGGAGGACTATGAGTATTACCGCTTGAGGCCAGTGCCTGCACTCTAGATTCATATGCACTACTAAAACTTATGGATCACAATGAATTTCACGTGAGACCTACCAAATTGAATAGTTCAGATGGATACAAGGCGTATACACAATTCATGCAATACTTTCCGCATCTTACTGTGACATAAATTTGAAACTGATATGTTCAAAGTATCCATAAAGGGGGAATTAATCTAGAGACAGTACATAGTAATCCATTCTCAAGGAGCTAGGTAGCTGAAGTTATGTTAAAACGATGAGGTTGAGTTTTTTTTCTACGATGGCCAAATTGTTTAAAAATCAATTACACATTAGATGATCTCTTGACAGACATGCGCATGACCTGGTCATCAGAATTGAAGCGTGCACTCCTGTAAAAAATTTCACCAATGCGTATAAATAATCTTTCACAGATGTATAATCTGTGTAGGCTATACAATTTGATACTGAAATTAGTTTTGTGAAAGCACTGTTTAGTTAACTAACGTCATTCTTTTTCACATATTTCCCTTCATGTTCCTCGTCAACATACTCGAAGATAAATAAGTTCAAAGTATGAGAAGACATCATAGCATATAATGAAGATGAAATGAACATCGAATTAGACATATGACAGAACATTCATGGATCATGGCCAAAGGTGAAGATATCACAAATGGATCGATTCGACCGAACCCGATGCCACGGTGATGTATTATCGGGTCTATTTTGTCTATGAGCTCACTAATTCATCGGGAAGAGTTCCATGCCCCACACACACACGAACACACACGAGGGGGAAAATTGGACATAGTCTTAATTGAATGGATAAGCAATTTCGATGACAATGCGATGCGAGGCGATCGGTTTAATGTTACGGTGGCGATGTTTAATACGGCGCCAGTTGGGTTAGTTTCCCAATGAGCTTTCGACTTCCAAAGCCCCTTCGGGAAATGCAGGGGCATTTGGCAAGCGCTCCCAATGGGCTTTCGGTGAAAGCCAGCATTGAGAATGCTGAAACTAATTTTTTTCTTCCAAAACTACCATCACCAATTATTTAATATTTTGGTTTTGCCCATCATTGTTACTGTTCATCTTTTTGCGTGAGGGTGGCCAGTGAGGCCAGATTGGGACGACGAAGGGCCGACAAGGTCACACGACCTCAGCGACGGTCGCCTGAGGTCACGACCTCCTAGGCGGCTGTGGCCTGGGTTGCGCGACCCTAGTGAGGGCTGCCTAGGGTTGCATGACGTCAGGCGACGGCATGAAAGCCAGGCCGGATGTGGCTCGTCGACGGCCGTATAATATTCTACTTCTTTATATAGAAGTTAGGTTATGATATACAATAATGTGAAAATTAGCAACATGTGTTCGATTAAATTAGTTTATTACATGCAGTGAGGGAAGGTCAACGGAGAGACAAGTGTCACGGATCGATGCAGAAGATCGAGACCGTGCATCGACTTAGGCTTTCGTTGGTTTGATGGATCGTCTAAGTCAAGCCTCTTTGTTCCAAGGATTGATGCTCGCTCACTAACTTATCCAATTTAGAGAGAGAGAGAGAGAGAGAGAGAGAGAGAGAGAGAGAGAGAGTGTGTGTGTGTGTGTGTGTGTGTGTGTGTGTGTGTGTGTGTGTGTGTGTGTGTGTTTAAGAGAGAAGTTTTGGGAGAGAAGGTGCTTTTATTGCACAAAGTGTTGGATAATACAAATGTGGGGAAGAGCACATCTATTTATACATATGAAGATCTACTCTTCTCAACTATCTTCTCTTCTATTTAAAAAAAGACTACCATTTACCTCATCAATACAAGTGTACATTTTCAAGAAGTAGTTTTATTCCGTTCCCTAGGACCCATCCTCAGTACATTGAGCCTTGAGAATCATGGAACCGTGACATTCTCCCCCACCCATTCGAGCAACGTCCTCAGCGCTCTCAACTCAAAATCTTTTGTTTGATTGATCGCATCCTTCCCTTGGATTGTCAATTTTCTCAATCGTTGTCGATTCTTCCATCTCCGATGCCGCTTGATTTTTCCTTTCTCAACGTGTTGATTATATGGCTCTTGAATCCCAAGTCGCTCCACAAGCAACTTCTTTTTTGGTTTGACCATTTCCATGTTGCTTGGCAAGTACTCTATTTCCGGAAAAAGCACATGAATCAGCATCTTACTTTGAGTTGGCGTCGGTTGCCTCAACTCCTCGTTCAGCTTCTCCAAAGGTTGTGGCTTCGTGTTTGACTCGGTTGTGAGCTGCTCAACTCTTGGCCCTTCATTTATAAGTCGTATCGTGGAGATGCTCTTGGTCTTTGTCAACCCATAGATCATTGGAACCATCGATGGATATTTTGGGTCGGTGACAATAATCGACTTGTTTCTCATATTGATCATGGCATTCGCACTATTAAAGAATTCCAAACCCAATATAAGATAACATTCATTAAGTGGAATTACCTCAAAAAAGAGCTTGCCCTTCCATTGACCAACGTATTGTTCCACGTTTTAGGCAATGCTGATGGCTGGTACATTATCTGAGTTGACTACCTTTTACTGATGTCTAGGTGGTTGCATGCAAAGTTCTAACCTCTTCACCGCTTTGCTTGACAAGAACATGTTTGACGCACCCATGTCAAACAAGGCATAGAGTGTTGTGTTGTGTACCTTGACTTCAACAAATGACAAATGTGTACTTGTAGACTTCTTTTTTGGCGGTGCTTGGGTCTTCACAGAATTGATGGAGTTGAGAACCTTTACGGTTCCGAGTCGCACTTCCTTTTTCTCTTGATTTTGCTCTTCTTCCTCTATGGCGAGCAAAGCGTTGAGCTTGTTCTTCTTTGGGCACTCTTGGGTCCAATGGGGACCGTCCCAAATGAAGCATGGGGATGGTGGTGGCTTCTTAAAGCTTTATTTGTTGAAGTCTCCTTGGGGTCGGTTCTACATTGAGTTGGGTTGTTTGGAAAACCCTTTCTCCTCTTGGTCTCTTTGGCCACAATTAGTTTTTCCTTCCTCGCCTTCGTGGGGGCGATCTGTTCTCCACCCGTTCCCTTTGGACTTGGAGGATTTGACTTTGGTGTAGTTGGCGAGAGACTTGGCTATTATTAGTGCCTTCGAGAGACTATGAACATCCTGTTATTTGAGCTTGAGTTGGGCCTAAGGCTTCAATACATCCATGAATGCCGTGAGAGCCTCCTCCTCCACTAGGTTGGAAGCTTGAGTTTGGTGACCTCTTTCGCGTACTATTAGATAATGCCTTTTTGCTCAAGGTAATGGAGCTTACTATAGACCTCTTGGTGAGTGAATTCGGGGGAAGAGATAATCCTCACTTGGTCTCATCGCACATATTGTGTCACCAAGGCATGACATTATTGGTTAGGAACATAGAGGCATTTCTTACCTTGGCTAATTCGTCTTGAATACCAATGGCATCAAAGTATTGCTCCATGCTCCAAAGGAAGTTGTCGACCTCTTCAGTGGATTGATTGCCCTTGAACTCTTTGGGCTTCGGCACATCTAGCTTGTGCGCCACTCGAACGTGTATGGCACCGTTCGCTATACTAGTCTTTCACAAGGCTAGCTCGGTCTTGAATGGGTGGAAACCACACCTAGAATTCACTAAATTGAATTTCTCAAACGATGCTCCTGGAGACTATTTCAACCCATAAATGGCCTTATGTAGCCGACATACTTCACTATGATTCTCCCCTTGAGCAATGTACCCAGGAGGTTGTTCCATATATACTTCCTCAAACAAATCACCATAAAGAAAAGCATTGTTCACATCCAATTGATATAATGACCAATCAAATTCACAGCAAGAGAAATAACAACACGAACAAAATTGAGACGTCCCACAGGGGAAAATATCTCAAAATAGTCCACCCCATAAGTTTGAGTAAAACCTTTAGCCACAAGCCGGACTTTAAGACTCTCAACTGAGCCATTCGGGTTGTGCTTGATAGTGTACACCCACCGACACTTCACCACATCTTTCTCGGGAGGAGACAAATCAAGACCATGCTTGAAGGGCACCAGAGCTTCCATTTCCACATCCATAGCTCTCTTCCACTCTAAACAAGATAAGGCCTTAGTAGGAGAGGTAGGAATTGGGTGAGTATGTAATGATAGAGCAAAGTCATGTAATGGCGAAGGAAGCTGTAAAAGAGACACCTAACGCTCGATAGGGTAAGCAAAAGAGGATTTGTGTGTGCAAGAATGAGTACCTTTGTAAAGGCAACTGGAAGATCGTTCGGACTAGGAGACAAGGAGGGAGATTGGAGAGAGGGCATGGAAGAATTGGAGATTGGTGGCCCTGTAGATTGTTTACACCGTTGATACATGTGCAAGGGATGAGACACAGGAGAAGGACTAACAGAGTCCAAGGGGATAAGTTGTGGGATAGGAGAATTGGCCACAATGTCAATTGAAAACTCTTTACCCTCAGTAGAATAGTATGGTGTGCCCTCGGAAGAAAGTAACATTAGCACTGATATATTGGGTATAAATTATAGGATCATAACATCGATATTCCTTTTAAGTATGTGAATACCCAAGAAAAACACATTTGGAGGCACAAGGGGATAGTTTATCAGTACCGAGAAGTAAGTTATGGACAAAACAAACACCCAAAGACGTGAGGGGTAAGAGGGAATAATGGCTTGTTAGGGAACACAACACTAATCGGTGATTGATTATTGAGGACAGTGGAGGACAGTGGAAGACATATGATTTATGAGGTAACAGGTAGTAAGGACAGCATCACTCCAAAATGAATTTGGGACATGCATACAAAACAAGAGTGAACGAGCAACTTCTAGAAGATGACGATTCTTTCTCTTGGTCACACCATTCTGCTGAAGGGTATAAGTACAACTTGTTTGATATATAATGCCAAGATTAGAACTAAACAAAGATATTGATTTCTGTGAGTATTCTAGAGCATTATCAATTCGCAAAATATTAAGAGATGTATTAAACTGATTAGTAACTTTATAATGAAATAATTGAAAAATAGATAAAAATTCAGAATGGTTATGAAGCGTAAAGAGCCATATTAGATGAGAATAATGATCGACAAAAGTAACAAAATACTTAAAATCATTTCTACTAGCAATACGCGAGGGTCCTAAATGTCCAAATGAACAAATTCAAGTAAAGTAGATGCATGAGAATCGCTACAACTAGGAAAAGAGCTATGATGATGTTTCCCAAGTTCACACACCTTACGCTCAAGAGTAGAAACTGATTTACACTCGGAAATTATTTATTGTAACTTGAATAAAATAAATGTCCTAAATGGGAATGCCATAATAGGGGGGTAGTAGTGGGAATGCCATAATAGGGGGGTAGTAGAACTAGCAGCTAGACCATTGGCGCCAGCAGTAGTGACACCATCCAGATAGTAAAGTTCGTCACGTTCATGCCCTTCACCAATCATCGTCTTTGTCTGAAGGTCCGGAAAAATGCAAGAAGATGGGTAAAATGTAAGAGAACAACCAAGAGCTTTAGTTAACTAACTATCAAATACCAAATTCAAAGGAAGTTGGGGAATATACAAGACAGAGGACAAAGATAAGGAAGGTGCGAGTGAAACAGCCCTAATCCAACTACCTGAGTAGAGGAACCATTAGCTAAAATAACTTGAGATGAAGAACTATGGTAGGAAGAGAATAGTTCTTGAGCACCTGTCATATGACTAGAAGCTCCGAGTCAATGACCCGAGTGCTAAGAGACAAAGTCGAGAAAAATGTCATGTTACCTATACATGCATGAGTAGTAATGGATGAGAAATTGGAAGCCTCTACTTGGTGGACATGCTGGATAAGCCGTGTAATCAAATCATCCCAAGCTGTAGACTTAGAAGAACTACCACCAGTTGAGATAGATGCTTACATGTCGCCAGAAGACACATTTCTAGCGCTCCCTTCAGACACAACAGCATTTGTAGTAACTATCGTTGAGCTTACTCAGGCTTGCTATGCCTGGCCCAACAAGTGTCAACATTATGACTAGATTTGCCACAGTAAGTACACTGACGGCTGTCTTGATCATAACTCTGTCATTATGTGCACCACCACGGCCACGGCCTTCCCTTGAACCACGGCCTCCCCTTGAACCATAGCCTCTATTAGAAAATCCACCACGACCACCAAAGGGCTGAATTGTCTTTTATTGATGTAGAAGATGGAAGGACAATACGCTGAGTCTGACAAAATGCTTAATTCATAGAGGAAACTTTCTCTCCAGAAGACACATTTCTAGCGCTCCCTTCAGACACAACAGCATTTGTAGTAACTATCGTTGAGCTTACTCAGGCTTGCTATGCCTGGCCCAACAAGTGTCAACATTATGACTAGATTTGCCACAGTAAGTACACTGACGGCTGTCTCGATCATAACTCTGTCATTATGTGCACCACCACGGCCACGGCCTTCCCTTGAGCCACGGCCTCCCCTTGAACCATAGCCTCTATTAGAAAATCCACCACGACCACCAAAGGGCTGAATTGTCTTTTATTGATGTAGAAGATGGAAGGACAATACGCTGAGTCTGACAAAATGCTTAATTCATAGAGGAAACTTTCTCTCCAACGAGAAGTTGGCTCTTCATGGATTGCAAATCATTATTTAGCCTAGATAAAAACTTGGCCACTTGAAATTCAGCCCGCTGTGTCATTAGTCTCTCAAGATCAATAGCGATGGGCTGATAAAGATTGAGTTCTTCGCACATACCTTTCAAAGCACTATAATACTCTCAAAGAGACTTGTCCCCTTGTTTAAAAGTTGAGATCTTCCCATACAATTCATAGACTCTAGACATGTTTTTGTCTTGTGAGTAGCTCTCCATAAGATCATTCCACACTCCCTTGGTAGTTGTGTGGAACATGACATTAGCAGCAATGGTGGTTTCATGCCATTCCATAACCACACCAAAAGTATATAATTCTCTTTCATCTAGTTACCATACTCTTTAGCATCATGTGTTTTAAGATACCTGAGTTTCCCTTTGGCATCAATATAGACCTTGATAGCTTGAGCCCATAACAAGTAATTATAGGCATTTAATTTAGGGTTAATATCACGAAAAATCTCAAACTGATACACATGTGATGAATTTACTCAAAACTATTTTTTTTATCACAAAAAACCCCAAACTAGTACACATGTGACAATTTTACCCCGAATTAATTTTTTGACTATCAAAAACCCCAAACTGATATACCTGTAATAATTTTACTCCGACCTAATTTTTTTACTACCAAAAACCCCAAACTGATACACCTGTGATAAATTTATCCTCCGTTAGTTTCCGTTAAATTTTACTATCAAATTGCTAAGTTTAATGACACGTGATAGTTGACGGGTGTACTAGTTTGGGGTTTTACCCCTCTATTTGTCACAAGTTTACCAATTTATGATTTTTCGTGATATTAATCTAATTTAACGAACACTAACAGATGATAAATTTATCACAAATGTACCAGCTTAGGATTTTTAGTGGTCAAAAAATTAATTTGAGGTAAATTTATCATAGGTGTACTAGTTTAGGATTTTTGGTGATCAAAAAATTAGTTCGGGATAAAATTATTACAAATGGACCAGTGTGGGGTTTTTAGTGGTAAAAAAAATTCAAGGTAAATTTGTCACAGGGTGTATCAATTTGAGATTTTTAGTTGTCAAAAAATTATTTTGCGATAAAATTGTCACAAATATATCCGTTTGGGGTTTTTCATGATATTAATCATTTAATTTAATGGTGGTAATATGAACATTGACATTATCTATAGAAAATTTAGCGTGACTCATAGTGACAATTTCAATATAAATATATCCACCACATATCAAGAAGATTGAAATTTCAGTGCAAGAAATAAATGAGCCCTTGGCTCCGTATAATCAGTACCAACATATAATCCAATGCAATTGGCTCCATCGATTTTTACAAAGGAAATGTTAAAATTTAAAAATATAGACTGCTACATAGAAGAAAATATCTTACCAGGAGAAAAAATCCCAACTCAATTAATTATATTTTCGATGGAAATAATGCAACACCAGTCAACCATAATCAACGAAATATCTTGATCCTTGAACCTACTGATCAGTAAGTGTTGTAATCCATAGCCGCAAATAGAACCCGATGGATCTGATTTCTCCTAGTCTTATATGTATCGAGACTAGAAGAGAAAACAGGTAGAACTCACAGCTTTGGGTGGTTGCGCACCATAGAAGGAAAAGAGTTTTTAAGGGACTCTTAAACCAGTAGTACGATCAAGGCATTGGGTAGTTAGATTTGCTTTGATATAATGTCACAAAGCTGATTAAAGAACCTACGGTAAATAGCCAAGAGAGAAGAAGGAAGAGAGAGGAGAAATAGAAAGGAGAAGAAGCAGATCGTAAAGCCAAAAACGGGCTCACGATTTTTGTGTTACGGGAGCCCTTCACCTATCGCAATATTATTTATATGAATTGCACATTACCAAAATGCCCTTATGTATGTAAAAAAAATAAAACCAACACCACTCAAGTAACGTAACATATATAAATAAAAATGTTCAAATTCGCAATATGTGTTCTATTAACCTAGTTTATTACATGTAAGGAGGGAAGATCAATGGCGAGACACACACAAGGAGGTGGGACAATTACCAAAACAATCCTAACATATTGTACATATGTCAATTCAATTTTAACCCTTTCAATTTGGCTAATTTAGTTGTAAACCTTTTGACGATTTGTCAATATAGTTCTCCTGATCAATTTTAGTCGAAAATTGCTAATATAGAAGCTAGCTGGCTAGCCGTCCTACGTGGCATGGCTATTACTAATGTGACATTCTTTTTTTCTTTTTTTCCATCTTCCTTTAGGGGTCGCTAAGGCTTAATCATAAACTAGGGTCTAGCCACAGGCAAGGGCTAGTGAGGCTCAGCCTCGTTCGATCTCACCATCGTCGAAGCCCAGCGATCGGTGAAGGAAGAAGGAAAAAAAAAGAAAAGAAAATATATAAAAAAAAATGTAAAAAATTGTCCACATCAACTACCGGCAATACTACGTAGGACGGTCGGCATCAACGTTAGTAATTTCTGATCAATTTTGATGGGAAGACTATATTGGTAAATTGAAAAAAAGTTTAGGATTAAATTGGCCAATTGAAAGATTTAGGACTGAATTAACATCCGTATAATAAATTTAGGACTTTTTAGTGATTTTATTCTAAGAGGTTTGCTGAGGGTACTTGATTGAGTCAAATTATTTGCATTACCTATGAGAGGTTGGCATTTGGTATCAAGAACTCGGGAAAAAAATGAAAAAGCAAATCGGTTTATGATGGGGGTCAAATGGGAACCTAAATCTAACACCACACAACAATTCTAACGTTCAATACTCACCAAAACCAAAGTTGTATCGTTGTCGCGACCTAAAATTTTCTCTCAGGCTAATGGATTGTTAAGATTAAACCTAACTCGGGCCCTCCCAAACCCTACCAATTCGCAACTTAAGATTTTAACATGCAAAAGTTTTCATACTTGGAGTCGCCACTAATCTATTTGTGGTAGGTCGATTAGAAACCTAAATAAAACATAGGGAGATATGTTTTATTTCTACGAACCAGAGATTCTAAGCTCGGGGACTTGATTACGCTAGATCTAGTCTAACACCCTTTCGGTACCTTTTCTTTTCAAAAATATTTATGCAAGCAGTCTGGATCCATTTTAACTTAGTCACTAGCATGTGAGGTGTTCATGCGAGTGCGCAAACCACCAATTTAACACTCAAGAAAGCAATAAATAAATTGCAAGGATGGATAGAAAATACTTACCTTAGAGCAACGAAAGCATCTGCATTGTTAGTAGAAAATCATACCGGCAATCCTAATATGATTTCTAATTAACAAAACAAGGCACTCGAGGTGTTCTTTAAGGTTTGCGCTTTATTAAAATGTGAACTAATGACGTGCAAAACAATGACATGCGATTAATGCAACCTAGCATGCGAATTATATGTCATGCGACAACGTGACATAATTATAATGACGAACAAATGATTTATTTTTGGTATTTTTTTAATGAAATTCGGAATAAAAAAAATGCCTAAATTAACATGCAATCTATTCTAATAAAGCGTAATTTAACCCATGCTAAAGTGACTTCTTTTGGGTATTTTTTTTTTATGATAATTCGAAATTAAAATCACCCCAAAACGAACCATCGAAATCAGGATAATATCTAAATTAAACTAGGAGATAAATTGCTCTAATTCCTAATTTAAATAAAAAGGTTATCCTATCGACTTATTCAAAGAAAGTTATCCCAAACCTATCCTAAACATGCATCATTCTTTTTGGGATTTTCCAATCAAATCAAAACAAAGATAGAAATCGAATCGACACGACATCATCTCGCACAAGAAATATTACCGATATCCATTTAAATTTAGAAACAAAGATTGACAAATCGTATCCCGGGCATGAGGATCGGATTGGTCAATTTTTCACGCAATCATGAATCATATCTCGGGCGGGAGATCGGATTGACGATTTTCGGTGCGATCGCGAGTCATATTTCAGGCATGAAATCGGACTGTCGATCATATGCACGTTGCGAAATTAGGAAATCATTCCTAATTTAAATCTGCTTGAGGATTTCATGAATAAGGCAATATCACTCAAAGATTTACACAAGATTGTAATATTCCAAAGAAGCATTATACTCGAAAATTAAATGAGATCTTTACCTAATTTGAATATTTTCTTTCCGAGTTTGGACCGGCGGATGGTGGCTCGCGGATCACGAATGACGCGGCTGGACTCGGAGACGATGGTATTGCTCACGGTGTGACTTGGAAGTTGGTTCGCCGACTTTACTGGACAACAAAGTAAGAAGGTGGTGGAACCTGCAAAGAATAATCTTTTTATATGGCTCTTATGTTCCCCTTCATATCTTCGTATCTTGCATGGGCTATTTGCTGGACAATACACCAAAGGGACTTCAAGGCCTCCAATTGTTGTTGACGAACTTCACTGATGCTTTAGAGATCAGACTTCAAAACTCACAGCAGGAAGAGTTGGTCAGCAGAACAATAGAGGAGATGACTGCACGAGCGGGAATAGTGGTAGTGACCAGCACGTCGTCGTTGAGGCAGTAGGCATCAGTGCAGGGGTAGTAACAATGGCAACCGACGTCGAAGAAGAGCAACGGTGGGATGGCGGCGTCGTGGAACAGCAGCAGCGATGATCCGCAATGACTCACGACCAGAGGTATGGCTATGATCGGTTGGTGCAACGTTGGGCAGCAGCGACGGGCGGCCTTCGAGCGTCCGCGGGGCAGCAGCGGCAGCCGCTAGTCTTCGGAGGCGTGGCCACAAATCTGGCCACAAGGGAAGGGAGTTCGGCCACGAAGGACTTGGCCGAGCTCACGCTCTTTTCTCTCAGTTTTCTTTCTATATTTTTCGTACGTAACCAAAGAGAGTTCCCCCCTGTGTTGTAGCCAGTGTGTGTGTGTCTTTTCCAGAATTGTCGAGCTCCCTCCCCTTTTATAGGTAGGGAGGTCTTAAGTATTTGAGGAAAGAGAATAAATATGCTTTCCTCTTCTGATTGTTTAGAATATATTGTTGACTTTCTTTCTGTTCACACCACCGAAGACATAAAGACCTTCCAATATATTGCTCAGAATATACGCCCCATTCCCTTTGCTTCTTTTCCTCTTTTGTGGCTCAATCTTTTCGTGAAAACCACTCACTTTCTTATTTTTCTTCATTTGTTCCTCTGCCCATGCCGAATGAATCTACCCAAATCATCTTTGCTCTTTTTCCAAATTTTTTTTTCAAATAATCATGTGACCAAAAGATTTTCAATATTTCCTAATCCAATTTTTTTTTCAAATAATCATGTGACCAAAAGATTTTCAATATTTCCTAATCCAATGTGCCACACACGCAACATGCATGTCAATAACGAGCTGGGCTGAATTTTTAATTTACACGGGCTTGATCCAATTAATTCCATTGGGTTCAGAACTTCTGTACTTGAGTCCATCAACTCCAGTTCAATTAAATTTTGTTAAACCCATCCACCACCAGTCCGATGCAAATGCAACTACTTAATAAATGTTCTTATGTAATTTAACTTTAATATTTTTGTTAGGGACTAAAATTTAATCCCTAATTTTTTGTGCAAACAATCACTAAATGATTAGTTAAAATTTAGGTGTCAACAATCGTTCATACATAGGAACTAGGAAAGACTAATAGAGTGGACAACATATAAAAAAGAGCTTAAATCAAACCGATGATGCCTTTATTTGGTGTGGCCAGTCCATAAACTTAATTTTGTCTTAGTTGGGTCATTTAGGATTAAGTTCGACCTTGCAGAAATTAAATCAAGATATCATCCGAATACAATGTCAAAGTTTATGTTATATAAATAAGTTTCGTTTCCCTTACTTACCATAAATTTGACTGAAAAAAGACTTAAATGTACAGAGACTGGTTCACAAATTTGGTCTATTCAACGAGTTTTTAGACTGCCAAAAGGTAAACACATTTCTTAGTAAATCAGTTGTTTAAACTTCCGAACATAGAAAATGGGAGGTGCATTTTTTTTTCTTCTTTACCAAACAAATAGTAAAGCTGATTTTGCTGAGACAAGATAGTTTGGTGGTGCCACCTCTACGCCGGGCACACTCTTCCAATATTGCATAACGAGAAGGTTCTTAAATAGACTTAATCTATGTAGATCAATGTAATTATAAACATTAATAAGCATGATCATAGCCATTCATTATGTCGATCCATATAGCCGATTTATTATTGGAGTTCAACACTCACTACGGAGCCATATCTACTACTCATTTGAGTCGGTCCATTGCCGCCGATTTACCCCGATGCTAATAAGAGTATCACCAAGCATCATCTTATGTCATAGCACAGCTACACCTACATTGCAAGCGAACTAAGGCTTTCCAAAGTTGAGGAGTGACCAAGAAATTGGAACCAGTATCTAGAATGGCTCTAAACTATTTGGGAATAAGCCTTATATCACCAAACCAACTACCGTGGAAGTCTTTACCAGTAAAATTTCTTAACAGGCTTGGTGGAGATTGTGGAGTTGTATGCCCTTTTCAAACCCAAATCTTATTGGGCTATCAAGGAGCCTCAAGGTAGGAGCTTTAGAATAGTTTCGGTGAAATTAACTCTCTAAATAATTTAGCTTATACTATATTTGTCAAGTTCAAGATCATCCACTTTGCAGTAAAATATGTCACATTTTGTAGAAATGTTAAATTCGCCATGTTGCCTACTTGCTTTCAAGATTATCTTTTCATTTGCCACACTATCAAGATTCAATTTGAGAATGATTAAGTGGGTCGAAACTTGAAGTCTCGAATTTCAAGAAACGAGATATGAATTGGGTGATTAGGCGATTTTACCATCTATTCTGTATTCATAGGTTCTTCAACTTCGGAATTTTTATAATTTTTAATATATCTTTCCGATTGGGAAGCAAACACAGATTCACCAATTAAGACAAGGAGAAACAAAACCAAAACACCGAACGTACAAATTAGCGGCTCGTCGCAGAAAGTTCGCCCAGAAATCTTTCCTTCGGATTCTCGAGAAAATCACGCAGCCCCGAGAAAAACCCAGAATTTTGTTTTGTCAAAAGACGAAGGAGAACGGCGATGCAGAGTCGGAACCAGGGGAATTACCGGAACCCGTGCCTGACGATGCACCAGCCGTGGGCTTCTTTGCTCGTGTACGGGATCAAGTGCATCGAGGGCAGGTCTTGGCCTGCCCCAATTCGAGGTTCGGTTCTGGGACTCCCTTTCATACTCCTAATCTCGCGCCCAAGTTCTGACTTTTTGGGTTCTTTTGCTGTAACGGAGTCTGAAGCGAGCAAGGAGTGAATTTGTTCGTGGAGCCCTTTGAGCTACTGATTTGATCTGTTCGCGGTGTTTTCCTATCTGGGTTCTTGAAGTTTTCAGTGATTGTTTCGTTTTCTATGGCCAAGTTCTGTTTGTGGTTTGTGGAGTTCAAAAGGATGAAGTGAATGGTGAGAGAACCTGCAGAGACTGGAAGGGAGAAAAGGTTAACTACTGAAATTGAACATTGTTTGCTCATAGCACTTGAGAAAGAGAGAAGGGCCTTTTGTTCGGTGCAAAATCTGTGTTTGACTCTCGCTGACTAGTTTGCGCGGCACCGATGTTTTCATGCTTCACAAGTTTATCGAAAACTGCCTGATTGGATTGCAGAGAAATAACAGCAAGAACAAATTGAAAACCAATATGTGGACCGATACGAACGAGGTTGTGTATTTATTGAAATTGTTGGAACATAAAGTTCTCATCACAAGCAAGTGCAAATCAACTGTGTTAGAAGTTGCTAAGGGATGACTTACTGTTGCTGAAAGTTTGTGTAACTGAGAATGGAATGATGTGGCACAACTTTAATACCTAGCACATACTGTCTGGGGCAGTGAAAGATACGAAGTACAAACCTCTTGCGCGTGCATTAAGATAGCCTTGAGAAAGTTAGAATGTTACTCTCAGCTCATATAATCAATTCTTTGTTGACAAATATTATGTTAAACTTTGAGTATGGAAGTTCAGAAAGTCTATGCGCAAAGCTGGGATCTAGCAAGTACTGTCAACGTCTTGTTGAAGAAGTTTTGAATATCCTTTTCCCTTTCCTTTTCCTTTTCCTTTTTGAGGATCTCTGACTATATAGCACATCATTTGTGAAGGCCGCCTTTGGATCCACGCCGCCAGCAAAGTTCCAGATGAATCCACGATCAAAGCTATGGAGCAGTTCTACAGGGAGATTTATGCGGTGAATGGGATTACTGAAATTAAGTTCCCTGAGCACTATCCCGTCTCAAGACTACTAGGTATTTGAAGGGAGAGCCTATTATGCTGCAACTAACATACTCGGACTTTGGTTTTTTTGAAAGAGCACTTAAGCCTCCTATTTACAAGTTCTTGAAAATTCAAATCATCTTCTGATGGATTTCCCAGATAAATAGCAGTTTTATGTATGTCTTGATAGAAAAAAAGTGTAGATATGGATTGCTTTTATTGCTCCATTTCACCCGCATTAATTTCTGTTTTATCTAAGCTCTTTGTTCGGCAAAGTTTCTAACAGTAGATTCTACATCATAGAATGGGTGTTCGTCTTTTTCAGACAAATGCATTGACAATTGGAATGTTTTGCCTATGAAAAAGGGTGTGTCGAAGTGGTTGGCTGTGTCCGAGGTGAAGAGCTAGCTAGTTGGGATGGGGTGCCTGAAGGGGTGGGACACACTGATCTTTTGCTTGCTTTGTTTCTTGAATACCTATCTGATTTCACAAATTAAGTTGAACATGTAAACATTTGTAATTACAGGTAAGGCTGGAAGCACTAACAGATTATTGCTGGCTCTGTGAACAGCCACAGGTGTGTAAATCTGTCCTATTCGCAATCGGTACTTTGTTCTCACATATGTTTGTTCACCATTTATGTATTTCCCACACTGATTCGACTTTTTTGATATATTTTAAGTAATACAAAAATTAGTCATTCCTTTTGAGATGCGAGGGTACCAGAAGATTTACAACTTAGAAAAGAAGGTAAAGGATTTGGCAACGTAAGTTATCATCTTATGCACGACATCGCACATATGCTGACAAATGAACTTTTCACAGATATACGAAGCTGCAGCCAGAGGGCTTACTAAAGTGGAAAGTCCACTGCCCGTAAAGTTTCCGCTTCCAAATCCACGTGATCTTTTTTCATTGAAGCCAGGTTCCCTATTACTAGATGTGTCTGAATCTAAACAAAGTGAACCAGGGAAATCATCGAGTCTCAGTGCCCCCAGAGCTGGTGCACGAGCTGCTGCCACTCAGTTTTCAAAGAACCAAAATCATAGTACATCTTATTCGACAAGAACAAGTGCGATGGATATTGACACCTTGCAGAAGGTTGAGACGGCATCATCTGATTTGGAAGAAGTTTCAAATGACAGTACTCCTAGGGATAATGAGAAGGACTTTAGTGGCTACAATCAAACATTAACAGGAGAGCGGAAGCAGTAGGCCGGGCCTTCTTCAAAGGTGCGGTGATTCTCCTTCTGAATACTTGCTTCTTATAATAATTGTTAGTTTTCTATTTAGGCAGTTACTTCCGAGTGGGCAATGTAGTTGTTTCACAAAGGTAATGAGAAGATAGTTGACGTTTTATAGGTTTGCTGCAAAATGATATAGGGGCTATGGCCATTCACACTCTGATTTTCATGAAACCAGGACTAGCTACGAGCTCGCTGATCAAGTGTAAATTACGGGCGCAATTGTTTTGCAAAAAAAAATGATTTGGAAAATATTTTTCTTAAAATAATTACTTGTATCGCTTACGAAAATGAACTAATGAAGAAAATATTCATTGTCCACAAAAATTTTTAGATATAAATTGTTGTCAATAATGAAATTTTTTTATTGACTAATTATTTCAAGCTATATAAGTGATTATTTTTAGGAAAATATTTTTCAAATCATTTATTTTTCGCGAAACAAATGGAGCCTACAATTTGGTTATGAGATTCGCAACTTTGGCCCGGTTGGAAAGATCTCATAATTCAATCTTGGTGCGTGACTGTTGAATTGGGTTCTTCCTGCTTTTGATGTACATGGAGTGCATCAGACTAATTTCCAACTTCCTTACTTCCTGTTATGAATCAACCATTTCCGCTGATTTACAGTCTTCTACTTACTAGATTTTTGCTGAAGCTGTGCGGGCATTGAGGTCTTCATGAACATACCGTTCATACTAATTCCTAGTGTGGGTTCAAGGTTGAACTGCTGGGTGCCGAGAACGAACGTGCATTGAAACATGGTTTCGCGGGGGTTCTAATACATCTTTTCGTGAAGTCATATAATAAGATTCGGATGCCCTCATATCATCCCGCCTCTTTGTTTTAATAATCATGTACAGGCCATCATTTTATCGACTGAGCTAGGTGTATCGTGAGTGTTTCTATAGGTGATGCTGACAATTACTTCCTTGGTTGTATAATAGTGTACTATTCGCAGTGTGATCATGGTAATGGATTTCATATTCCTTCGTGGAACTCTTTTTAGATTTCATCTCAAGATATTCCTTTCCTATATTTTGCATTTTGATTGCTCATAAGCACGTCTTAGCAAGAACATCATGGATACTGTATAATAATTGTTTATGTGTTACGTTTCCTATGCAGTGAAGATTGTATTGCAAAACTAGTTCACAAAATGACTCTTACAAACTCTTGTTGTGGGCTTATAAACAATCCACTATTTTTAATACCCATTTATGGTCTGTTGCACCCCTGTTGTTTATTAGGGATGAGCGGTCCCAAGTTCCATCTAGAACTTGGAACCAATCCTGGAGAATTGATTTTTCATTTTTTAGAACCTGGAACTTATCTTACATACCCTAGAACTTGTAACCTAGGGTCTACCTAGGCTTATGTTATTAATTGAACAATTGTAGTGAATCATCACATTTAATGATTATCACTTGCTATTATGATTAATTGACAACAATTTATATTTAGACATATGAAGAATATGAAACATTAACAAGTCATAAAATGAAAGCTTAAACTAGCGATTTTAGATTATATGTTCATAATTTAATGCAGTGGAACACTGCAGGATCACTTGAAGACATAGACTAAGAAAAATACAAAAACCTTGTTTAAGGTTTCCACTTATCTAGAACCTATTCATAGAAATAATTTTCTCAATTTTTGAAATCTAAAATTTACCTTGCGTATCTTGAAATTTGAAACCTACAAATTTTCACTTGTCAGATTTTTAAGTTCCAAACTATATTCTGGAATCATGCTCCCCTCTATTGTTTTAATTAGTCTTCTGACACTTGGCATTATGACTACTTCTCTTGGTTGACTAGGCAACAATGGAATACTCTATCAATAGGCGGGTCATAGTTCCCGATCTGTGCGCATTTCAAAACGTTTATATCAACCAGCTGGCTACCAACATATGTTGACATTTTGGCCTCAAAACTTCAAAAGCGTTGACCAACTGCAGATTTGGTTCCCATCTGGTTCAGTCTTTCTTCAGAAGCCATGCTCTATAAAAGCAGCATCAGTGCATCATCTGTCTTACCAGTTAACGAACTCCACATCCACAAAAATGGGTCTCGTTTCAAAGTTGCTTGCTTTCATGTTGATCAACCAGTTGCTTGTATGGCCAGTCTTATCTGATGGTTCGATTGGCTCACACCATCTTCCTCATGAGTTGAGGTTGTTGCCTATTAGGGTCACAAGAAGGTCTCCTCCGCCACTTCCTAGGGTGAATGCTCCCATCCAATTCAAAAGTCCGCCTCCTAGACCAATGGGTCCGCCGCCTCCTCCGCCACTTTGGCCTCCACCACCGCCACCATGCAGCTAGTCAGATAGAAGCAATCGCCTTACCGATTCCTACCATTTTCCTCATACTTGCTGTAGAAGTTTGTGACTCCATTTCCAGATTATTTGGTTCTGTGGTGATACGTGTATTTGAATGTAAGAGAACATATATGAATATAAAGGGTTGAAGAAAACAGTTCACTGACCTGTCATTCTTCCGAAGTTAATATGATGTCAATATACGAGCGTTAGCTTAGACTTTTGGGTATGGAAACTGTCAAAGATATCCATGGTATTTTCATCAAGAACCTCTTTAGTTGCAGAGCCAAACAAGATCCAAGACCAATTGCGGATCTAGGTTCCTCCATCTGTTTCCTTTTCCCCTTTGCTGCTGAGCGTTTGGGTTGTATGATTGTATCTAATTAATGTTGATCGATTGGTTCTACCAAGAGACCCCAAGAAATCTGCCATTTTTTTCCTCAGCAGCATCGACTAACTTTTCAGAATAGTAGGTTGGTACTGAGATTGATATGCATAACTAGATTAATAAATGACGGGGCACATTGATCCCATGGGCTATTTAAAACAGCAGTGAATGCTTCTTCTGCCTTCGTCTAACAGATCCAGATGCCATGGGCGCCATTCTAAAGTCTCTTGTTCTCATCCTGATCCTCCAGTTGCTTGTATCCGCAGCTTCATCTGATGATGACTCGAGGGATCATCAGTTGAATGTGGTGTTGCCAGACTGGGTCATCAGAAGATCTCCTCCACCACCTCCCAAGGTAAATGGCGGTGTCCAATTCAGAAAGCCTCCTACTCTGCCTCGAACTCCACCTCCACCTCCACCGCCCGTGCAGCTAGTGCCTCCGCCTCCACCTTCGCCTCCGCCTCCACCGCCCGTGCAGCTAGTGCAGCTAGTGCCTCCACCTCCACCTTCGCCTCTGCCTCCACCGCCCGTGCAGCTAGTGCCTCCGCCTTCATTGCCCGTGCAGCTAGTGATACCACCAACATCACTTTCTTGATTTCTTCCTTCTTTTTTCCCTCCTCATGTACTTGAATGTAAGAAAACTCTGAGGACATAAAACAGATCGAAGAGACAAAATGTTTTGTGCAATTCTACTGCTTTTTCTCTCATTCGTCTCAAGATTTTGATTTGATTCATTTTTATTAACTGTCTGGACACCTGTGGACTATGTTAAAAGCCTCAGAGTTTAGAGGACGAATAGGATTATCTCGACTATCCAACTTCGCACAAATTTTTCTTTTGTTCGCTAAGCTCGCCGATTTGTCCTTCGGGTAAGGCATCCAATACACATAGACTACGTATTACACCACACCACGGGTCACTGACATGATGCCACGAAATGAACTTCTTCCAAATTTTAAATGCAAGTTGGCCTTTTACTCCATATTGAGACAGCATCAAGAACCAAAGAATTAATGAATTTCCAAATATGTTATTACATGTCGAATTTCAGACGTCTGTGTAAAGAGGTATAACCCCTCCTGATGAATAAAGGGAAAACTGAAGTACCACAGGGATGATCTGCCAATTGAACAAGTCTCATATTTAGACAGCAACAGAGGAAACATCAAAAGAGGGCTCCTCCCAAATATCCAAAATTTGCAATTTATAAAAAAAAACCCATTTCAACCTGAAAAGTTCATGTTCAAACTGCGTTCATGCTCGACCATAGTCTCAAATCGAACGGGGTTGTATGTTGATCTGTATCAATATTTGTAGATCGACATACTTCTCATGTTCATGCTGTTGCCTTTCACTCCCAATCTTCATCACTCAATTGATCCTCAATCTCTTCTCTTGGTGGCCTCACCACCAACACCACAGTCCCTAGGCTCTCCCCCACCCCCATTTCCTTCAATATCCACCCCCGCTCCACCTTCAATCCATAGCCGCTGTCGGCATCGGCATCCACCGCCACCATATAAAAGCCTTCGTCCTCGGCCACCTCTTTCCTTCCCCTGTCGGCCACAACCAAGATGGCCTCCTCCTTGTACCACCTATTCACCTTCCACGGCAACACCCTCGCGTCCGGGAATGCCACCACCACTCCGCCGGACATTCCCAACACCGACTCCCATCCCGGCAGAGCCACCCACCTCGCCCACCCTTTCTCCGCCACCACCAACCCGAACTCCCCTTGGCTCTTGCACCCCCACGGCGCCTCCAAGATCTCCCTCTCCCTCTCCTCCGCCCGACACACCGGCAACACCACCACCCGAGCTCGCCTCCGCCGCCTCCCCCATCTTCATCCTCACCACGGTACCCCAAGCCCACCCTGCACTTCCCCTTCTTTCCCATCCCTTCTCCGCCTTTCCCTTCCAATTCCTCCAGGATCACGCCTTTCGCTTTCTCCGTCTCCGCCGCGCTCAGCGCCTGCTCCAATGCCGCCGTCCTCTGCTCCGACGGGTTCCTATGCTCCCTACTCTGCCTATAATACATGAAAGACAAGCAGTCTCCGGGCAATTTATACTCGAACTTCTCCCACCCCCTATCCCCGCGCCGGCGAGGGAAGTCCTTCATGGCGCGGGCGAGATCCTGCGCGCCCTTCGCGTCGAACTTATTCCTAACTATGAATTCCGCCGCAGCAGACCGCTGCGCGGCACTCAGGAGCCGGATTTCGTAGAGGAGCTCGGCGCCGCCCATGTCGAAGGCGGCGACGACATCGGGGTCGGTTTGGGATTGGATCAAGGAGGAGTCCCTGACCTTGGCGGCGACGACGAGGCGGTTCTGCTCGACGCCGGAGAGGCCGGTGACCTCCTCGATGGAGGGAGGGGTGAAGCCCTCCTGGATGAGGGAGGGGATGAGCGGGGCGTACTCGAACCAGAGGCCGAGGCGGTCGGCGAGGATGTCGAGACGGTTGGCGACGTCGAGGGAGCGGAAGAGCGGGGAGGGGGGGAGGGCGGAAGGGCTGGTCCTTGAAAGGCATGTTTTAGTAAATCTGGTTTTTTAAACGTCCAAACATAGAAAATGGAAGGTGCAGTTTTTTCTTCTTTACCAAACAAAGAGTAAGCTGATTTTGCCAAGACAAGATGGTTCGGGCACACCCCAGATTCGATTTCTGTATTGCATGACGAGAAAGGTTCTTAAATAGACTCAGTTCACCTAAACCAACGATGATCATAACCATTTATCGACATGATCATAGCCATTCATCATGTTGATCTATATAGCCAAGTTATTATAGGAGTTCTACATCCGTTGTGGAGCCGTAGCAAGTCAATTACCGCCGATTCACCACGGTGCTAATAGCAGTAACACCCAGCATTATCTCACGTCGCGACATGGCCCGGATCTACATTGCAGGCGAATTAAGGTTTTCTAAAGTCGAGGAGCGAATAAGGAATTTGAACCCATATCTAGAATGACTCAAAACTATTTGAGAATAAGCTCTATATCACCAAATCAACCATCGTGGTAGTCTTTTCTCGTAAAATATTTCAACGAGCTTGGAGGAGAATTATGGAGTTGCATGCCCCTTTCAAACCCAAATCTTGTTGGGGCTAAGGAGATTTAAAATAATAAGTTCAGGACAGTCTCGGTGAAATTGGCTCTGAATAATTAGCTTATATTATATTTGCCGAGCTCAAGATCATCCATTTAGTAGTAAAACATGCCATATTTATGCAGGAATGTCAAATTGCCTACTTGCTTTTAAGATTTATCGTTTTCATTTTGCCACGCTATCAAGACTAAATTTGAGAATGATTAAGTGGGTCGAATCTTTGAGCCTTGAATTTCAAGAAACAGAATATGAAATGGGTGCTTAGGCCATTTTACCATCTGTTCCGTATCCGTAGTTTCTTCAACGGCGGAATTTTTTTAATTTTTAATATGTTTTTGCGATTGGGATGCAAACAGAGATTCACCAAGTAAGAGAAGGAGAAAGAAAACCAAAACGCCGAACGTAGAAATCAGCAGCTCATCGCAGGAAGTTCCCCCAGCTTCTTTCCCGGCGCCCATAAATCTTTTCTTCGGATTCTCGAGAAAATCACGCAGCCCCGAGAAAAACCCAGAATTTTGTTTTGTCGAAAGACGAAGGAGAACAGCGATGCAGAGTCGGAACCAGGGGAATTACCGGAACCCGTGCCTGACGATGCACCAGCCATGGGCTTCTTTGCTCGTGTACGGGATCAAGCGCATCGAGGGCAGGTCTTGACCTGCCCCAATTCGAGGTTCGGTTCTGGGACTCCCTTTCATGCTTCTAATCTCGCGCCGAAGTTCCGACTTTTTAGGTTCTTTTGCTGTAACGTAGTCTGAAGCGAGAAAGGAGTGAATCTGTTCGTGGAGCCCTTTGAGCTACTAATTTGATCTGTGCATGGTGTTTTCCTATCCGGGTTCTTGAAGTTTTATGACCGAGTTCTGTTTGTGAATTGTGGAGTATAAAGGATGAAGTGAATGGTGAGAGAACCTGCAGAGACTGGAAGGGAGAAAAGTTTAACTACTGAAATTGAACATTGTTTACTCATAGCACTTGAGAAAGAGAGAAGGGCCTTTTGTTCGGCGCAAAATCTGTGTTTGACTTTCGTTGACCTGTTTGTGCCGCACCGATGTTTTTATGCTTCACAAGTTTATAGAAAACTGCCTGATTGGATTGCAGAGAAATAACAGTAAGAGCAAATTGAAAACCAATATGTGGACGGATACAAACGAGGTTGTGTGCTTTTTGAAAAAGTTGGAACATAAAAGGTTTTATCGCGAGCAAATGCACATCAACTGTTTTAGAAGTTGACGAGGGATGACTTACTGTTGCTGAAAGTTTGTGTAACTGAGAATGGAATCATGTGGTGCATCTTTAATTCATAGCACATACTGTCCAGGGCAGTGAAAGATGTGAAGTACAAACATTTTGCGTGTGCATTTAGATAGCCATGAGAACTGAGAATGCTACTCTCAGCTCATATAATCATTTCTTTGCAGACAAACATTGTGTAAAACTTTTGAGTATGGAAGTCCAGAAAGTCTATGCGCAAAGCTCGTGCCTATAAAAAGGATTTATAAGGGTACTGGGATTTTTATCACATTCGAAACTGCATCGTTTATTAGAATTGTATTTAGGAAAGAATTGCTGCCTCAGTGACATGTAAAGTATCCCTCAGAGAGTGCTGTTTTGTGGGCATATCTGGTTTTCCGTTCTGTGAAAAAACATGTCACCCTGCTGCAATAATTGATGGAGCCAGTGCACTGTTAACGTCTTGTTGAAGAAGATTTGAATATGCTTTTCCTTTTCCTTTTTATCTCTGATTGTATAGCACATCAAACCATCTTTTCGTTAAAACAGTAGAGGTAAATTCTTTACCTTCTCTATTCATATCCTTTGTTCTCTCCAAATATCAAGAAAAAATTTGAAAAGAAAAGGACCAAAAAAGTGCTTATTTCTTAAGCAACTAGTGTATCTACTGTCTCAGATACTCAAATAAACCAAAGTTTATACAATAAGCACATATGATAGAATTAACACCAGAGTTGTTGAAATTCTGGGGGAAGAAGAAGCTGCTGTCACTTGTTGGGGAAGACTCGTGTGACCACTCAATAACTGCTGAGTCGTACCAGAAATAATGCTTGGTGGATTTTTGGAGTCATATTCATCTGAGGAATGTTCAGTTTGTTGCATTAGACAAATGCAATGCAATCTTGGTCATCTTTCTCTCTCTTTCTGAAGAAAATTATTCACATCATTGGCATAATTGATAGGCAACATTTATACCCAACTTTTGATAGTGACTGTCTCTGTGTTTCTGAGATATAAATGAACTTTTTTTTAACGTGAGATCAGGCAAGTTCATGGCCTCTCCTCCGCTCAGGATCCAAGGATGTCCTGCTCAACAAAACAGAGCAAAAACATAGCAGGAGGAATACCATAAGAGAGGCACCTCCCTAGATTAAGATGATTGCTCAATCTTGATATTCATCACACTTGTTCTCATCAAAAAAGATGTCCTAAGATTTTGTTTCTTTGAAAACTGAGTGGCAGCAGCTTGTGCACCAGCTATGGCGGCACTGACTTGATGATTTGCCCAGTTCACTCTGTTTAGATTCAGACACATGTAGTAATAGGGAACCTGGCTTCAATGAAAAAAGATCGCATCGATTTGGAAGCGGAAAATTCACAGGCAGTGGACCTTCCATTTCAGTAAGTCCTCTGGCTGCAGCTTCATCTATCTATGAAAAGTTCTTTTGTCAGCAGATGTGCAATGTCCTGCATAAGATGATAACTTGTGTAGCCAAATCCTTTACCTTCTTTTCCAAGTTGTAGATCTTCTGATACCCTCGCATCTCAAATGGAATGACTAGTTTCTCTATTACTTAAAAATATATCAACAAAGTCAAATCAGTGTGGGAAATAAATAAACGCTGAACAAACATATCTGAGAAGAAAGTACCGATTGTGAATCAGAAAGATTTACACACCTGTGGCTGTTCACAAAGCCAGCAATATATCTGTTTGTGCTTCCAGCCTTACCTGTACTTACAAATGTTTACATGTTCAACTTAATTTGTGAAATCAGATAGGTAATCAAGAAACAAAGCAAGCAAAAGATCAGCGTATCCCACCACTTCAGGCCCCCATTCCAGCATGCTAGTTCTTCAGCTCGGACACAGCCAACCACTTCTACAAACCCTTTTTCGTAGGCAAAACATTCCAATTATGAATTCATTTGTCTGAAAAAGACGAACAAGACGAACACCAGTTCTATGATGCAGAATCTACCGTTAGAAACTCTGCCCATTGAAGAGCTTGTATAAGACAGATATTCATGAAGGTGAAATGGGGCGATAAAAGCATCCATATATCTGCACTTCTTTCTATCAGAACATACCTCAAACTGCGATTCAGCTGAGAAATCCATCAAAAGATGATTTGAATTTTGAAGAACTTGTAAATAGGAGCTTAAATGCTCTTTCAAGACAAATAAGTTGAAGTATGGTACTTAGTTGCAGCATGGATTGAAGAAAATCGAAACTCTCCCTTTGAATACCTAGTAGTCTTGAGGCAGGATAGCGCTCGGGAAACTTAATTTGAGTAATCCCATTCACTGCATAAATCTCCCTGAGAACTCCTCCATGGCTTTGATAGTAGATTCATCTGGAACTTTGCTAGCGGCATGGATCCAAAGGCGGCCTTCACAAATGCCTTCAATTGAGAATGTAAATTAAGTTGCAGAAGAATTGGATTTGGCTACATTCTTTTGTGGAGAATCAGTGACTTAGTGCTAATGATGGATGGTGATTGAACGAACTAAGGAAATTGCAGTCTCTTTCACTTGGAGTTAAAGCTGATAAAGAATATGTCCTGCTTATCATGTGGTTTAATTCATTTGCAGAATCCAAGGCAAAACACTAGACAGACCAGATGCTCTCAAAGGGTTCCTGACTTGTGATGATTATCCTTAATTGACTACATTTTTAGTCTTGCTAAACATTACATAGTGTTTGACAAAAAAAAAAATACATTACGTAGTGCAAAAGGGAAAAATTGCCTCCCAATTATTGATTGAATTGCAATTGAGCAATTCATAAGTTTAGAATATTAGAGAATGACGTGACGATTATCTTATATCTTAGCGAGCTAGTTGTCGATGGAGAAATTATGATACTATAGTTCGACATTGGGCATGGACAAGACACGGGAGGTTAGATCGTGAAGCGAATGAATTCCACTCAAATGTTCGCAAAATTGTGGAGAGGAGGAAAAAGTAGCTATTAGTGATGAAAATTTGGAGTCCGAGTTTATTGAATTCTCTAAACGCATCTAAATTTTTGCAATAAACAAAAGGTTCAGAAATCAATTTTGCTGTTCTATCCATATGGCTATATAAGAGAAAATACTACAACGAAGCATTTATTCAAATGATTGTGGAAATTGATCCTCATAAAAAAAATCTTGGTGACTGAAACAGGGGCGCATGTAGCATTTGGCTTGCTCTGTTTTCCATAACAGAGAACTATGGTTTCCTCAATTTATTTTGTGTACGAGACACAATTAATTTGCATGATTGGAGTGCTGTAATTGAAATCTACGGGAAGAGAAAACTCAAAATTGCACAATCCACAACAATGAAGACCCTTGCGATGCACAAAATTGAACATCCTTTTTACTCTTAATTACAAATATACTGATAAATTTAAATGTAAATTTTGTGGCTATCTGCGTTCCCTTGATATGAATAATTGCAAAAGTTTAATCTGACTTTTAATTTTGCATAATTTAACTATTATTTATAATGTATTTTACATCAATTCTTCAAATATATAGTTTCACAAATTTATCCTGTACTCGTGTACCAAACTTTTGGGTACGTATAATTATAATTTAGGAAGAATTTATCTGTACTGTGTGGCATAAATCAAGTTTATCGAAGTATCAGAAAGATTACAAAGTAATGTGCATGAATTTAAGGAAAATTACACAAAACCCTGCACGTTCGTCAGCGACTTGTGACCGTCAGACAAAACCCGGCCAAACTTTCAATTTATTACAGCTGCCAATCCTAAGTTTGTTTTTTGGTTTGCACATGCTTAACCAAGTGATTTTTCAAGGGGCAAAATGTATTCTTCTAATTTTTTTCTGTCAAAAAACTCTTTTGCCTCCATATGGGCTAAAACAAATTAAAATTCATACAATAAATGTGGAAAAATAAGAAATAAATGTAATGAACACTAAAAAGATAACAACAGCAACCAAGCCACACGATCTGAGGGTAGTAAATACGAAGATAAAAATATTGAAATGTTTTGATAATGGAAGAAATTATAAAGACACGACAAAGATTAAATTTATAACCAAAGATTTGACGCAATTAAACTAATTGATACAATTGACAATCGAAAATTGAAGAAAACAAACTACGAATTGAAAATTACAAGAAAAATCATGAACTGAAAAGCTTACGTCACGGGTCGGTTGTACCTCGAGACAGTGACACTTACATCCAAGGATCCTTGAGACTTAATATAGGAAATTGAAAGGGAATTGGGGTAGTATTTACAAAGGGGAATTTGTTCTTCACAAAGGAAGAATTGCAAAGGAGCACTCCTGAGAAAACTCTTTCATCTGTCGATTAGACGTAATCATATGAACTAGAAAATTGCCAAACAGCCCCAACTCTAGTCGCCATGTACGAGTTACTAGCTACACGAACTGAATACATTTGGGAAACAAAAGAAAAGCCATTGAAGCACGGGGGTGGTAGAGAGAGGGACAGACAAGGTTTGCCTACTTCTCGTGATTATGGTTCTCTAGGATCAATGGCGGACCAAAGGGACTGGTGGGGGGCCAATATATTTCTATGATCCGCGAAAGTTCATGTAAAGTTTCCATGTCTGACCCCTCGAGGTAGGAGATACCAATTTTCGCTTAATAATCTAAGATAGACCAATTTCCTGTCAGTCCATTTTTTTAGTACTTGAGGAAGAGCCTCAACACGGCTCATCGCCCTCCCCATGATGACATTATAGGAATTGACACTAAGATCATATCGCTCCCAGTGATCCTCTTCCCACCAGTTAAAGTAAACCTCCAGGAGGCGTTCCATCACCTCCTCGTAAAACTCTTGCACAATACCCGTCCTCATTCTCCTACTGTTGTATGGATAGAGCGCCAAAGCAAATTTTTCTGTCATGTCATAGAATTGTAGATGCTTGAGGTTAGCAAGGGTGAGTCTGTGGATGACAAACAGCAACGAGTGCGGGTCCAAGTGCATGCATCCGTGAATGGAGAGACTCTGAAGGCAAGGCATTGCCTGATGCTTCATCAACACGAATTTCAGATTTTCCATTTTGGCAAGCGATAAATCCCTGAGCTTCGGGAACCCTTTATCTCCAAAGTCTAATGTTTCCCCATCAAAGGCATTAGTCAATTCAAGCTCCACGAGATTGAGCAAATTCTGGAGAGCAATTAAGGGGCTAGATTTCAATTTGCTCCATCGCAAACGCACCTTAGCCAGATTGTTCAGCAGAGGAAGCCAATGAGGCGGCTCCACTAAACATCCTTCAATACATAGAACCTGAAGGAGAGGAGGAGGTGAAGATAAAAAATCCAAATCAATAGCTTCATACTCACTTTCTGCAGCCACATCTAGTGATCGAAGTTTGGTCATCTTCTCGAGGGAGTGGCATAGTTCCTTCGCATCATCTTTTTTCAGGTCCCTTACACCCAGCCTCCTTAGTTGAGTTAACTCACCTAGCTCTTGCATTGTATTCTTGCTCCGACCACCTCCAGCTTTTACGCAGGATAGTTTCTGTAGTGATGCCAGTGCTCCAATGCCCCGGGGAGCAGAAAATCCCTTTCTAAGACCAAAGGGTACAGAAATTTTGACTTCTGCATAACTGCACACCAAGAGATGCTGTAGTTTCTTGAGCTTGGTTATCTCCACAGGCAGCTCAGAGACCAATGTGTGTTTAAGATCTAGAGTCTCCAGATTTTGGAGTTTCCCGATTGGCCTAGGAATGATGCGTACGTTGGTCCTTCTCAAACTTAGATACTTCAAGTGGAACATAACTAGTATTTGTTGGGGGCACTTGTGAAGGGATGAACCTCTTAGATCTAACACCCTTAGCAGCTTACAGCCACTTGGGAAGAATTGCTCATTTGAGCTAGATGATGTTCCTAACTCAAAAATGAGCAGAGAGCGTAGGTTGGGGAGATTTAGCTCATTCAGTGCCTCATTGTTAGTGAATTGGACTGACAGACGCCGGACTCTTTCATGCAATTCTGCTTTCTGCTCAGATGCAAAGAAAACAAAGTTTTCATCCCTTAGCTTAGAAAGGATACTTTCACGCATTAGGTCATGTACCCTACAACTTTTTAGCCTTCCGTGCGGAGTTGTTTCTGCAATTTGCACCAAACTTCTATTTATAAGCTCCTCCAGGTATCTTTGAGCAACCTCTTCCTGTGTCATTCCTTTTCTTTCCTCAACAAATCCTTCTGCAATCCACAGACGGATGAGTCGTATACAGTCAATCACATGATCCTCTGGAAATACTCCCAAGTACAAAAAGCAGCTCTTCAAGTTATAATGCAAATCATTGTAGCTCAAGCTAAGAATTTTCCTGAAATTTTGCATCCTGTCATTGCTTTCTAATTCTGCAGCAAGGCTATGGGAAATCATCTCCCATTCACTAACATTAGATTTATCCTTGGAAAAGAGAAGACCACCAATTGCCACTATGGCAAGTGGCAAACCCTCACATTTTCTCAAAATCTGTTGAGAAAGGTGTTCTAGGTGAGGAGGACAGGGATTCCCACGGAAGGCTTTCTTGCAGAATAAGGACCATGATTCTTCGGGAGACAAGGGCTGAAGGGTATAAACTTTTGATTGGTTGGAGACAGTAGCAATGTCAGCAATGCGAGTGGTGATTATTATTCGGCTACTCCAACTGCTATTAGGCATTGCATTTTTTATGTCTTCTAGTGCTTCCAAGTTCCATACATCATCTAGGACAATGACGTACCTCTTTTGCTGCAAAAAGTCTTTCACTATCTGCTTGAGCCTCATGCTATTCATGGATTCTATTCCTTGAGGGGCTGGTTGCTCAATTTCTCCATGAAGTTGATCAATCATGTCCCTCAAAATATCCCGAACCTTATAAGACTGTGAGACATTGATCCATGCATGGCTTTGGAAGTATGCTTTTACTTGCTGATTGTCATACACTCTTCTTGCCAGAGTGGTCTTCCCAGAACCCCCCATCCCTAAGATTGATACAACTTCAACTTCAGGTTCTCCGTCAACAACCCACTTAATAAGCTCTTCTCTCGGCTCATCAATCCCCACCAGTTCACCTTCCTCAACTAGAAAAGCATTGTCCCTAAGATCGTGGCATGAGGCACCTCTGGTGGATGCGCTACCACTTTGCTCTGTGCAATATGACTTGAAATGGTATCGTCGATGCCCTTCGCCGATGCTGATGACTCTTGACTTGATATCAGCTAATTTGGAGGAGATATGATGGCGTGCTTTCAAGTTCTTTATGGATGGCTTGATCTTGTGAAAGTACCTCATGACCCCATCTCCGTGATCTCTTGCCAATTTGAGCGTGAATTCATCCAGAATATCCTCCGTGTCGTATGCAACCTCTCTGACTTGTTTCACCCATACCTTCAACTCAGGGTCATCGTCTTTCGACGACTCGGCAGTTTCTAAGAAGGCCTTCATTCGCTCAAATTCATCTTTGATGAGTTCAATCTCTCCACGTACCCCTTTCAATAGATTCACCTCTTTCTCAACGAACATAGCAAGCTTCTCAACCAAAGAGGACACTGCGGATTCTGCCATTTCTCTTGCTCACTGATCTCACGAGATCAAAACTCAGGCAAGAAGAAAATAGGGTATAGCAGTTTGCTAGTACCGTCTGAGACCAGAAGAAAGAAAGAATCCTTTGAATGAACATCCAAATGGGCGTTGAGCTCACCTATTCGGCAAAGTCTTCGTTTGACTACTCCACTCAGATGGTACAACAATAATTGCAGTACCTAAGCCGACAGCCAAGTAAAGCCAGCTGCATTTCGTTCGGCCCCAGTGACACTGACTGCACTGCTACATCCATGATTCCTGCCGACAACAGCTATTGGTCATTCATGGACTTAGCAATTTGCTACTCGTGACTGGTCAACTCACAACCCAGTCAACAATGGACGCGACACAAAATATCTCACGAGGTAAATTTACGAGCATACAGCGGCGGTAGTAAACCTCGTGCGGATTGGTAATTGCAGAGAAAGGATCCTTTGAATGAACATCCAAATGGGCTTGAGGTCGTCAACTCGGCAAAGTCTTCCTATAATCGCGCTAACAAAGTAAAGCAAGCTGTCGTTGGGCCCACTCTTCAGAAAAGCTCACTCTTCAGAAAGCACCTTCTTCTTTGTTTTTTTGTTTTTTTGTTCTTTTTAGAAAGCTCTTTATTTTGAGAAAGGTGCTTTA
Organism: Syzygium grande; assembly: GCA_024733475.1. Classification (NCBI taxonomy): domain Eukaryota; kingdom Viridiplantae; phylum Streptophyta; class Magnoliopsida; order Myrtales; family Myrtaceae; genus Syzygium; species Syzygium grande. The sequence goes on along the minus strand of JAMXDD010000005.1, from coordinate 8,839,410 downwards.
GTAGAAGTAGGCCATACTCGAGTTGAATGGGCAATTGTCCCGGGCGCAGACGGGACCCACCCTTCAGAAATTTGCAAAGTCTTTAATCATTCTCTTTTCTTCTCCGTTGCTCTCTCTACGCTGGCTTTCCCTTGCATTTAATTTGCAAATAGATGTTCGGTCAAATGGGGAACATTCGGGTTCGCACTTGGAAGTTTCGTAATTTTGCCTTCTAATGCATAGATGAAGTGAAGCCTTTACAAAACCGAATCATGTCAAATAATTTGCTTGATTCCGTGCAAGGGGCAACAAATTTTCATGGAGAACTCCTCTTTGGTCTGTTATAATGGCTTGTTCAATCAAATGGGGAACATTTAGGGTTCCTACGTCTTTAGAAAACCGAATCATGCCAGATAATTTGCTCGATGAAGGCCACGAATTTTCACTGACAACTCCTGTCGGCAAACTTAAACTAAATGCAAGGGAAAGCATCTTTCTGAAGAAGGAAGGAAAGGAAGAAAAATAGTGAATAAAGGGAGAGCAACGGAGAAGAAAAGAAAACGGTGGTTTTCGGGAGTGTGGGCTTCACCTGTACACAGGACGGCTATCCATATAGTTGTTTTGCACTGCGGGATTGAATTATTCCTGCCGACAACGACATTGGCCATTCATGGGTCTCGGCAATTAGCTACCGGTGGACTGGTCGAGTCAAAATCCAGTCAACAGTGGAAAGTGCAAGACGACAAGACAAAATGAGAAGTATGCTTTACATATTTCTTATACTAAAATAAATGTAACCCAAAAATCTCACGAGGTAAATGTTTGAGCATATGGCCGTGGCAGCAACTTCTCACAAATTGGTAATTCTCCTTATCATCAGCGTAGTACCTTTTTTCTCTCTTATTTTGAACGAAAATAAGGGGAACCGCCAAAACAAAGGAGAATGGCTACTCGGCAGAAAATTTACTAACCAGTCAACCACGGACAAGTTCCGCCAAAACGCACCGTGGAATTCTTCTCGGTTAAAACGGTTGCTTCATGCAACTCCAGAAAGTGCCTTGTGGACGAAGATTATATTTTGATATGAGGCCTTATGCATCCAAGGAAAAAGCATATATATTTTCCGGGAAAGGATTGACATTTTTTCTTAGTTGGTTACCTCCGATGTAACCCTCTTAAGTTTCACTTTTTGTGTCGTTGAATTCTGCAACTTTCTGAAATTATTGAATCAAATCCTTCCATTATTAGCCGTTGACCATTCGGTCAAATTGCTTAATAATTGGCATAGCAAGCAACCCTTGAACCCTTGCCTCCTTGCTCCGCCCAAGTTTCCTCGAATCGGCATAGTCTCAGTTCGCGGAGGCAAAGAGCAAGGTGAATTTGAGATAAGAAAATGGATAAAATACAAGTCTTGATCATTTGACCCGATTCCGTGTAACCAATTGAGTTCTAAGTATTTTCACATTTTGCTAATTGAATTTATCAGGGTCAATTTTAATCAAAAATTGCGGACGTGGATGCTAACTATCCTACATAGCACAGAGATAAGGGCAATAAATATTCACTGAGAACTCATATTTGATCTGTTAATGGCGTGTTCATTTAGATGGGGAACATTTGGGGTTTCTTTCTTGGAAGTTTGGTAATTTTGCCTTCTGCTATAGAGATAATGCGCTGAAATGAAGTCCTTATTAAGCCACATCACGTCAAATAATTTGCTAGTACCGTCTGAGAGCAGAAGAAAGAAAGAATCCTTTGCCTGAACATCCAAACGGGCGTTGAGCCCATCTACTCGGCGATAGGTAGAGATATCACAAATGGATTGATTTGACCAAACCTGATGCCACTGTGATATGTGGTCGGGTTTATTTTTTCTATTGGCTCACCAATTAATTTGGAAAAGTTTCATGCCACAAACACAAACACACAAGAGGAAGTGAATTGGACGTAGTCTTAATTGATTGAATGAGTAGTTTTCATGACTGCGGTGCAAGCCATCTGCTCAAAGTGACGGTGGTGGTGGTGAATACGTGATGTTCTTGTATCTACTGGTAGGGCTAACCATCGGCAGAGGCGGCGACCTACCTCGTGGCTAATTAGCACCGATACCGACACGCGACACGACACGCCGACACATCATTTTTCAAAAAATAGAAAATTACGATCCGTTGGGACATATTGTATATTAAATATATATTTTTATATATACATAATAAATTATCATTTTTATGATTATTTCAATCAAATTAATTTGATTCGAATCCACAAATAAATAAGCAATTAAAAAAAGAATGTCGGACGAGCATTGGTGTCCTACACATCCGACATAGAGGCCCCTGGAAAGTGTATGTGCTTCGTAGCCTCATGGTGACCCTGATCATGGCATGCTTGAGCTCGTATGAACCCGCAAAGGAAACTCTTTCTGCAAATTGCATTGATGCCCCCAGCAGAAGCTTCTCTTGGAGAGGATTTGCCCGTGAACATGGCAAGCAGAAGTAGCTCATGAATCATCAAGCGAGCCATTGACGAAGCATGTGACCCATTTTAGAGTGTTGCCAATAGTTTTATGCATAGAGCTAGCATATATAATGTTCCGCTTCTTAATATAGCAGTTAGGGTATGATATATATAAATTAAAATGTGCATATTAGCAATATGTGTTCGATTAATTTAGATTATTACATGTAGGAAGGGAAGATCAACAGAGAGACATGCATGAGGTAGTGGGACAATTACAAAAAAAATTATAAACCTACTACTGTCCACATGTTAATTCAATTTTAAACCTGTCAATTTGGATAATTTTTTTTTTTGGATAATTTAGTCATAAACCTTTGGAAGATTTATCAATATAGTCATTCCGATCAATTTTAGCAGAAAATTGCTAACATGGATGTTAGCCGGCTAGTTTTCCTTCGTGGTACAGCTGTTATTGACATGACATTCTATTTTTCCTTTTTTCCATCTTCCTTTGACAGTCGCTAAGGCTTGATGATGAACCGACGACCAACTACAAGTGAAGGTTGGCAAGGCTCGCCCTCATCAGATCTCACCATCGCCGAAGCCTGGTGATTGGTGGAGGAAGAAGGAAAAAAAGAAAAATGATAAAGAAAAAGAATTCAAAAAAAAATAATAAAAGTATCCACATCAACTATCAGTAGAGTTACGTAGGACGGTTGTCATCCACGTTAGCAATTTCTGATTAATTATGATGGGAAAGACTATATTAGCAAATTATGAAAAAGTTTAGGATTAAGTTGGCCAATTTAAAAGATTTAGAACTGAATGAACATCCGTATATTAAATTGAGGACTTTTTTGGTAAATTTCTTCGAAAAGGTTGACTGGGCGTACTTAATTGAGTCAAATCATTTGCATTACCTATGAGAGGTTGGCATTTGGTATCAAGAACTCGGGAAAAAAAATGAAAAAAGCAAATCGGTTTATGTTGGGGGGTTGAATGAGAACCTAAATCTAACACCACACAACAATTCTAACGTTCAATACTCACCAAAACCAAAGTTGTATTGTTCATGCATAGGAACTAGGAAAGACTAATAATGTGCACAACATATAAAATAGCTTAAATCAAACCGATGATGTTTTTATTTGGTGTGGCCGGCCCATAAACTTAATTTTGTCTTAGTCAGGTCATTTAGGATTTAGTTTGACCTTACAAAAATCAAATGAAGATATCATCCGAATATAATGTCAAAGTTTATGTTATCTAAACAAGTTTCGTTTCCCTTCATTACCATAAATTTGACTGAAAAAAGACTTAAATGTACATAGACTGGTTCACAAATTTGGTCTATTCAGCGACTTTTTAGACTGCCAAAAGGTCCTTGAAACACATTTCTTTCTAATTCAGTTGTTTAAACTTCCGAACATAGAAAATGGGAGGTGCATTTTTTTTCTTCTTTACCAAACAAATAGTAAAGCTGATTTTGCTGAGACAAGATAGTTTGGTGGTGCCACCTCTACGCCGGGCACACTCTTCCAATGTCGCATAACGAGAAGGTTCTTAAATAGACTCAATCTATGTAGATTAATTTCTAGCAAAAAAAAAAAATCTATGTAGATTAATGTAATCATAAACATTAATAAGCATGATCATAACCATTCATTATGTTGATCCATATAGCCGATTTATTATAGGAGTTCAACATCCGCGACGAAGTCATATCTACTACTCATTTGAGCCAGTCCATTGTCGCCGATTCACCCCGGTGCTAATATGAGTATCACCAAGCATTATCTTATGTCATAGCACAGTTGGACCTACATTGAAAGCGAACTAAGGCTTTCCGAAGTTCAGGAGCGATCAAAGAGTGGGAACCCGTATCTAGAATGACTCCAAACTATTTGGGAATAAGCCCCGTGTCACCAAACCAACCGCCATGGTAGTCCTTTCTCGTCAAATTTCTCAACAAGCTTGGAGTAGAATTGTGGAGTTGTATGCCCTTTTCAAACCCAAATCTTGTTAGGCTATCAAGGAGCTTCAAGATAGGAACTTTAGGACAGTTTCGGTAAAATTGACTCTATGAATAATTTAGCTTATACTATATTTGTCAAGCTCAAAATCATCCACTTTGCAGTAAAATATGCCATATTTCTGCAGAAATGTTAAATTCGCCATGTCGCCTACTTGCTTTCAAGATTGCCTTTTCATTTTGCCAAGCTATCAAGGCTAAATTTGAGAATGATTAAGTGGGTCGAAACTTGAAGTCTTGAATTTCAAGAAACAAGACATAAAATAGATGCTTAGGCCATTTTGCCATATCCATAGGCTCTTCAACTTCGGAATTTTTTTAATTTTTAATATATCTTTGCAATTGGGAAGCAAACCCAGATTCACCAATTAAGACAAGGAGAAAAAAAAACAAAACGCCGAACGTACAAATCAGCGGCTCGTCGCAGAAAGTTCGCCCGGAAGTCTTTACGTCGGATTCTCGAGAAAATCACGCAGCCCCGAGCAAAACCCAGAATTTTGTTTCGTCGAAAGAGGAAGGAGAACGGCGATGCAGAGTCGGAACCAGGGGAATTACCGGAACCCGTGCCTGACGATGCACCAGCCGTGGGCTTCTTTGCTCGTGTACGGTATCAAGCGCATCGAGGGCAGGTCTTGGCCTGCCCCAATTCGAGGTTCGGTTCTGGGACTCCCTTTCATACTTCTAATTTCGTGCCCCAGTTCGAACTTTTTTGCTTTTTTGGTGTTACATAGTCTGAAACGAGAAAGGAGTGAATTTGTTCGTGGAGCCATTTGAGTTTGAGCTACTAATTCGATCTGTTCGCGGTGTTTTCCTATCTGGGTTCTTGAAGTTTTCAGTGATTGTTTCGTTTTCTATGACCAAGTTCTGTTTGTGGTTTGTGGAGTTCAAAGGATGAAGTGAATGGTGAGAGAACCTACAGAGACTGGAAGGGAGAAAATGTTAACTAGTGAAATTGAACATTGTTTGCTCATAGCACTTGGGAAAGAGAGAAGGGCCTTTTGTTCGGTGCAAAATCTGTGTTTGACTCTTGCGGACTAGTTTGCGTGGCACCGATGTTTTCACGCTTCACAAGTTTATCGAAAACTGCCTGATTGGATTGCGGAGAAATAGCAGCAAGAACAAATTGAAAACCAATATGTGGACCGATACGAACGGGGTTGTGTATTTATTGAAAATGTTGGAACATAAAGTTCTCATCACAAGCAAGTGCAAATCAACTGTGTTAGAAGTTGCTAAGGGATGACTTACTGTTGTTGAAAGTTTGTGTAACTGAGAATGGAATGATGTGGCACAACTTTAATACCTAGCACATACTGTCTGGGACAGTGAAAGATACGAAGTACAAACCTCTTGCGCGTGCATTAAGATAGCCTTGAGAAAGTTAGAATGTTACTCTCAGCTCATATAATCAATTTTTTGTTGACAAATATTATGTTAAACTTTGAGTATGGAAGTTCAGAAAGTCTATGCGCAAAGCTGGGATCTCGCAAGTACTGTCAACGTCTTGTTGAAGAAGTTTTGAATATCCTTTTCCCTTTCCTTTTCCTTTTCCTTTTCCTTTTCGAGGATCTCTGACTATATAGCACATCATTTGTGAAGGCCGCCTTTGGATCCACGCTGCCAGCAAAGTTCCAGATGAATCCACGATCAAAGCTATGGAGCAGTTCTACAGGGAGATTTATGCGGTGAATGGGATTACTGAAATTAAGTTCCCTGAGCACTATCCCGTCTCAAGACTACTAGGTATTCGAAGGGAGAGCCTATTATGCTGCAACTAGCATACTTGGACTTTCGTTTTTTTTGAAAGAGCATTTAAGCCTCCTATTTACAAGTTCTTGAAAATTCAAATCATCTTCTGATCGATTTCCCAGATAAATAGCAGTTTTATGTATGTCTTGATAGAAAAAAGTGTAGATATGGATTGCTGTTATTGCTCCATTTCACCCGCATTAATTTCTGTTTTATCTAAGCTCTTTGTTGGGCAAAGTTTCTAACAGTAGATTCTGCATCATAGAACGGGTGTTCATCTTTATCAGACAAATGCATTGACAATTGGAATGTTTTGCCTATGAAAAAGGGTGTGTCGGAAGTGGTTGGTTGTGTCCGAGGTGAAGAGCTAGCTAGTTGGGATGGGGTGCCTGAAGGGGTGGGACGCACTGATCTTTTGCTTGCTTTGTTTCTTGAATACCTATCTGATTTCACAAATTAAGTTGAACATGTAAACATTTGTAATTATAGGTAAGGCTGGAAGCACTAACAGATTATTGCTGGCTCTGTGAACAGCCACAGGTGTGTAAATCTGTCCTATTCGCAGTCGGTACTTTGTTCTCACATATGTTTGTTCACCATTTATGTATTTCCCACATGATTCGACTTTGTTGATATATTTTAAGTAATACAGAAATTAGTCATTCCTTTCGAGATGCGAGGGTACCAGAAGATTTACAACTTAGAAAAGAAGGTAAAGGATTTGGCTACGTAAATTATCATCTTATGCACGACATTGTACATATGCTGACAAATGAACTTTTCACAGATATACGAAGCTGCAGCCAGAGGGCTTACTAAAGTGGAAAGTCCACTGCCTGTAAAGTTTCCACTTCCAAATCCACGTGATCTTTTTTCATTGAAGCCAGGTTCCCTATTACTAAATGTGTCTGAATCTAAACAAAGTGAACCAGGGAAATCATCGAGTCTCAGTGCCGCCATAGCTGGTGCACGAGCTGCTGCCACTCAGTTTTCAAAGAACCAAAATCATAGTACATCTTATTCGACAAGAACGAGTGCGATGGATATTGACACCTTGCAGAAGGTTGAGACGGCATCATCTGATTTGGAAGAAGTTTCAAATGACAGTACTCCTAGGGATAATGAGAAGGAGTTTAGTGGCTACAATCAAACATTAAGAGGAGAGCGGAAGCAGCAGGCCGGGTCTTCTTCAAAGGTGCGGTGATTCTCCTTCTGAATACTTGCTTCTTATAATAATTGTTAGTTTTCTATTTAGGTAGTTACTTCGAGTGGGCAATGTAGTTATTTCACAAAGGTAATGAGAAGATAGTTGACGTTTTATAGGTTTGCTGCAAAATGATATAGGGGCTATGGCCATTCACACTCTGATTTTCATGAAACCAGGACTAGCTACAAGCTCACTGATCAAGTGAAAATTACTGGCGCAATTGTTTTGCAAAAAATAAATAATTTGGAAAATATTTGTCCAAAAATAATTGCTTGTATCGCTTACGAAAATGAACTAATGAAGAAAATATTCATCGTCCACAAAAATTTTTAGATATAAATTATTGTCGATAATGAAATTTTTTTATTGACTAATTATTTCAAGCTATGCAAGTGATTATTTTTAGGAAAATATTTTTCAAATCGTTTATTTTTCGCGAAACAAACGGAGACTACAATTTGGTCATGAGATTCGCAACTTTGGCCGGTTGGAAGGATCTCATAATTCAATCTTGGTGCCGGACTGTTGAATTGGGTTCTTCCTGCTTTTGATGTACATGGAGTGCATCAGACTAATTTTCAACTTCCTTGCTTCCTGTTATGAATCAACCATTTCCGCTGAATTACAGTCTTCTACTTACTAGATTTTTGCTGAAGCTGTGCGGGCATTGAAGTCTTCATGAACATACTGTTCATACTAATTCCTAGTGTGGGTTTGAGGTTGAACTGCTGGGTGCCGACAACGAACGTGCATTGAAACATGGTTTCGCGGGGGTTCTAATACATCTTTTCGTGAAGTCATATAATAAGATTTGGATGCCCTCATGTCATCCCGCCTCTTTGTTTTAATAATCATGTACAGGCCGTCATTTTATCGACCAAGCTAGGTGTATCGTGAGTGTTTCTATAGGTGATGCTGACAATTACTTCCTTGGTTATATAATAGTGTACTATTCGCTGTGTGATCATGATAATGGATTTCATATTCCTTCATGGAACTCTTTTTAGATTTCATCTCGAGATATTCCTTTGCTATATTTTGCATTTTGATTGCTCATAAGCATGTCTTAGCAAGAACATCATGGATACTGTATAATAGTTGTTTGTGTGTTACGTTTCCTATGCAGTGAAGATTGTATTGCAAAACTATTTCACAAAATGACTCTTACAAACTCTTGTTGTGGGCTTATGAACAATCCACTATTTTTAATACCCATTTATGGTCTGTTGCACCCCTGTTGTTTATTAGGGATGAGCGGTCTCAAGTTCCGTCTAGAACTTGGAACCGATCCTGGGGAATTGATTTTTCATTTTTAAGAACCTGGAACCTATTTTACATACTCTAGAACCTATAACCTAGGGTCTACTTAGGCTTGTGTTATTAATTGAACAATTGTAATGAATTATCACATTTAATGATCATCACTTGCTATTATGATTAACTGACAACAATTTATATTTAGACATACGAAGAATATGAAACATTAACAAGTCATAAAATGAAAGCTTAAACTAGCGATTTTAGATTATATGTTCATAATTTAATACCATGGAACACTGCAGAATCACGTAAAAACATAAATTAAGAAAAATACAAAAACCTTGTTTAAGGTTTCCACTTATCTAGAACCTATCCATAAAAATAATTTTCTCAATTTTTGAAATCTAAAACTTATTTTGCATATCTTGAAATCTGAAATGGTCAGATTTTTAAGTTCCAAACTATATCCGGGAGTCTTGCTCTCCTCTATTGATTTAATCAATCTTCTGACACTTGGCATTATGGCTACTTCTCTTGGTTGACTAGGCAACAACGGAATACTCTATCAATAGGCGGGTCAGAGTTCCCGATCTGGGTGCATTTCAAAACGTTTATATCAACCAGCTGGCATGTTGACATTTTGGCCTCAAAACTTCAAAAGCATTGACCAACTGCAGATTTGGTTCCCATCTGGTTCAGTCTTTCTTCATAAGCCATGCTCTATAAAAGCAGCATCAGTGCATCATCTGTCTTACCAGTTAACGAACTCGACATCCACAAAAATGGATCTCGTTTCAAAGTTGCTTGCTTTCATGTTGATCCACCAGTTGCTTGTCTCGCCAGTCTTATCTGATGGTTCGATTGGCTCACACCATCTTCCTCATGAGTTGAGGTTGTTGCCTATTAGGGTCACAAGAAGGTCTCCTCCGCCACCTCCTAGGGTGAATGCTCCCATCCATTTCAAAAGTCCTCCTCCTAGACCAATGGGTCCGCCGCCTCCTCCGCCACTGCGGCCTCCACCACCACCACCATGCAGCTAGTCAGATAGAAGCAATCGCCTTACCGATTCCTACCATTTTCCTCATACTTGCTGTAGAAGTTTGTGACTCCATTTCCAGATTATTTGGTTCTGTGGCGATACGTGTATATGAATGTAAGAGAACATATATGAATATAAAGGGTTGAAGAAAACAGTTTACTGCCCTGTCATTCTTCGAAGTTAATATGATGTCAATATACGAGCGTTAGCTTAGACATTTGGGTATGGAAACTGTCAAAGATATCCATGGTATTTTCATCAAGAACCTCTTTAGTTGCAGAGCCAAACAAGATCCAAGACCAATTGCGGATCTAGGTTCCTCCATCTGTTTCCTTTTCCCCTTTTGCTGCTGAGCGTTTGGGTTGTATGATTGTATCTAATTAATGTCGATCGATTGGTTCTACCAAGAGACCCCAAGAAATCTGCCATTTTTTTCCTCAGCAGCATCGACTAACTTTTCGGAATAGTAGGTTGGTACTGAGATTGATATGCATAACTAGATTAATAAATGACGGGGCACATTGATCCCATGGGCTATTTAAAACAGCAGTGAATGCTTCATCTGCCTTCGTCTAACAGGTCCAGACGCCATGGGCGCCATTCTAAAGTCTCTTGTTCTCATCCTGATCCTCCAGTTGCTTGTATCCGCAGCTTCATCTGATGATGACTCGAGGGGATCATCAGTTGAATGTGGTCTTGCCAGACCGGGTCATCAGAAGATCTCCTCCACCACCTCCCAAGGTAAATGGCAGTGTCTAATTCAGAAAGCCTCCTACTCCGCCTCGAACTCCACCTCCGCCTCCACCGCCCGTGCAGCTAGTGCAGCTAGTGCCTCCGCCTCCACCTTCGCCTCTGCCTCCACCGCCCGTGCAGCTAGTGCCTCCGCCTCCACCTCCGCCTTCACCTTCATTGCCCGTGCAGCTAGTGATACCACCGACATCACTTTCTTGATTTCTTCCTTCTTTTTCCCCTCCTCATGTACTTGAATGTAAGAAAACTCTGAGGACATAAAACAGATCGAAGAGACAAAATGTTTTGTGCAATTCTGCTGCTTTTCCTCTCATTCGTCTCAAGATTTTGATTTGATTCATTTTATAAACCGTCTGGACACCCGTGGACTATGTTAAAAGCCTCAGAGTTTAGAGGACGAATAGGATTATCTCGACTATCCAACTTCGCACAAATTTTTCTTTTGTTCGCTAAGCTCGCCGATTTGTCCTTCGGGTAAGGCATCGAATACACATAGACTACGTATTACACCACACCAAGGGTCACTGACATGATGCCACGAAATGAACTTCTTCCAAATTTTAAATGCAAGTTGGCCTTTCACTCCATATTGAGACAGCATCAAGAACCAAAGGATTAATGAATTTCCAAATATGTTATTACATGTCGAATTTCAGACGTCTGCGTAAAGAGGTATAACCCCTCCTGATGTATAAAGGGAAAACTGAAGTACTACAGGGATGATCTGCCAATTGAACAAGTCTCATATTTAGACAGCAACAGAGGAAACATCACGAGAGGGCTCCTCCCAAATATCCAAAATGGGCAATTTATAAAAAAAAAAACCCATTTCAACCTGAAAAGCTCATGTTCGAACTGCGTTCATGTTCGACCATAGTCTCAAATCGAACCGGGTCGTATGTTGATCTGTATCAACATTTGTAGATCGACATACTTCTCATGTTCATGCTGTTGCCTCTCACTCCCAATCTTCATCACTCAATTGATCCTCAATCTCTTCTCTTGGTGGCCTCACCACCAACACCACGGTCCCTAGGCTCTCCCCAACCCCCATCTCCTTCAATCTCCACCCCCGCTCCACCTTCAATCCGTAGCCGCTGTCGGCATCGGCATCCACCGCCACCATATGAAAGCCTTCGTCCTCGACCACCTCTTTCCTCCCCCTGTCGGCCACAACCAAGATGGCCTCCTCCTTGTACCACCTATTCACCTTCCACGGCAACACCCTCGCGTCCGGGAATGCCACCACCACTCCGCCGGACATTCCCAACACCAACTCCCATCCCGGCAGAACCACCCACCTCGCCCACCCTTTCTCCGCCACCACCACCCCGAACTCCCCTTGGCTCTTGCACCCCCACGGCGCCTCCAAGATCTCCCTCTCCCTCTCCTCCGCCCGACACACCGGCAACACCACCACGGAGCTCGCCTCCGCCACCTCCCCCATCTTCATCCTCACCACCGGTACCCGAATCCCACCCTGCACTTCCCCTTCTTTCCCATCCCCTTCTCCGCCTTTCCCTTCCAATTCCTCCAGGATCACGCCTTTCGCTTTCTCCGTCTCCGCGACACTCAGCGCCTGCTCCAATGCCGACGTCCTCTGCTCCGACGGGTTCCTATGCTCCCTACTCTGCCTATAATACATGAACGACAAGCAGTCTCCGGGCAATTTGTACTCGAACTTCTCCCACCCATTATCCCCGCGCCGGCGAGGGAAGTCCTTCATGGCGCGGGCGAGATCCTGCGCGCCCTTCGCGTCGAACTTATTCCTAACAATGAATTTCGCCGCAGCGGACCGCTGCGCGGCACTCAGGAGCCGGATTTCGTAGAGGAGCTCGGCGCCGCCCATGTCGAAGGCGGCGACGACATCGGGGTCGGTTTGGGATTGGATCAAGGAGTCCCTGACCTTGGCGGCGACGACGAGGCGGTTCTGCTCGACGCCGGAGAGGCCGGTGACCTCCTCGATGGAGGGAGGGGTGAAGCCCTCCTGGATGAGGGAGGGGATGAGCGGGGCGTACTCGAACCAGAGGCCGAGGCGGTCGGCGACGATGTCGAGGCGGCTGCCGGTGTCGATGGAGCGGAACTGGGAGGGGAGCGGGGGGGGGGGCGGAAGGGGTGGTCCTTAAAAGGCATTTTTTAGTAAATCAGTTTTTAAACTTCCAACCATAGAAAATGGGAGGTGCAGTTTTTTCTTCTTTACCAAACAAAGAGTACGCTGATTTTGCTAAGACAAGATAGTTCGGGCACACTCTAGATTCGATTCCAGCATTGCATAACGAGAAAGGTTCTTAAATAGACTCAGTTTACTTAGACCAACGATGATCATAACCATTCATCGTGTTGATCTATATAGCCAAGTTATTATAGGAGTTCTACATTCGCTGCGGAGCCGTAGCAAGTTCATTACTGCTGATTCATCATGGTGCTAATAGCAGTAACACCCAGCATTATCTCACGTCGCGACATGGCTGGACCTACATTGCAGGCGAACTAAGGTTTTCTAAAGTCGAGGAGCGACCAAGGAATTTGAACCCATATCTAGAATGACTCAAAATTATTTGAGAATAAGCTCTATATCACCAAACCAACTATCGTGGTAGTCTTTTCTCGTAAAATATTTCAACAAGCTTGGAGGAGAATTATGGAGTTGCATGCCCCTTTCAAACCCAAATCTTGTTGGGGCTAAGGAGATTTAAAATAAGAAGTTCTCGACAGTCTCGGTGAAATTGACTCTAAATAATTAGCTTATATTATATTTGCCGAGCTCGAGATCATCCATTTAGTAGTAAAATATGCCATATTTATGCAGGAATGTTAAATTGCCTACTTGCTTTTAAGATTTATCATTTTCATTTTGCCACGCTATCAAGACTAAATTTGAGAATGATTAAGTGGGTCGAAACTTGAAGTCTTGAATTTCAAGAAACGAGATATGAAATGGGTGCTTAGGCGATTTTACCATCTATTCTGTATCCATAGTTTCTTCAACGCCGGAATCTTTTTAATGTTTAATATATTTTAGCAATTGGGAAGCAAACAGAGATTCACCAATTAAGAGAATGAGAAAGAAAACCAAAACGCCGAACGTAGAAATCAGCAGCTCATCGCAGAAAGTTCGCCCGGCTTCTTTCCCGGCGCCCAGAAATCTTTCCTTCGGATTCTCGAGAAAATCGCGCAGCCCCGAGAAAACCCAGAATTTTGTTTGTCGAAAGACGAAGAAGAACGGCGATGCAGAGTCGGAACCAGGGGAATTACCGGAACCCGTGCCTGACGATGCACCAGCCATGGGCTTCTTTGCTCGTGTACGGGATCAAGCGCATCGAGGGCAGGTCTTGGCCTGCCCCAATTCGAGGTTCGGTTCTGGGACTCCCTTTCATACTTCTAATCTCGCGCCCAAGTTCCGACTTTTTTGTTCTTTTGGTGTTACGTAGTCTGAAGCGAGAAAGGAGTGAATTCGTTCGTGGAGCCCTTTGAGCTACTGATTTGATCTGTTCACGGTGTTTTCCTATCTGGGTTCTTGAAGTTTTCAGTGATTGTTTAGTTTTCTATGACCAAGTTCTGTTTGTGGATTGTGGAGTTCAAAGGATGAAGTGAATGGTGAGAGAACCTGCAGAGACTGGAAGGGAGAAACCGCTAACTACTGAAATTGAACATGGTTTGCTCATTGCACTCGAGAAAGAGAGAAGGGCCTTTTGTTCGGCGCAAAATCTGTGCTTGACTTTCGCTGACCAGTTTGTACGGCACCCGTGTTTTCATGCCTCACAAGTTCATCGAAAACTGTCCGATTGGATTGCAGAGAAATAACAGCGAGAGCAAATTGAAAACCAATATGTGGACCGATAAGAATGCGGTTGTGTATTTATTGAAAATGTTGGAACATAAAAGTTCTCATCACAAGCGAGTGCACATCAACTGCGTTAGAAGTTGCTAAGGGATGACTTACTGTTGCTGAAAGTTTGTGTTACTGAGAATGGAATGATGTGGCGCAACTTGAATAACTAGCACATACTGTCCAGGGCAGTAAAGATGTGAAGTACCAACATTTTGTACGTGCACTAAGATAACCATGAGAAATGAGAATGCTACTCTCAGCTCATAGAATCAATTCTTTGTCGACAAACATTGTGTAAAACTTTTGAGGATGTGAGTTCAGAAAGTCCATGCACAAAGCTTGCGCCTATGGAGGATTTTTTAGGGTACTGGGATTTTTATTACATTAAAAAAAACTGCATCGTGATTAGAATTGCATTTAGGAGAGAATTGCTGTGTCAAACGACATATCAGTGCTGTTTTTAGTACATATCAGGTTTCCATTCCGGAAAAATACATATAACTCTGCTGCCATAAGTGATGGAGCCAATGCACTCTTAACGTCTTGTTGAAGAAGACTTGAATATGATTTTCCTTTTCCTTTTCCTTTTTATCTCTGACTGTATAGCACATCATTTGTGAAGGCCGCCTTTGGATCCAGCCACCAGCAAAGTTCCAGATGAATCTACTATCAAAGCCATGGAGGAGTTCTACGGGGAGATATATGTGGCGAATGGGATACTCAAATGATGTTCCCTGAGCACTATCCCGTCTCAAGACTACTAGGTATTCAATGGGGGGTCTCCGATTTTCTTCAATCCATGCTCTAACTAAAGTAACATACTTTTCTGACCAAAAAAAAAAAATAACATACTTCAACTTATTTGTCTTGAAAGAGCACTTAAGCCTCATATTTACAAGTTCTTGAAAATTCAAATCGTCTTTTCATGGATTTTTCAACTGAATAGCAGTTTGATGTATGTCTTGATAGAAAAAAGTGTGGATATATGGATGCTTTTATCACTCCATTTCACTCGCATGAATTTCATTTTATCTAAGCTCCTTATTGGGCAAAGTTTCTAACAGTAGATTCTGCGTCATAGAACGGGTGTTCGTCCTGTTCAGACAAATGTATTGACAATTGGAATGTTTTGCCTATGAAAAAGGGTGTGTCGAAGTGGTTGGCTGTGTCCGAGGTGAAGAGCTAGCTAGTTGGAAAAGAAGGCAAAGGACTTGAAAGAGCACTTAAGACTTTCCAATTGAGATGCGAGGGTACCAGAAGATCTTCAACTTGGAAAAGAAGGCAAAGGATTTGGCTACGTAAGTTATCATCTCATGCACGACATTGCGCATATGCTGACAAAAGAACTTTTCATACATATATAAATCTGGAGCGAGAGGACTCGCTAAAGTGGAAAATCCACTGCCTGTGAATTTTCTGCTTCCAATTCCACGCGATCTTTGTTCATTGAAGCCAGCTTCCCTAGTAGTACATGTGTCTCAATCTAAACAGAGTGAACCGGGGGAAATCATCGAGTCTCAGTGCCGCCATAGCTGGTGCACGAGCTGCTGCCACTCAGTTTTCAAAGAACCAAAATCAGATTACATCTTATTTAAAGATGAAGAAAGAAGCACATCATCGATTCATCATCATCCAATTCGATGCCCACCATGAAAACGACAATCACCCAAAAAAAATGAAAGCCTCGAAATTCCCCCACGATCGCGTCTCAGTTTCGCTGCGTCTCGCCAGCAACTATTTTCCCTCCCGCTGGCTCTGTCTTTCATAAAAGGAAGTTATTGTGTCCTACTCAATTTTGTAGAAGAACATACATTCATATAGAAAAATGGAAAAAACTATAAAAAAAAAAAAAAGGAAAAGGAAAAAGAAAGAGAAATCCCAATCTTGATAAATGCTGTGTCAAACAAAGCATGAATTGAAATAACACGCAATGAATTTGCATGATTGAGTGTTGTAATTGAAATCCACGGGAAGAGACAACTCAAACTTGAATAATCCATAACAATAGAAGACCTTTGCGATGCGCAAGATTAAAACAACCTTTTTACTCGTCATTGCAAAGATAACTAATAAATTTGAATTTAGCTTTTGTGGCTATCAGCAGTCCCTTAATTTGAATAAGTGCAACTTTTCTAATCTGAACTTTTAGATTTGCCTAATGTGAAGATTTCATGTAATGTGTTTTATATCAATCCTTGGCATTAGGGTGATCGGATCTTGGTTAGGTCTGATCCCACCCAAGAACCGAGCACCGGACCAGAGGGATTGGTCTTTTTTTTTTTTTTTTTGCAATGAAATTTCACTCCTGAAGTAAACAAGCCTGTCCAGAACATAACCACCATATTCTCATCTCATTATGAACACTTTGAAGATGGTATAAAATGAAATCTCACGTTACCCAAATAGATTTCCCTCATAAACGAGTATCTTGCCAACATCACTTGTATATGAACTACATTATGATCAATAAACTTACTCTAATTGAATGCAAAATTTGGTCAAACATGCCCCAATGTGAGTTCAGATAAAGAGGAGGCGTGAGCGTTGTGGGCAAATTCAAAAAGACCGAAATAGGAGAGCAAGAGGAGGTGTGTGAGGGGTTTTAGATTATTAGGTTTACATTTAATAAATAAATAAATAAATAAGAGGAGAGCAAGAGGAACTGGGAACTTGACCAAACCGTCTGGTTCGATCCGATCTGGCGATTCCTGGTTCGATCGGTTCGTCTTGCTCACCCCTACTTAACATGTTTGTATTTTGAAAGTCCAATAAGTTTCATAGATTTATCCCGTACCAAACTTTTGGGTACATTTATTATTTTGATTAATGAAGAATCAATCTGTAATATGTGGCATATATCAATTGTATCTAAGTATCAGAAAGATTGAAAAGTAACGCATATGAGTTTAGGAGAAATAACACAAAATCCTGCACGTTTGGCAGCGAACCTTTGACCGTTAGTCAAAACCATGCTGAACTTTGATTTTATTACGTTTGTCAATCCTCCGCCTATTGTTCCGTTTGCGCATGCCCAACATGTGATTTTTCAAGGGGAAAATTGTAATTCTTCTCATTTTTTTTATAGTCAGATCACTCTTTTGCCTCCATATAGACTAAAACAAATCAAAATTCATACAATAAATGCAGAAAAATAAGAAATACATATAATGATCACTAAACAGACGACAACGATGAGGACCACAAGAAGATAGCACCAGGGGATCTGAGGTTAGTAAATTTGAAAATAAAAGTATTGAAAGTTCCAGATAAAAATATTGATAATGGAAGAATCATAAAAGCACTGGAGGATCTTCTTTCTCATGATGATCAATGACGGACCAAGGGGATTGGCAGGGGCCAATATATCATCATGATCTACGAAACTTGAGGAAGAACCTCAACGCGGCTCATCACCCTACCCTGGATGATATCATAGGAATCGAGGCTAAGATCATGTCGCTCCCAGTGATTCTCTTTCCTCCGGATGAAGTAAACTTCTGGGTTGCGTTCCATCAACTCCTCATAGCACTCTTGCAGAATACCCTCCCTCATTCTGTTACTGCTGTCCGGATAGAACGCAAGAGCAAATTCTTCTAGCATCTCATGGAACTGGAGATGCTTGAGGTTCGCAAGGCTGCGGATGACAACCAGTAATGATTGCCAGTCCAAGTGCCTGCATCTGATAATGAAGAGACTCTGAAGGCAAGGCATTGCCTGACCATTCATCAACACGAGTCTCAGATTTTCTAGATCGGCGAGGTACAAGTTCTTGAGCTTTGGGAACCCTCTATCTCCAAAAACCATTGTTTCCCCATTAAAGGCAATATTCAGAAAAAAGCTTCACAAGATTGGGCAAATTCTGGAGAGCAATTAGGGGGTTAGATTCCAATCTGGTCCATGACAAACTCATTTTGACCAGATTGTTCAACAGAGGAAGCCAATGAGGCAGCTTCTTTAGACATCCTTGGATATTTAGAGTCCGAAGGAGTGAGGGAGGTGAAGATAGAAAATCTAAATCAATAACTTCAGACTCACTTTCTGCTGTCACACTAAGTGTTCGACGGATGGTCATCTTCTCGAGGGAGTGGCATAGTTCCTTTGTATCATCTCCCTTCAGGTCCATTACACCCAGCCTCGTTAGTTGACTCAACTCTCCCAGCTCTTGCATTGTATTTTTGCTCCGACAACCTCCAGCTTTTACACAGGTCAATTTTTGCAGTGATGCCAACGCCCCAATGCCCTGGGGAGCTGAAAATCCCTTAACGAAACCTAAGTTTGTCATTTTTGTATAACTGTACACCAAAAGATACTGTAACTTCTTGAGCTTGGTTATCTCCACAGGGAGTTCAGAGACCAATGTCTGTTTAAGATTCAGAGTCTCCAGATTTTTTAGTTTCCCAATTGACCTAGGAATGATGCGCACGTGGGTCTCTCTCAAACTTAGATACTTCAAGTGGAACAGAACTAGTATTTGTCGGGGGAACTTGTGAAGGGATGAACCTCTCAGATATAACACCCTCATTAGCTTAGAGCCAGTTGGGAAGAACTGCTCATTTGAGGTAGACAATTTTCCAAACTCAAAAATGAGCAGAGAGCGTAGGCGGGGGAGATTGAACTGGTTCAGTGCATTGTTGCAAGTTTATTGGACTGACAGACGCTGGACCCTTTCGCGCAATCCTTTTTTCTGCTCGGATGCGAACAAAACAAAGTTTTCATCCTTTAACTTAGAAAGGATAGTTTCCCTCATTAGGTCATGTACCCTACAACGTCTTCGCCTTCCGTGTGAAATTGTTTCTGCAATTTGCACCAAACTTCTGTTTATAAGCTCCTTCAGGTGTCTTTCAGCAACCTCCTCCTGTGTCATCCCTTCTCTTTTCTCAACAAATCCTTCTGCAATCCACAGACGGATAAGTCTCGTACACTCAATCATGTGATCCTCTGGAAATATTCCCGAGTACAAAAAGCAGCTTTTCAAGTTATAATGCAAATCATTGTAGCTCAAGCTAAGAATTTCCCTCAAATTTTGCATCTTGTCATTGTTTTCTAGTTCTGCAGCAAGACTGCGAGAAATCATCTCCCATTCTTGAACATGTTTTGCAAAGAGAAGACCACCAATTGCCACTATGGCAAGTGGCAAACCCTCACATTTTTTCAAAATCTGTCGAGAAAGGTGTTCTAGGTGAGGAGGACAGGGTTTCCCACAAAAGGCTTTCTTGCAGAATAAGAACCATGATTCTTTTGGAGATAAGGGCTTAAGGGTATAAACTTTTGATTTGTCGGATGAGCCCGTAGCAATGTCAGCTATGCGAGTGGTGATTATCATTCGGCTACTGCAGCTGCTATTATGCATTGCGTTTTTCATAGTTTCTAGTGCTTCCAAGTTCCATATATCATCAAGGACAACGACGTATCTCTTTTGCTGCAGAAAGTCTTTCACTATCTGCTTGAGCCTCATAATATTCATCGATTCTATTCCTTGAGGGGCCGATTGCTGAATTTCTCCATGGAGTTGTTCAATCATGTCCCTCAAAATATCCTCAATCTTATAAGACTGTGAGACATTGATCCATGCATGGCTTTGGAAGTAGGCTTTTACTTGCGGATTGTGGTAGACTTTGTTTGCCAGAGTGGTCTTCCCTGAACCCCCCATCCCTAAGATTGAAACAACTTCAAGTCCACGTTCTCTGTCAACAAGCCACTTGATAAGCTCTTCGCTCGGCTCATCAATCCCCACCAGTTCACCTTCCTCGACTAGAAAAGCATCCTCCCTGAGGTAGTGCCATGAGGTGCCTCTGGTGGATGCGCTCACACTTTGCTCTGTGCAATATGACTGGAAAAGGTATCGCCGATGCCCTTCGCCTATGTTGTTGACTCTTGACTTGATATTAGCTATTTTGGAGGAGATATGATAGCATGCTTTCAAGCTCTGTATGGATGACTTGATCTTGTGAAAGTACCTCGTGAACCCATGTCCGGGATCTCTTGCCAAGTTGAGCATGAATTCATCCAGAACATCCTCCGTGTCGTATGCAACCTCTCTGACATGTTTCACCCATACCTTCAACTCAGGGTCATCTTCTTGCGATGACTCGGCACGTTCTAAGAAGGCCTTCATGCGCTCAAATTCATCTTTGATGAGTTCAATTTCTCCACGTATCCCTTTCAATAGTTTCACCTCTTTCTCAACGAACATAGCAAGCTTCTCAACCAAAGAGAATAGTGCGGATGCTGGCATTTCTCTTGCTCACTGATCTCTCGAGGTCAAAGCTTAGACAAGAAGAAGAGAGGGGATAGCAGTTTTATCTAGTACCGTTTGAAACCAAATGAAAGGATCCTTCGAATGAACCTCCAAATGGGCTTGAGCTCATCTATTCGGCGAAGTCTTCCTATGGCTTCCCCTCTCCGATGGTTTCAAGGATGATTGCAAATCACTAAGCAAACCACCTTGTGAAGCCAGCTGCATTTGTCCCCAGTGGCAGATTTTTATATTGCACTGATACATTGATGATTCCTGCCGCCGACAGCATTTGTCATTCAGGGACATGGACTAGGCAATTTGCTGCTCTTGTGACCGGTCTCAGCAATGGACGCAGGATTTAGGTGGAAGGGGGCGACATAAACTGAGAGTGAGCAAGACACAAAATAGATAAAAACTATGCTTAAATATATCTTAGACTAGGTAAACAAGGTATAGTAGTTTTCTCAAGTTTCAACGAGAATAAGGAGAACCACCAAAACAAGGAAAAATTGCTTCTTACGAACCGACCACAGACAACTTTCGCGGAAACGCACCGTGAGGAACTCTTCTCTGGTTACGGCGTTGCTTCTTGCAACTACAGAAAACGCCTTGTGGATGAAAACACATATCTCAATTTTCCCGGAAAAAAGTTGACATTTTCTTAACGGGCTCAGTACCGATTTGTTTGCTCAAAAATAAAAAGAAAGTACCGATTTGATCCTCCAAGTTCCACTCTGTGTCATCAATTTTTTTCTGGACTTACTGATATTATCAAATCACGACCTTTCGTTATGGAACGTTGACTATTCCGCCAAATTGCTTAAGTGGCACAGTGAGCGACCCCTGATCCCTTGCCACCCTGCTCCGTCTAGGTACTCCAAATCAGCATAATCGCAGTTCGTGGAGGCACAGAGCAAGGCAAATCTGAGATGAGAAAATAATAAGAGTAAAAGTCCAAATTATCTGACCCAGTTCCATGTAACTGGTTGGGTTGTCCAGTTTGAAGAAGAATTTGAACCAATTTATGTGCCAGATCTGCTTTATTGTGGCGGCTTGATCCGTACCACATTTCTCCCCTAAGTAATTAAAATCAGCTGTTGAATATCTTATTTTGATCTGATATGGTTAATGTAATCAATAGAAGTGATCAATTTAAGTCACTCCACGACCTCGAAAAATTTGAGGAAGTTCACGTATATTGCGGTGCAGAGGCATCCAAGTTTAAAAGGAGGACTATAATACCCACCCCGCGGAGGTATTATCACATGAGCCCGATGCCTGGCCTGCACCACTAAAACTTGTTCATCACCATGAATTACACACGTGACCAACAAACTTTAATAGTTCTGATGAATACAAGGCGTATAGACCCGTTCGATACAATAATTTCCGCATCAAACTGTGAAATATGCTTGGGATTGCCATATCCGAATTTCCTAAATGGGTGATTACTGAAACTTGAACTTCGTGAGCCGTTTGATTATTTAGGACAATCATTCTTTTTGAAATGTCACCAAGATAACGAGTTGTTGCAAGAAGAAAACCCAATATTTTCTCATTAAGCACAAGATTGATGGTTTTCATGCTTGAAATTAATTATCTCAAGTATGTTTGGCTTTCTCACCTCCACCTCCCTTCTCCTGCTAACTTCAGTATTGCAATTTATGTTACGTAAGGGACTAACTGTAGCAATATGCTGCTAATCCTCACAAATTGATTCTGCCCTTCTTCGATGCAAGTCCGTTTCCATTGATCAAGATGCATAACTTGTACTCTTTTTCCCCTCTTTTCCCTCCATATGCTTTATAAGATTCCCTGCATCAACCCGTCCCAGTCAACATTAGGTGATGATCATTTGAAGGTAAGTATTGACTTAAGAATCACCTCTTTCATCCGATGTGAGACCATGAGATGTCGAACCTAATTCTTTTATGAACACCTAGTGCACGGTTAAATAATGATAAGGAAAAGGAAAAAAAATAATATTTTGTTTCAACTCTAAGGATGGGTTAGTATTTGTTCAAATATAGCAAATTTCCGTGTTCAAATTACAACATGCCTTATTCGGAGTAATTTAAAGAGTCATGTCTGCTCGCCACATATGATGAAAGATCAATCGATACAAATGGACGAATAATTAAAAAAAACAAGAAAAGATTATGATGTTCTCTCATTTGTGGAAACTCCCTAGCTCGTCATGACGGGGAGAGACAACACGCATGCTTTTCTGTAGATCCCTAATATGGTTCCAATTTTTATCAATGGCACCTCCAACTTTTGCCTTGAAATCAAGTAATCGATGGATGCTCCTTTCTTTTTTTTTGGTCAGAGATGGATGCTCCTTTCCACCGTCAAATAGGTTGGGCTAGAAGTAAAAGGGTCACCCGTCTTTCACAAAATCACGAGTTTAGGAAGAGACATTTTTACTCACATTTTGATGAGGTGTGGTGACGGGCTTGCCAACCCGGAATCAGGATCGCTGGTACCGGTCTTCCCATTCCACCCATTTTTTCCATAGCACACATCCACTCTCATAAAGGAACAAGAATCATGTTAAATTAAAATTAGAATAACAATAGCATAGCCATAGAGATTGATTACAAATATGATTGAAAAAGTAATATGTCAAACTTTTCGGTTTGTGTTTAATATGATCCGCCCGTTAAAATTGTCTCTCACAAGATTGTCACCCCTTTTTCGTAAACCTTTAATTAAATATTACATATATCATTTTGCTAGGGGAATGAGCTATACAACAAACTTGTAAATGCAATTAAAAACCGTTTACCTCAACTCGAGACAATTTCTCCATGTCTTCCAGTCGCAGGCCGAATATCCTTGGCCTATTTCGAAATAGAAGAAGCCTGTTGCCTCCCAATAAAAGCAAAGTTACCCAACTGTGAGAAAATCACATTTAGAGAGAGACGGAGAAGAAACAGACACAGAAAACTGCCCCTAACGAGCAAAGCACACTTGAGCATAATGGCTACCAACCGCTAGACGAAATCGGCGGCAGCTGTCTATATTCCGCTGCTTCTCCCCTGCCAACAACTCCTTGGCCGCCTGCAAGGTCATCGACAAGTGCTGTCTCTCCAACGCCACTCACCGCCAATGCCTCGTCAAGGAACCCAAGCTCATAACTCTCCTCTCTCCTCGCCCTCACATCCTTCAGAACCTTGACGCCCGTGTGACCAACGACCACCTCTCCCTCTTGCTGGACCTCTGCTAACCTGACACTCTACAACTGCATATTGTCCCATGAGGCCCTCCCCGAGCCTGAGACTGCCGCGTGCATGGTGCAACTCCTTCATGCCCTCGCGCATTGCCACAGCCTGACCGTTGTTCACCGGGACATGAAGCCTGAGAACATGCTCTTCGATTCAAGGGACGTCGTGAAGCTGGCGGACTTCAGCTAGGTGGCCCAATTGCATGAGGGCAGGCCCGTGAAGGACGCTGTACTCCTCTGTGCCAGAAGTGCTGATGGGGAGGGAGTACGGCGAGCGCTGGAGCTGTGTTGTATGTGATGATCGTGGGGTGGCCGCCGTTCCAGGGCAAGTCGGCCCCAGAGATCTTCGAGGCAGTGCTGAGGGGGAACCTGAGGATCCTAGCGAGGGCCTCTAGGACAGTGTCAGTGGCCGCAAAAGACTTGTTGAGGAAGATGATTTGCAGGGATGTTTCCAGGAGGATTTCTGCAATGCAGGCCTCGAGTGAGTGCTTCCAAATTTTTGGGCTCTCATTTTCTTCATCCATTTGATTTCATTCAGCACAAAAATGTTCACAAAATATTCTAGTAGATTAAATGGTGTTGAAAGGTCTTTGCAGCGAAATACTTTGATTCTATATTGCCACATAAAAAGAATTGGAGAAAATTTCTTTTCTGAGTGAACCGAAAGTAAATTGGTTAGCTTCCTTTTCAATGTTTGACAAATTTAAGGAATGTCACGTTGCATTAACGTGTTAATCTCTCTAAGGTTGAGCAATCATCTTAATCTAGGGAATGATACTTTTTAATCTTTTTGTGCCTCACTTATGGTATTCCTTTTGCTCTGTTTTGGCTCTGTTTTTCTTGAGTAGGACATCCTTGGATCCTGAGTGGAAGGGAGACTGTGGACTCGCATGATCTGACCTAAAAACAGGTTTATGTATCTCTTAGATGCACGAAGAGACTGTCTCTGTCAAAAGTTGGATATAAACGTTGCCTATCAATTATGCCAATGATGTGAATAATTTCTTAAGAAAGAGAGAGATGACCAAGTTTGCATTGCATTTGTCTAATGCAACAGACTGCAGGTTCCTCGGATGAACATTGACTCCAATCACCCATCGAGCATTATTTTTGGTACGACTATGTAGTTGGTGAGTGGCCGCATGAGTCTGCCCCCACAAGTGACGGCATCTTCATCTTCCCCCCATAATTTCAGCAACTCTCCTGATGATTTACCAATTTAGTTATAAATTTTTTAATAATTGTCAATTTAGTTGTTCAGATCAATTTTGACTGAAAATCATTAACTTGACAATCTAATCAGCGCCAACCGTCTTGCGTGGCATGGCCAATGCTGATGTAAAAAAGAAAAAATCAGAAAATTAAAAAAATTCCAAAAATTATCCACATTAACGTCGGTCGTGCCACAAAGGATGATCAATACTGGCTAGCTGCCATGTCAATAATTTCTAGCAAAAATTGACCGGAAGGACTAAATTGACAAATCGTTAAAAGGTTTAGGATCGAATTGGTACAATTATTAGAGAATGACACGGTGCTTATCTTGTGTCTTGCAAGTTAGCAGTTAATGGAGTATTAATGTGACTATATTTCGAATTTGGGCAGGAATAAGACATGAGAAGTTAGATCACGAACTAAATAACATCTGTTTAAATGATCGCAAAAATTGTGGAGAGGTGGAAAAATTAGCTACTAGTGATAGCAATGTTGAAGTCAGAGTTTATTAAATTCTTGAGATGCATATGAATTATATGCAATAAACAAAAGGTTTTAGAAGTCAATTTTGCTGCTCTAACCCTACAGTTGTCTTTCCTTATACAAAAGTAAATAGTAGGGAGAAGAATATTAGAAGTGCCAAAAATTTTATACAGTGCTCACTTTAGTGCTAAATTTTTTTTGGCTAACTTAAGTACTAATTCGAAGAAAAAACGATCGCTTAAAAGCCAATTTCGGCTAAATTGATTATGTGGCATTTATAATAAAAAAATTTCACATGACTTGGCATATTTTTATAAAAAATCCAGTCCACGTGGATGTCTAAAATGATGTCGCACAATCTGATTAGCACTGAAGTGATCATTTTTTAATAATGATTGGCATGAAGTGATCAATTTGAATAAAATTTGGCACTTAAACGATCTCTATTTACAACTTTTAGACGGCGTTGTTTATGGGTTATATATTGACTGGGCTTGTCGGCGAGCCACGTAGGATTAAGAAATTAATACAATATGGCCACGTCGGATTTTCGACGACCCAAATCGCAGTTGGCATTTAAGTGATCGTTTTTGTAAAAAAATAGCACTTAAGTGATCCAAAAAAAAATTTGGCACTAAATTGAGCGCCGTATACAACTTTTGGTACTTCTAATGTTATTCTCCCAAAATAGTACAACTGAATCAAGGGGCACATGTAGCATTGGCCTCGCTCTATTCTTCATAAAAAGAAGTCATTGTGTCCTCTATTCAATTTTATAGAAGAACATACATCCACATAGAAATATGGCAAAAACTATATAAAGAAAAAAGAAATCCCAATCTTGAAGCCACAATACACGCTATTGCAAAATATGGTCTTTCTTAAAATGTTTAAATATTATATGACACTTTCATCTAACAACTTAAGCTCATAGTATTGGTCTTTCTTAAAATGTTTAAATATTATATGACACTTTCATCTACCAACTTAAGCTCATAGTATCAAAGCAGGAGGTTGCAAGTTCAAATCTTTCCAAATCCTTTGTTCGCCTTCCTTATTATATATTTTCACACTTAGTCTTAGGTCATAGTCCAGTTTACACATGCATAGTTTGTTTATGGAAAAATGGTCTAAAAAGTCATAAACATATTATACTGTAGTCATAAATTTTTTAATTATGCCAATTTAGTCATAAATCTTTTGATGATTTACCAATAAGACTTGAAAATATCTCGAAATTTATCAAATAGGAAAGTGAGAGAAAAAGGGAATAGAGCGAAATTTATGATTTACGTTTTAGGATGAGGCCAGTGAACGGAATGAAAATATCTCGAAATTTATCAGACAGGAAAGTGAGAGAAAAAGGGAAAAAAGAAAATATAATTAGCATACAGGAAAAAAAGAAAATATCTCGAAATTTATCAAACGTTTTAGAACTTATGCTCCTGTGATCTCTTCCCTTGCATTACTTCGCTTATCAATGTAATGTAATTAGCATGCTGTGAGGTCTAATTCGCAAAACACTACTCTTTCTACTGTATCTTCGCGTGCCAAACTATACTCTCCGCTCTCTCTCTTTTCAGCCAAATTCGATTTCTACTCGGCTTCTTTTCTCGCATTTTATGTGGCCAAAGGTCATAGTACAAGATACCTGTTAATTAGGCCTGGACCGGACAGATTTAAATGGGCCTCCAATTCTTGGATCATTGGGACGGGTAGGGAAGCAGGCAAAATTCTAGGGTCCGGACATATTAAAATGAGCACTGTGAATGTGCCAATACACTAATAGTTATTACTTGCCCGATATATATTTTCATGATAATATTTTTGTATCGGAAACCGTTATTAAAAATAGTAGTTCTTGTCTGAACATGAAACTTAGTGATTCAGATACATTAAAAACGCATTATACCGCCTATATTATCTTATATTGTAACTACAAAATCATGTTTTATCCTAATTACATTATTAGTAAAAGTCCACCCTTATTGTACCACATTTTTTACAAGTAACAATTCCGCAAACCCTTTTTTGTTCCACATACTGGTCCACACTCCAAGTAACCTAGGTCGAGCTTTTTTTTTTTTTTTTGTCTGTGCTACTCTAGCTCTCAACTCATTCTCAGACTTTTGTCCTGCCTCTTGCAGGGTATGAGAGTCGAAACTCATATCTGAAACTACACGTTCCCATTCTAGCTTGAAGTATTTGGATATTAGCGATCATTTACTTGACTTTTAGGGTAGATCCCAAGTGGCCCTTTTCCAACTTGGAATCATTCAGATGGATTCCGTCAAATTTGGAACAACATTTCCACAATGGATGGAGACACAAGTGGAGGACCACGGAATACCTCTCTCAAATGGCACCATTTTTGGGGGCTTTGCCCAGATAGTTAGCCTAACATGTCGCTTTTGTGGCTTGATTTCTCCCACAACTCCATCTCTGAACACTCTACCTTGGCCATCTGATACCAAGCGAAGTCGAGATAATGAAATTTGACTTTGCTTCAATTTGATTCTATCTTAAATTTGTGGTGCTTAATTTATTATTTTTATTCAATCGATTTTCAGGAAAAAATGTTGGACATGGTTGACCTTTTGAGACCTACTACCCATTTTGTTTATTTTTTTGGCCTTTTCTCTCTCTTTTAGGCTATCTCCAACTTTCATATGTTTTTCGTAATTTTCTTTCCTTTAAAGTGATTGCAAAAATAAGCAATGGCCATCTCCTAAATTGACGCTACCCGCATTTTTTATTTTTATTTTTGGCCTTATCTTTCTCTTCTGGGCTCACAAAAGATTGTAGAAATAATTTGATATGGAGCATTCTACAAACATATAACCATTGCAAAAATTTTGCAAGGCAGTAAAAATATGACTTCCTCAATAAGGTGTTTGCTTAAATGGTAACAGAGTTTGCTTTTCTCCTTGTCTCTTAGTTTCAAGTCTTGTTTTTTTTTTTGGTAATGTTTAGTTTCAAGTCTTGTTGTGAGCACTTTATCAAACAGGAAAGTGAGAGAAAAAGGGAAAAAAAAAAGAAAAGAAAAGAAAATATTGAGTGCCCGATTGCCCATCATACAGATTTACGCCTCCGTTTGCGTGATGCCAATCCGATCTTTTCTTTGGGGAGAGCCTCAACGCGGCTCATCACCCTACGCTTGATGACATTATAGGAATCGAGGCCAAGATCATGCCGCTCGTAGCCATCCTCTTTCACCCAGAAGAAGTAGACTTCCCGGGTTACGCTCCATCACCTCGTGATAGTACTCTTGCAGAATACCCTCCCTCATTACACTAATGCCGTACGGATAGAACGCCAGAGCAAATTCTTTTGGCATCTCAATGAATCGGAGAATCTTGAGGAGGGTGAGGCCGCGGATGACAACCAGTAATGATTGCCACTCCAAGTGCCTGCATCTGTGAATGACGAGACTCTGAAGGCAAGGCATGGCCTGGCCATTCACCGACACAAATCTCAGATTTTCCATATGGTTCAGACGCAAATCCTTGAGCTTCGGGAACCCTCCATCTACAATGTCCAATGTTTCCCCATCAAAAGCACCACTCAGTTGAAGCTCCACGAGATTGGGCAAATTCTGGAGCACAACTAGGGGGCTCGATTTCAATCTGCTCCGTCTCAAACGCACCTTGGCCAGATTGTTCAGTAGAGGAAGCCAATGAGGCAGCTTCTTTAGACATCCTCCGATATTTAGTGTAATATTCGGGTAATATTAAAAAAAAAAAGGCCAAAAAGTCAGAAAGTCAAAAGTTACTACAGTAACCTTGTTTTCTCATTTAAGCCACGAGCTGGCTCGGCCGAGACAGAGGAAGGAGAAGAAAGTAAAGGAGAGAAAGGGGAAGAAAAGGAAGAAGAAGAAAAAGAGGGAGGGCTCACGTCACCGGAGCCTCGCCAGCTCGGATCAACTTCATATCGCAACGTCCGGTAAGTATTCGCGCTCCTCGTTGGTTCAATCGGAATATTTTTCCGAGTTAGGGCTCAATTTCGGAATTATGTGTGATTTGAGCGGCGAAGTCCGATTTTTGAGTCGTTAAGCTGCGAATATTTATGGAATTGATAGTTTAGGGTGTCGTGGAGCCGTGGGATTTTACGGATCTTGATTTGGACTTGCGGTTTGCCGGATATGAATTTTTGAAGTTGTGTGTGCGCAGTGAACAGTGCGCGACCAGCTTGCTTTAGGCTAATTTTCATCGGTTTTCGGCTTGATTTTGGGACGGTCAAGTTGGGGTTCTTGTAGTACTCTGAGTGGGCTTTCTAATGACTATAAGCTCGCTTAAAACGGAGTTCGGTAGAGAAATTTATGGTACAAACAAGTTTCGCGTTTAAACTCCGCGTTGCTAACGGTTTGGATAATCGCTTTGGAAAAGCGATTTGTAGGCGCCTTTGAGTTGCCTTGTTAGCGTTTGAGCATCGTTTAGTCATTTCGTAGTTTTTACTTGGTTTTGATGTCGATTTTCGTTTAATTGTTAGGATTGTCATATCATCGGTTCGAGTGAGGGAGTTATTTGATATTTCAGGATTTCAGGTGAGTGGTACTATCTCTTCTTTGAATTTATAAATTCATATTTTGAAAGTGGTAAGGATTTGAGTAATCGTACGAGTTGTGAAAGAACATATTTATTGCACAAAAGTATGGATCGGGCATTTACTACTTTTTAATAGTTGAGAATGATTTGGAAATTGTTTTGGAAGTATATATTGTGAAAGGATACATATGTGTATTGCATTACGAACTAGTTTATGAAATGAGTTTGGAAATGATATGAGAGATGTTCTACAAAATGTATTTCTGGAGATTTGAGCCGTATTGTGAGAGTTATTTATTTGGGTTGTGAAATGTGTTATGGATTGAAATTCTGATATTGGATGATGATTGTTTGATGCTCAATATGACTGTGAACCCATTGAGGGGTTTTGGGGTATGCATACCGGGTTTAGGATATCCTTCTGGGCCGAGCCACCGGCTTTGTAGGTGGAGACCTTGCCAAGGGGGGGATCTTGGTAGCCTTGTCACATGGCTTTGTGTCGTGACCATTGTTTGATATTGAGCAATAGATTGGCCAATGGAATGGACCATCGGTTTGTGCTTTTGATGAGATTGATCAGTGGACTTGACCATTGATGTGTATGATGATTTAAATGAGTATTTTTCTGAATTGTATAAGCTTTGAGGAAATGAAACAACTCTTATATGACTCGATATGTATTTTATGTCTTGAGTTTGACTTCAAAGTTCTGGTAATGTTTTGTACATATGCATAGTGATTACTTTCGATCTACTTAGAAGAGATGTACTATTCACTGAGCTGTGGTTGCTCATCCCTCTATTTTCCCAATCTTTTCAGGTTCCTCGGCTAGCGGCCTTTAGTACGAGAGCGCTATCGTGGGGACGTTTGGGAGATAGATTTTTGGGTATGATTTTGGAGTTGCTTGTAAGGTTGTTGATAGTTAGTCAGGTTGGCTGAGTTCTTGATGTACATGTTCTTTTGGTGGATTACAGAAACTCTGATGTTGTAACCAACCCGTTGGTTTATCTGATATATATATGTGGTTTGAAATATATATATGTTGATAACAGGTTGTTGGTTATTGTTGAGGCTATGTCCTTCGTGTGGAAGGACAGCCGTGTCATCCCCTTTTTCTAGTTGTTTTTGGGGTGTGACATTTAGAGTCCGAAGGAGCAGGGGAGGTGAAGATAGTAAATCCAAATCAATAACTTCAGACTCACTTTCTGCAAACACCTCTAGCGATCGAAGATGGGTCATCTTCTCGAGGGAGTGACATAGTTCCTCTGCATCATCTTTCTTCAGGTCTTTTACACCCAGCCTCCTTAGTTGAACTAACTCTCCAATTTCTTGCATTGTATTCTTGCTTCGACCACCTCCAGCTTTTACGCAATACAATTTCTGCAGTGATGTTAGTGCTCCAATGCCCTGGGGAGCTGAAAATCCCTTTCTAGCTCTCAAGGTTAGAGAAACTGTGATTTCTGCATCACGATACACCAACAGATGCCGTAGTTTCTTGAGCTTGGTTATCTCCATAGGCAGCTCAGAGACCAATGTGTGTTTAAGATCCAGAGTCTCTAGATTTTGGAGTTCCCCAATTGACCGAGGAATGATGCTCACGTTGGTGCTTCTCAAACTTAGATACTTCAAGTGGAACAGAACTGGTATTTGTTGGGGGAACTTGTGAAGGCATGAACCTCTCAGATCTAACACCTTCAGCAGCTTGGAGACACTTGGGAAGAATTGCTCATCTGAGCTAGACGATTTTCCTAACTCAAAAGTGAGCAGAGAGCGTAGGCTGGGGAGATTTAGCTGGTTCAGTGCGTCGTTGCAGGTGTATTGGACTGATAGACGCCGGACTCTTTCGTGCAATTTTGTTTTCTGCTCAGATGCAAACGAAATAAAGTTTTCGTCTCTTAACTTAGAAACGATACTTTCACGCATTAGGTCATGTACCCTACAACTTCTTAGCCTTCCGTCTAAAGTTGTTCCTGCAATTTGCACCAAACTTCTGTTTATAAGTTCCTTCAGGTATATTTCAGCAACCTCCTCCTGTGTCATCCCTTCCCTTTCCTCAACAAATCCTTCTGCAATCCACAGACGGATGAGTCTCATACATTCAATCACATGATCCTCTGGAAATACTCCCAAGTACAAAAAGCAGCTTTTCAAGTTATAATCCAGATCATTGTAGCTCAAGCTGAGAATTTTCCTGAAATTTTGCATCAGGTCATTGATTTCTAGTTCTGTAGCAAGGCTACGAGAAATCCTTCCCCATTCCTGAACATCTTTTGCAAAGAGAAGACCACCAATTGTCACTATGGCAATTGGCAAACCCTCACATTTTTTCAAAATCTGTCGAGAATCGTTTCCTAGTTGAGGAGGACAGATATCCCCACGGAAGGCTTTCTTGCAGAATAAGAACCATGATTCTTCTGGAGATAAGGGCTTAAGTGTATAAACTTTTGATTGGTTGGACGAGATAGTAGCGACGTCAGCTATGCGAGTAGTGATTATTATTCGGCTATAGCAACTGCTTTTAGGCATTGCATTTTTTATACCTTCTAGTGCTTTTAATTTCCATACATCATCTAGAACGATGACGTATCTCTTTTGCTGTAGAAAGTCTTTCACTATCTTCTTGAGACTCGTGCTCTCCATGAATTCTATTCCCTGAGGGAGC
The DNA here is from genome assembly GCA_024733475.1 of Syzygium grande. Taxonomy (NCBI): domain Eukaryota; kingdom Viridiplantae; phylum Streptophyta; class Magnoliopsida; order Myrtales; family Myrtaceae; genus Syzygium; species Syzygium grande. Next base: position 8,806,734 of record JAMXDD010000005.1, on the reverse strand, counting down.
GGTTGCTGAATTTCTCCATGGAGTTGTGCAATCATGTCCCTCAAGATATTCTCAATCTTATAAGACTGTGAGACACTGATCCATGCATGGCTTTGGAAGTAGGCTTTTACTTGGTGATTGTGGTAGACTCTTCCCGCCAAAGTAGTCTTCCCAGAACCTCCCATCCCTAAGATTGATACAACTTCAAGTCCGGGTTCTCCGTCGACAAGCCACTTAATTAGCTCTTCTCTCGGCTTGTCAATCCCCACTAGGTCACCTTCCTCGACTAGAAAAGCATCATCCCCGAGGTCGTGTGATGAGGCACCTTTGGTGAACATGCTAGCACTTTGCTCTGTGCTATACGACTTGAAATGGTATCGCCGATGCCCTTCGCCAATGCTGATGACTCTTGACTTGATATAAGCTATTTTGGAGGAGAGATGATGGCGAGCTTTCATGTTCTTTATGGATGGCTTGATCTTGTGAAAGTAACTCATAACCCCATCTCCGTGATCTCTTGCCAAGTTGAACGTGAATTCATCTAGAATATCCCCCACATCGTATGCAACATCTCTGATTTGTTTCACCCAAACCTTCAACTCAGGGTCATCGTCTTGCAACGACCGGGCACTTGCTAGAAAGGCCTTCATGAGCTCAAATTCATTTTTCATGAATTCAATTTCTCCACGTACCCCTTTCAATAATTTTACCTCTTTCTCAATGAGCATAGCAAGCTTCCCAACTAGAAAGGTCACTGCGGATTCTGCCATTTCTCTTGCTCACTGATCTTGCGAGATCAAAACTCAGGCCAGAAGGAAATTGGGTATAGCAGTTTGATATTACCGTCTGAGACCAAGAGAAAGAATCCTTTGAATGAACATCCAAATGGTCTTGAGCTCATCTACTCGGCAAAGTCTTCCAATGACTTCTCAACTCCGATGGTACAGCACTGATTACGACACTAAGCAAACTGCCAAGTAAAGCCAGCTGCATTTCATTGGCCCCTAGTGGTAGATTTTTATGTTGCACTGCTGCATTAATGATTCCTACCAACAACAGCTATTGGTCATCCATGGACTTGGCAATTTGCTAAACGTGACTGGTCAACTCACGGCCCAGTCAACAATGGACGCGGCACAAAATATCTCACAAGGTAAATTTACGACCATACAGCTGCAGTAGTAACCTCGTACGAATTGGTAATTGGTAATTCTCTTGATCATCGTAGCAGTTCCGACCAAAATAAGGAGAACCGCATAAGCATTCCAGTTTAGGAGGTGGACTATTCGATCTCTTTATAATGCCCATCCCACTGAGGTACTATTTTATGAGATCTACACCACAAGAACTCGAGGATCGCTACGAATTTCACACAAGACCTGCCGAATTAGGCGCATTATAAAACACCTGTACATAATGGCGATAGGTGGAGATATTGCAAATCGATCGATTCGACCGAACTGATGCCACTACAATATGTGATCGGGTCTATTTTTTCTATTGGCTCGCCAATTAATTTGGAAAAGTTCCATACCACACACACAAACACACACGAGGAAGTGAATTGGACGAAGTCTTAATTGATTGAATGAGTAGTTTTCATGACCGCGGTGCAAGCCATCCGCTCAAAGTGACGGTGGTGGTGGTGAATACGTGATGTTCTTGTATCTGTTGGTAGGGTTGACCAACGGCGAAGGTGGCAACTACCTTGCGGCTAAGTAGTACCGACACCGACATCAACACACGACACGACACATTGACACGTTATTTTTCAAAAAATAGAAATTACTACACGTTGGGACATGTTGTATATTAAATATATATTTTATATATACATAATAAATTATTATTTTTATGATTATTTCAATCAAATTAATTTGATTCAAATCCATAAATAGATAAATAAAAAAAGAGTGTCGGACGAGTGTCGGTGTCCGACATGGAGGTCCCCGGAGAGTGTATGTGCTTCCTAGCCTCACGGGGACCCTGATCATGGCATGCTTGAGCTCGTATGAACCCGCAAAGGAAACTCTTCTTGCAGATTGCATTGATGCCCCCGGCAGGAGCTTCTCTTGGAGAGGCTTTGCCCGTGAACTTGGCAAGCAGAAGCAGCTCATATCGCGTTAGCCAAGCAACCGGCAAAGTAAAGCCAGCTGCATTTCGTTTGGCCCCAGTTTGCAGTTTTTTATATTGCACTATTGTATTGATGACTCTTGCTCGTGACTGGTCAACTCACAAACCAGTCAAGCGGGATTTGAGCGGGGGATTGGGGCGGGGCGTGGCGAGACTAACTGAGATGCACAACGCAAAAAGATGAAAACTATTATTAGATATTTCTCGTACTAATTAAACGCACACAGAGAACGTCCCAAGGTCAATTTTAGAGCATATAGCCATCGTAGTGACCACTTACAAATTGGTAATTCTCCTGACCATCGTAATTAACTTTCATCGGTTTAAACGAACATAAGAAAAGACCACAAAACCGATGAGAATTGCTACTCACAAGGAAAGTTACCAACCACGGATAGTCGAAATTGGTGTAAGAGTGTCAGGATTTGGAATTTCCATTGATCAATCCATCAAGCCAATTTATTAATCCCGCAAATAATTGTCCACCTCCTAACCCCGTGGAACCAAGACATCCAAGATAAAGCTTGTGCAACTTTTTCTTTTTTTGGTCTTAACATCAGCTTTCTATTATTAGCGGTGTGAAAACGAATCCGCTAACGGGGAAGCTTCCGCAACTTGAAAAGTCTCTATTGATGATTGGTGGCTGATTTGCAGGGTTAAAGAGTCAATAAGGGTGTTCCCATTGTTTTCTCGTGTTCTCATTGTCTTAGTGTGTTCAGACTATCTTTGGGGAAAAGTACCAAAAAAATCTTAAATCTGTTGCATTGGTACCAATTTAGTCATAAATTTATCAATTTGATCAATTTTATCATAATATTTTCACATTAGTACCAATTCAGTCCATCCGATCAATTTATGTCGGAAATCGCTGACGGGGACACTAGCGGTCCTACGTGGCACCGTTGGTGGCACCGCCGACACTAACGTGGATAAATTTTAATAATATTTTAATATTTTTTGAATTTCTTTTCCTTTTTTTCTTTCCTTTTTTACTTCTTTTTTTTTCTTCCTTCTTCCCCTGATCCGTGGCTGGTCGCTGGCCATGGACAGGCCACAGGCGAGGACGGCGCGGCCCTCACCGAAAAAAATTTAAAAAAATAATATTTTTTACTTGAAATTTTTACTTCCCATCTCCGATGGCACAACACTGATTGCGATAGCTTATGAAACTGCCAAGTCATGGCAGCTGCATCTCATTGGACCCCAGTGGCAAATTTCTATGTTGCTCTCCTGTTTCATTGATGATTCCAGCCGACAAGTGGGACTTGGCCGTTTGCTACTCTTGTGGCTAGTCAATTCACAATCCAATAAGTAGAAAACGCGGGATTTAGGTGGAAGGGGGTGAGACAAACGCCTTGTCGATGACTTTCGCGGAAACACACCGTGGAATTCTTCTCTGTTAACGCGGTTGCCTTCTCGCAACTACAGAAAACGACTTGTGGGATTAAGTATCCCAGGAAAAATCGTATCTCTGCTTTTTGGGAAAAAAAGTTTGACATTCTCAACGGGTTAAAATACTGATTTACTCCTCTAACTTTCGCTCCTTGTGTGATTAAGTTTTCGAACTTACAGAAATTGTTGAATCGAGTCTTTCCCTTATTGGCCATCGACTAGCTATTCCGTCAAATTGCTTAAAGTGGCATGGTGAGCGACCCCTGAACCCTTGCCAACCTGTTCCACCTAGGTTCTCCCGAATCAAAGTATTCACGGTCCCTGGAGGCACAGAGGATGGTAAACCTGATATGAGAAATGGATAAAGTACAAGTCCTATCATCTGATCCAGTTCAATGTTGTTGGATTGTCCAGTTTGAAGAAGCGTTTGAATTGATTTATGTGCCAGGCTTTGTGGGGGGTATTGATCCTTACCACATATCTTCTCTTAAGTAACTAAAATCAGTTATTAGATATCATATTTTGATCCGATATGGTTAGGGTAATCGATAGGCCCAAGTGAACAATTTAAGTCACCCCATAATCTTGGGAAATTGGAAAAATTTCACGTGTTGTAGTGCAGAGGCACTCTAATTTCCTAGGAGGACTATAATGCCCATCCCCCCGAGGGTTATCACACGAGCTCGGTGGGCATTTTGGATCCATTTGCACCACTAAAACTTGTGGATCGCAATGAATTTCATAAGAGCTACCAAATTGAATAGTTCGGATGGACACAAAGCATATACACAATTCATACAATAATTTTCGCATCTTATTGTGACATACGTTTAGAACCAATATGTTCGAAGTACCTAAAGTGGGTAATTAATCTAGAGACAATGCATAGTAACTCGTGCGCGAGGAGTTACGTAGCTGAAGTTATGTGAAAATGATGAGGTTTAGTTTTTTTTTTCTTACAATGGCCAAATTGTTTAAAAATCAATTACACATTTCAGATGATCTCTTGATAGACAGGCACATCACTTAGTCATCAAGATAGAAGAGTGCACTCCTGTCAAAGATTCCACTATTGCTTATGAATAATCTTTTATAGATATATAATTTGTGTACGCGTTACAATTTAATACTGAAATTAGTATTGTGAATGCGCTGCTTAATCCACTAAAGTCGTTCCTTTTTTACATGATTGTCTCCATGGTCCATGCCCACACACTCAACGATAAACAAGTTCAACATTAAGTATAGGAAATTTTGTTTAGTAAAGACATCATAGCATATAAAGAAGATGAAATGAACATCGGATTTGACATGTCGCAAAACACATGTACATCATGGCTGTAGGTGATATTGCAAATGGATCGATTCGACCAAACCTAATGCTACAATGATATATTATAGATCTTTTTATTGGCTGACCTCTTACCAGTTCATTCGGAAGAGTTCCATGCCACACACACACAAGCACGCACAGAGAGAAGACGATTGGACATGACCTAAATTTATTGAATGAGTGGTTTTCATGACCCCTCAGCGTGAGGCCATCAGGTCATCGACCTACAATGACGGTGGCGGTGATGAATATGTAATGTTATTTTACTTATCAATAGGGCTGACCATCGGCAGCAGCGGTGGCTGCCTCGCAGGGTTCCTGATCACGGGATGCTTGAGCTCGTAGGAACCCGCGAGGGAAACTCTCTGTGCGGACAGCATTGATGCCCTAGAAGGAGGTTCTCTTGGTAGCCCATGAATCAAGAGGCAAGCGAGCCATTGGCGAACCATGTGACCCATTTTAGACTGTTGCCCAATGCTTATAGTTCCATGCACAGAGCTAGCAGATATTATGTCGTAATTCTTTATATATAAGTTAGGTTAGCAACATGTGTTCGATCAAATTAATTGTTACATGCAGTGAGGGAAGATCAACGGTGAGACAAGAACTATAAGGTTAGACTCAGTCTCTAGAGCATATGTAATTTTTGACTGAGAGTACTTGATTGAGTCAAATTATCTGCATATTGACATTTGGTATCAAGAACTCGGACAAAAGAAAAAAGAAATCAGTTTACATTGGGGGATTGAAATGGGAACCATAATCTAACACCACGCGACAATTATAACGTTCATACTAACCAAAATCCAAGTTATATCGTTCGTCATAGAACTAGGAAAAACTAATATTGTGGATAACAGCTTAATGATGATGTTTTAATTTGGTGTGGCCGGTCTGTTAACTTTTGTCTTAGTTGGGTCACTTAAAATTTTGTTCGACCCTGCGAAAATTTAATTAAGACGTCATCCGAATACAGCCTTAGAGTCTGTGTTATTAAAATAAGTTTTGTTTCCCTTAATTACCATAAAGTTGGCCGGAAAATGCTAGACTTACGAGGAGTGATTTACAAAATTGATCTATTCGGCAATTTTTTAGATTGCATCTTTTAGATGGCGAAAGGTCCTTGAAACGCATCTTTAGTAAATCAGATTATAAACTTCTAAACATAGAAAATAGGAGGTGCATTTTTCTTCTTCTTTACCAAACAAATAATAAGCTGATTTTGCTAAGACAAGATAGTTCGGTGGTCTAACCTCTACATCGGGCACACTCTAGATTCAATTCCATTAAGGCATAACGAGAAGGTTCTTAAATAGACTCAATTTATGTCGAGCAACATGATCAAAAGCATTCATCGATATGATAATAGCTATTCATCATGTTGATTTATATAGCCGACTTATTATAGAAGTTCTACACTACCGATGGAGCCATAGCTACGGCTCATTTGAACTAGTTCGTTATAGCTGATTCACCACAATGCTAATAAAAGTAACACCTAGCATTATCTTACGTCATGGTACGGCCGAACCTACATTGCAGGCGAACTATGGCTTTTTGAAGTTGAGGAACGGCTGGAAATTTGAACTCGTATTACAATGGCTCCAAACTACTTGGAAGCAAGACATATATCACCAGACCAAACACCGTGCTAGGCTAAACAAATTAAAATAAATTCATACAATAAATGCAGAAAAATTAGAAATAAATGTAATGGCCACTAAAAAGATAATTAAAAAAAATAACAGCAGCAGCAGCAATGACGACAATAAAATAGCTCTGGAGAATGTGAGGGTAGTAAATTCAAAGGTAAAAATATTGAGAGGTTTTGACAAAAATATTGATAATGGAGGGAAATCATAAAGATATGATAAAGACCAAATTTATAAACAAAGATTTGATGCGAGATAATTCTTAAATTTGATTCATAAAATTTGATTACAAAATTATAATGAAATGACATAGAATTAAACTAATCGATACAATCGAAATTTGAAAATATAAACTGCAAATTGAAAATTACAAGAAAACAAACGAATTGAAAAACTTACATCCAAGGATTTTTTGAGACTTAATATAGGAAATTGAAAGGGAATTGGGGTAGCGTTTACAAAGGAATATTAGGGAAGAACTACAAATGAGCACTCATGAGAGAACTCTTTATCTATCAATTAAACGTACTCATATGAACCAGAAGATTGCCAAATAGCCCAACTCTAGTCACTATGTCCGAGTTACTAGCTCCACGAGTTGAACATACTAGGAAAAAGGAAAGATTGCAGCACAAGTGTGGTGGAGAAAGGGACAGACAAGGTTGCTTTGTTCTTTCTCGTGATTATGGTCCGCGATCAATGACGGACCCAGGGAACTGGCAGTGGCCAACATATTATTGTGATCTACGAAACGTCACATAAAACCCCCAAAATCTAACGGATCCCAAAAAAGGCGCATCTCCCTTTCCTGGATGACATTATAGGAATCGAGGCTAAGATCATATCGCTCCCAGTGATCCTCTTCCCACCAATTGAAGTATACTTCTGGGATGCGTTGCATCACCTCCTCAAAGTGCTCTGGTGGAATACCATTCCTCATACTGCTACAGCTGTACGGATAGGGTGCAAGAGCAAACTCTTCTGGCATGTCATAGAATTGGAGATGCTTGAGGTTGGCGAGGGTGAGGCCACGGAGGACCACCAGTAATGATTGCCAGTCCAAGTCCCTGCATCCGTGAATGGAGAGACTGTGAAGGCAAGGCATTGCCTGACTCTCCATCGATACAAATTCCAGATTTTCCAGCTTGATGAGCCACAAATCCTTGAGCTTTGGGAACCCACCATCTCCGAAATCCAATGTCTTCCCATCAAAGGCATTATTCAGTTCAAGCTCCACCAGATTGGGCAAATTCTGGAGAGCAACTAGGGGGCTAGATTTCAATCTGCTCCATCCCAAACGCACTCTGGCCAAATTGTTCAGCAGAGGAAGCCAATGAGGCAGCTTCTCTAGACATCCTTCAATATATAGAACCTGAAGGAGGGGGGGAGGTGAAGATAGGAAATCCAAATCAATAACTTCAAACTCACTTTTTGTAGCCACATCTAGTGATCGAAGGTTGGTCATCTTCTCGAGGGATTGGCATAGTTCCTTTGCATCATCTTTTTTCAGGTCCCATACACCCACCCTCCTTAGTTGACTTAATTCTCCCAGCTCTCGTATTGTATTCTTGCTCTGACCACCTCTAGCTTTTACACAGGACAGTTTCTGCAGTGATGCCAGCGCTCCAATGCCATCGGGAGCTGAAAATCCCTGTCTAACACCAAAGGGTACAGAAGTTGTGATTTCTGCATAACGGTACACCAACAGATGTCGTAGTTTCTTGAGCTTGGTTATCTCCATAGGCAGCTCAGAGACCAATGTGTGTTTAAGATCCAGAGTCTCTAGATTTTGGAGTTCCCTAATTGACCGAGGAATGATGCTCACGTTGGTGCTTCTCAAACTTAGATACTTCAAGTGGAACAGAACTGATATTTGTTGGGGGAACTTGTGAAGGGATGAACCTCTCAGATCTAACACCCTCAACAGCTTACAGCCATTTGGGAAGAATTGGTCGTCTGAGCTAGACAATATTCTCGACTCAAACATCAGCAGAGAGCGTAGGCGGAAAAGATTTAGCTGCTTCAGTGCCTCGTTGCTGGTGTTTTGGACTGACAGACGCCGGACTCTTCCCTGCAATTCTGTTTTATGCTCAGATGCAAATGAAACAAAGTTTTCATCCCTTAACTTAGAAAGGATATTTTCACGCATTAAGTCATGTACCCTGCAACTTTTTAGCCTTCCGTATGAAGTTGTTTCTGCAATTTGCACCAAACTTCTGTTTATAAGCTCCTTCAGATATCTTTCAGCAACCTCCTCCAGTGTCATCCCTTCTCTTTCCTCAACAAATCCTTCTGCTATCCACAGACGAATGAGTCTCATACACTCAATCACATGATCCTCTGGAAACACTCCCAAGTACAAAAAGCAGCTTTTTAAGTTATAATCCAAATCATGGTAGCTCAAGCTGAGAATTTTCCTAAAATTTTGCAACTTGTCATTGCTTTCTAATTCTGCAGCAAGGCTGCGAGAAATCATCTCCCATTCCTGAATATTAGACTTATCTTTTGCAAAGAGAAGACCGCCAATTGCCACTATGGCAAGTGGCAAACCCTCACATTTTTTCAAAATCTGTTGAGAAAGGTGTTCTAAGTGAGGAGGACAGGATTTCCCTTGGAAGGCTTTCTTGCAAAATAAGAACCATGATTCTTCTGGAGACAAGGGCTTCAGGGTATAAACTTTTGATTGGTCGGATGAGCCCGTAGCAATGTCAGCTATGCGAGTGGTGACTATTATTCGGCTACTGCAGCCGCTATTACGCATTGCGTTTTTTATAGTTTCTAGTGCTTCCAAGTTCCATATATCATCAAGGACAATGACGTACCTCTTTTGTTGCAGAAAGTTCTTCACTATCTGCTTGAGCCTCACGCTATTCATCGATTCTATTCCTTGAGGGGCCGGTTGCTGAATTTCTCCATGAAGTTGTTCAATCATGTCCCTCAAAATATCCTGAATCTTATAAGACTGTGAAACACTGATCCAAGCATGGCTTTGGAAGTATGCTTTTACTTGGTGATTGTCGTAGACTCTTTTTGCCAAAGTGGTCTTCCCTGATCCACCCATCCCTAAGATTGACACAACTTCAAGTTCGGGTTCTCCATCAACAAGCCACTTAATAAGCTCTTCTCTTGGCTTGTCAATCCCCACCAGTTCACCTTCCTCAACAAGAAAAGCATCCTCCCTGATGTAGTGCCATGAGGTGCCTCTGGTGGATGTGCTAGCAGTTTGCTCTGTGCAATATGAATTGAAGTGGTATCGCCGATGCCCTTCACCGATGCTGCTAACTCTTGACTTGATATCTGTTATTTTGGAGGAGAGATGATGGCGTGCTTTCAAGTTCTTTATGGATGGCTTGATCTTGTGAAAGTACCGCATGACCCCATCTCCGTGATCTCTTGCCAAGCTGAGCGTGAATTCATCCAGAATATCCTCCACATCGTATGCAACATCTCTGACCTGTTTCACCCATACCTTCAACTCAGGGTCATCTTCTTTCGACGACTCGGCACGTTCTAAGAAAGCCTTCATGCGCTCAAATTCATCTTTGATGAGTTCAATTTCTCCACCTACCCCTTTCAATAGTTTCACCTCTTTCTCAACGAACATAGCAAGCTTCGCAACCAAAGAGGACACTGCTGTGAATTCTGCCATTTCTCTTGCTCACTGATCTCGCGAGATCAAAACTTGGTCAAGAAGGAACTAGGGTATAGCGGTTTGCGCGTACCGTCTGAAACCAAAAGAAAGAATCCTTTGAATGACCATCCAATTGGGCTTTGAGCTCATCTATTCGGCGAAGTCTTTCAATGACTTCTCGACTCCGATGGTCCAACACGGATTGAGATAGCTTGTCAAACTGCCAAGTAAAGCCAGCTGCATTTCATTGGAACCCCAGTGGCAGAATTTTTTATTGCTCTCCTGTTTCATAGATGATTCCAGCCGACAAATGGGACTTTGCAATTTGCTGCTGTTGTGACTGGTCAACTCACACGTCGACTATTCCGTCAAATTGCTTAAAGTGGCACAGTGAACGATCCCTGAAGCCTTGCCGCCCTGCTTCGCCTAGGTACCTCCGGATCAGCCTAATCATGGTTCGTGGAGGCACGGAGGATGGCGAACTTGAGATGAGAAATGGATAAAGCAGATGTCCTAATCATCTGACCCAAATCCATGTTGTTGGGTTGTCCAGTTTGAACAAGTGTTAGAACCGATTTATGTGCCAGATCTACTTTGTTGGGGGGCAATGATCCTTATCACATATCTCCTCCTAAGTAATTAAAATAAGCTATTAAATATCATATTTTTATCCGATTTGGTTAGGGTAATCAATAGGCCCAAGTGATCAATTTTAAGTCACCCCTTAACCTTGGGAAATTTGAGAAAGTTCAAATATATTACAGTGCAGAGGCATTCTAGTTTAAAAGGAGGACTTTATCAGGCACTCATTATAATGCCCATCCCACTGAGCTATTATTACAAGAGCTCGGTACCTGCAATTTGGATCTATTTGCACCCCTAAAACTTGTCCATCGCGATGAATTTAACACGAGGCCCATCAAATTTATTAGTATCGATAAAAACAAGGCATCTTACTGCGACGCTTGGGACTGATGTATCTAAAGTACCTAAATGAATACTTAATCTAGAGATGATGCATGGTAACTCGTTTGGAGTTACTTCACTGAAGGTTGAGTCTTTTTTTTAAGAAAACCTCCTAATAAGGTACAAGTTAAAATTATACACAGTCAATGCATTTTGAATTGGTATTCCATCTTGATCAATAAGAACAACTTGATTGTACGTAGGTATCGGCGTTGACTTCGAATCTTTTTTATTGCACATATATTCGTCGAAATGCCCGTATCTATTGTTAGGATGTATTTTAAGTGTTGCCTAAAAAAATGGATAAAGTCGTACTCGAATAATAAAGATCGTGTTATTTCGCTAGTTTCCAAATGAAGCATTATTAGTCAAATTTCACGTTTTAGGATGCGGCCAAGGATCGAATTCGAAAATATCCCGAAATTTATCGAACAGGAAAACGGGAGAAAAAAAAGGGAAAAAGAAAAAGAGAAGAAAAGAAAATATTGGGCAAAAGTACACCACAAGTGCCATAACTTGTGTACGGCGATCACTTTGGTGCCAAAATCGGATAAAAAAGATCACTTTAGTGCCATTTTGGCCGGAAATCCGACATGACATTTTTATTAATTTTTTTGTCGGCGTGACTGGGAGAGGCTGAGTCAACATGTCTGATCGGCATTTTTATTTTAAATAATTTTTTTTTTTTTTCAAGCGTGTCTGATCAATATTTTTAATTTTAACTATTTTTTTCTTTTTTTTTCTTCTTTCCTTTTTCTTTTCTTTTCCTTTTTTTTTTCCCTCGCCGGCCGGCCACCGGCGAAGCCCGGGAAGGGCTGGGCGAGGGCGGCCTTGCCCATGGCCGGCGAGGGGCGGCCGACCCTCGCCGGCGACGGGCAAGGCCGGCCCTCGCCGGCCAAGGCGAGTCGCCCCGCCGGTCCGGCGGGCGACCCTCGCCGGCGCCGGGCGAGGGTCGCCCACGCCCGACCAGCGAGGGCGACCGCCGGGTCGGCGGGGCCGGCCCGGCTCGCCGCCGGGCGAGGGTCGGCCGCCCCGCCGGCCATGGGCAGGCCGCCCTCGCCCAGCCCTTCCCGGGCTTCGCCGCTGGTGGCCGATTTAGGGAGGGAGAAAAAAAGAAAAGAAAAGAAAAAGGAAAGAAGAAAAAAAAAAAAAAAAAAAATAGTTAAAATTAAAAATATTGACTGGCACGCTGAAAAAAAAATTATTTAAAATAAAAATGCTGATCAGACATGTTGACTCAGCCTCCGCCAACAGTCACGCCGGCGTAAAAATTAATAAAAAATGCCACGTCGGATTTCCGGCCAAAATGGCACTAAAGTGATCTTTTTTCTCCGATTTTGGCACCAAAGTGATTCAAAAAAAAGTTATGGCACCAAAGTGATCGCCGTACACAAGTTATGGCACTTGTGGTGTACTTTTGCCGAAAATATTGAGTGCCCAACTGCCTACGGTACAGATTTACGCCTCCGTTTGCGTGTAGGCCCATCCGTCCTTTTCTTCATCTCTCTCAATCTCTCTTTGTTGACTCTGGCGACTGGCAGGGGCCAGTAACATCACTACTATGATTTACGATACTTGAGGAAGAACCTTAATGCGGCTCATCACCCAACCCTCGATGACATTATAGGAATCGAGGCTAAGATCATGTACCTCCCAGTGATCGTCTTTCCACCAAATGAAGCCAACTTCTAGGTTACGTTCCATTACCTCCTCATAGTACTCTTGCAAAATGCCCTCCCTCATTCTGGTACTACTGTACGGATAGAAGGCCAGAGCAAATTCTTCTGGCATTTCACCGATTCGGAGACTCTTGAGGAGGGTGAGGCCGCAGATGACAACCAGTAATGATTGCCAGTCCAAGTGCCTGCATCTACCAATGACGACACTCTGGAGGCAAGGCATTCCCTGGCCATTCATCCGCACAAACCTCAGATTTTCCAGACGGGCGAGACACAATTTCTTGAGCTTCGGGAACCCTTTATCTCCAATATCCAATGTTTCCCCATCAAAGGCATTAGTTAGATCAAGCTCCTCGAGATTGGGCATGTCACACCCCGAACACAACCAAAACGGGATCGTAACACGGCCATCCTTTCACCCAAAGGACGTAGCCTAAACTTAAACAAAATCCGAGAACATCAGAGCTTTCTAAAATCATCAAAAGATATATACAACATACCCAAAATCCCACAATCAAAAAAAAGTAATCCTCCGACTAGCGCTTGCTCACGTCCTATTTATGCGGCCAGCGAAGAACCCGAAAGGTATATAAGATAAGGGGTGAGCTACCACGGCTCGATGAGTAACATATTTCTTCTAAGTGGATCGAACAATTACTATGCAATAGTATCACAATTATCTCAACCCATAACTCCAACTTAATGTACAATATAGCCAAAATATCTCAAATGTATTATAACTTTTCAATAAAAGCCCTCCGTATCAGATTACGCAATAAAAACTCATTTAACCACAATAGTCAATCATCAATGGTCTATCCATTGAATAATCTCATTTCATAACACGTTGATGGTTTATCCATCAACCACTCTCATGCTCGTTATCAAACTATGGTCAAGTTTAACGCCGTGACAAAGGCGACTAAGTTTACCCCTCTTGGCAAGGTCTACCACCTATTATAAGCCGGCGGTTCGGCCCGGAAGAATATCCCGACAAAGATGCATACTCCCCCTCAACGGGTTCTCAACATAGTAATCTGAGCAGCAGCAACTAATAACTCAATCCAGAAATTCATAATCAACACCAATAAATCCATTTCACAAAACAGTTCGCAACAAGAATAGCCCTTGGCTAATCCTCTTCACAAAACATTTAACATAAGCATTCACAAAAGCTTCATTTCAATAATGTGATAAGACTTTTCAACTCATTTCACAATCGACAAAAGTAGTAAATGATCGATCCAATTTATGCAGAAAACACTCCACTGTATTAAAAATTATATCTCATTATCAAAATATGAATTTGTAAATTCATAGAAGATATAATGTCCCTCACCTGATAATCCACAACTAACTCATAAGTGCTACTCGAGCCGATGGTTCCAAAATCCTATCAAACATACGGAAAACGAATTAAAACCGAGTAATACTTTCCCCTAACGCGACTCGAATAAGTTAAGGCTAACTAGCCAATAATCCGACACCCACGTGCCCACAACGGCTTGCTCAATGGAAAAAATCTAATATTAATCACAACGAACAACTCATGGCGCCCAAATTTCCACTCGCCATAAATTCCTCCACGGACTCCGTTTTGCGCGCTCTTATAGTCAAAACGAAGCTCATCTAGCATACTATGGATGTCCCAACACAGCCAACCCAAACAACAACCCAAAAACGACAATAAAAGCCCTGGAAGGTACTGTTCACGAAATTCCAGCTTACGCACTCAACTTGAAAATTTGATTCTGAACAAACCGTAACTCCGAATTGATATCCGTCAAAACGCACAGCCCCACAACACCATAATCTTTCATTTTCATGGATATTTGAGACTTGACAACCCAAAAATTTGGACTACGCAGCTTAAATCCACATAACTCTTATTTCCGAGCCCTAATCAAAAAATTATTCCGATAGGACTAACGAGGGCTGCGAGTACTTACTAGTCGTTGCGTTACTTAGTCGGAACGGCTCGGCGAGGACCATACACGCAAACCCTCCCTTCTCTTCTTCCCTTTCTCCTCTCCTTTTCCTTTTCTTCTTTCCTGTTTTTCTTCTTCTGTTTCCCGACCAACCCCTTCCTCCTTTTATCTTCACTTTTTTTTTTTTTCTTTTCTTTTCTTTTTTTTTTCAGCCTAAACTTTTGACCTGGTCAAAAGAAGAGCAATATTACATTCTACCCTCCTTAAAAAATTTTCGTCCTCGAAATTTAGCCTTACCTTAACTTTCAAACAAATGAGGGTATTTGTTTCTTGCTTCCTCCTCAAGCTCCCATGTGGCCTCTCTCTCAGTATGATTTTGCCATTGAATTTTCACGTAAGGGATTGTACGTCGCCGCAGCACTTGCTCCTTCTTATCCACAATGCGAATAGGCCGTTCTTCATATGTCAGGTTTTCCCTTAACTTCAAAGGAGTGAAATCCAATACGTGTTCAGGATTTGGCACATATTTTCGCAATAAAGATACATGGAACACATTATGAACTCCAGATAACGCTGGTGGCAAAGCCAGTTTATAAGCAACTTCACCAATCTTCTCCAATATCAAGAACGGTCCCACATATCTTGGACTTAGTTTCCCGCGAGTGCCAAATCTCATAACGCCCTTCATAGGTGAAACCTTTAGGAACACGTGATCCCCCACATCAAATTCTATCTTGCGTCTTTTAAGGTCTGCATAGCTTTTCTGACGACTTTGAGCTGTTTTCAGTCGCTCTCGAATCAACCTGACTTTTTCTTCTGATTGTTGTATAAATTCAGGGCCAGTCAACCTCTTCTCACCAACATCGTCCCAACAAATCGGACTTCTACATTTCCGACCATACAATTGCTTCAAAAGGTGCCATCTTAATACTGGAATGGTAGCTGTTATTATAGGAGAATTCTGCCAAGTGCAGATGGTCATCCCATGAACCACCAAAGTTAATAGCACAGGATCGTAGCATATCCTCTAACGTCCGAATACCCTCTCTCGATTGCCCGTCATGCGTGGATGAAAAGCCGTCTCGAAGTTGAGCTTAGTACCCAACGCCTCTTGTAAGCTCTTCCAGAAGTTGGATACAAACCTAGGATCTCGATCAGAAACTATGCTCACTGGAACCCCATGAAGTCGCACTATCTCATTGACGTATCGCTTAGCCATATCTTCAAGTGAAAGGCCAAATCGATACGACAAAAAGTGTGCCGATTTAGTCAACGATCGACAATCACCCATATAGCATTCTTACCGCTTGGCGTTCTCGGTAGACCGACGATGAAGTCCATGGTAATATGCTCCCATTTCCACTTAGGTATCTCAAGTGGATGTAGTTGTCCGCCTGGTTTCTGATGTTCAATCTTTACTTGCTGACAAACCAGGCATTGATCGACAAACTTTACAATGTCCTTCTTCATGTTGACCCACCAGAAGTGTCCTCTCAAATCTCTATACATCTTAGTACTTCCTGGATGAATCGAGTATTTGGTGCTATGAGCTTCCTGTAATATTTCCTTTTTCAACTCAGGATCATCCAGAAACACATAGCCGACCACGAAACCTCAATGACCCATCTACATGAATACTAAAATCCGACTGTCTCCCAGCTTCTACGCCTTCTCTAATCTTTCCAAATTGAGAATCATCATTACATTTAGCCTTAATTTTGTCGATCAATGTCGGTTGTACTCAAGATTAGCTATTTGAGCACCCAATTGATGCACCAACACCTCCAAATCTAGCTTCCTCATATCCTCAAGGATAGACTGCTGAGAAGTGAGCAACATTGCCATGTTTCCAGAAAATTTACGACTTAAGGCATCCGCTACTACATTTGCCTTACCTGGGTGATAATTGATGGATAAGTCATAATCCTTCAAGAGTTCTAACCATCTCCTCTGCCTCATGTTCAATTCTTTTTGGAAAGTAAAGATGTACTTCAAACTCTTGTGATCAGTAAAGACCTCACATTTCTCACCATACAAGTAGTGTCGCCATATTTTCAAAGCAAATACAACTGCTGCCAATTCAAGATCATGAGTGGGGTAGTTCTTTTCGTGTGTCTTCAACTGTCTAGAAGCATAGGCCACCACTTTATTGTCCTGCATAAGAACGCACCCTAAACCTTCTTTAGACGCGTCACAATAAATTGTGAAGCCACTGGTCCCTGAAGGTAAGGTTAATATGGGAGCCGTCACTAGCCGCCTTTTCAATTCTTGAAAACTGCGCTCACACTGATCAGACCATACAAACTTAACTCTCTTTTGAGTTAGGCGAGTAAGTGGACTAGCTATTTTGGAGAATCCCTCCACAAATCTCCTATAATAGCCAATTAGCCCAAGAAAACTTTTCACTTCTGTTACATTTATAGGGCGATTCCACTGAACAACCGCTTCAACTTTCTTTGGGTCAACTGCGATGCCATTCTTCGAGATAACATGACCCAAGAACTCAATATGATCAAGCCAGAAAGCACACTTACTGAATTTAGCAAATAATTTTTGCTCGCGCAAGATCTGTAAGACAAGCTTTAAGTGTTGTTCGTGCTCCTCCAAACTCCTCGAGTACACCAGGATATCATCAATAAACACCACAATGAATTGGTCGAGGTAATGTTTGAATACCCTGTTCATCAAATTCATAAAAGCAGCAGGCGCATTTGTCAATCCAAAAGGCATGACAAGAAATTCGTAATGCCCATACCTCGTCCTAAAAGCAGTTTTAGATACATCATCTGCTTTAATCTTCAATTGATGATATCCAGAACGAAGGTCGATCTTAGAAAATACCCGAGCTCCCTGAAGTTGATCAAACAAATCATCAATTCGTGGCAAAGGATATTTATTCTTGATCGTTACCTTGTTGAGTTCACGGTAATCTATACAAAGCCGCATGCTACCGTCCTTCTTTTTCACAAATAGGACCGGAGCTCCCCAAGGCGAGACACTAGGCCTAATAAAGCCCTTATCCAATAATTCCTGTAGTTGTGTTTTCAATTCTTTTAATTCAGATGGTGCCATCCGATATGGTGCCTTCGAGATAGGTCCCGTACCAGGCATCAGATCAATAGAGAACTCAATCTCTCTATCAGGTGGCAAGCCGAGCAAATCCTCAGGAAATACATCAGGAAATTCTCTAACAATCGGAACATCTTCCATCTTCACAACTTCTTTACTAGTGTCTTTTACGCAAGCTAAATTTCCATAACCACCTTTCCTTAGAAGCTTCCTCGCTTGCATTGCTGATATTAATCTTGGAAAAGTACCCTTACAACTTCCCACAAAAGAGAATTCGGGCTCATTTGGAAGTCGAAAGGTAACTTTCTTTGAATGACAATCAACAGTAGTATGATATGTTGATAGCCAATCCATTCCTAAAATAACATCAAAATCTCGGATATTCATCAACATCAAATCTCCAAGGCATTTGAACATTATCGACCAGAAGCATACATCGCTTAAATACACGGTCCACAATAACAAAGTCACCCGTAGGGGTCTCAATACGCAATTCATATTCAAGAGGAACAAGTAGCACATCAAGTTTCTTTGCGAATTCCGTAGAAATGAAAGAATGCGTTGCACCAGGGTCAAACAATGCATAAGCGTTTTGCGAGGTAATGGAGATATTACCTGCAACTACTGTGTTAGATGCTGCCGCATCCTCTTCCGTCATCGTATAAACCTTCCCTGTCGCCCTCTGTCTTGGCTGATTCTCCTGGGGCGTACCAACTGAGGGAACATCCTTCCTCATAGAACAAAAGCGAGCTATATGACCAGGCTATCCACATACGAAGCATAATCTACTACCTGCTGGAGCATTTCTCTGCATTGGACAATTCTGCCGCATGTGTCCCATTTTCCCACATAGAAAACAAGTTCCCCGCTTCCAATAGCATTGGCCACTGTGATATTTCCCACAAGTAACGCAAGCACCCTGAACAGTTTGACTCTTCCCCCTTTCAAATCTTTGGTACTTCTTTGTTTGTTGCTATCACGAATATGGATCTCTTGGAAATTAGTGAACTTCGGCTTCTTGGGCTGAGGAATACCTTGGGTGCCACTCTCCATGATCTCTTGTTCAATCTTAATTGCTCGCTCCAGGACATCCTCATAAGTGGTGAGTAAAAGAGATGTGAGTGTAAAACGAATCTCAGGTCGAAGTCCTCTCAAAAAATGTTCAGCTTTCTCCTTCTCATTTGCCATAAAATGCCCCGCAAACCTACTCATTTGATTGAAGCGACCTGCATAGTCTAAAACAGAAGAATCACCTTAGCGATATATGCAGAAAATCGCCTTTCATCTTTGCTTGGAAGGATTGTGGAAAGAACTGGGCGTTGAACGCTTCTTTGAAGTACTTCCAAGAAATAATAGCATCTTCATCTCCAAGAGTGGACCTCTTTCCTTCCCACCAATACTCAGCTTCACCTTCCAAATATTGGGTGGCAAAGTCCACCTTCTTATCATTCGGAACTTCTTCAACTCTGAATATTCCCTCTATCTTCCTAATCCATCGCTCAGCTGCAAGAGGATCAGTTTTCCCATCATAAGTGGGTGGCTTTGACTTTCTAAATTGGGCAAAGGTGTAGCCTCTGCCACTCCCAGGTTCACCAGCTTCAA
This sequence comes from Syzygium grande, assembly GCA_024733475.1. Taxonomy (NCBI): domain Eukaryota; kingdom Viridiplantae; phylum Streptophyta; class Magnoliopsida; order Myrtales; family Myrtaceae; genus Syzygium; species Syzygium grande. The sequence continues at coordinate 8,787,370 of JAMXDD010000005.1, read as the reverse complement.
CTACAACGTCTTGAGCCCTAGGCTGTTGACTTTCCCTTCTTGTTTCTTGCGAGTCTACTCCTTCGTCATCTCGCCTTCTTGTCGGAAACCTTACTCTCGGACCTCGAGGCACATCTCTCGAGTCAAAGGTAATGGCTCTCTTTCCCTTATTATTCTTACGGAAAGAGATGAGCGGCTCAGTCGAAACTCATGATTACCTAAATCCAAAAATCAAGAATACACCTTAGTATCTACTAACGCATTAAAGTCTATCACACAATCTCACAACGTCCCACCCAAAAATCATAACCTACGCTCGATACCAACAAATGTCACACCCCCGAACACAACCAAAACGGGATCGTAACACGGCCATCCTTTCACCCAAAGGACGTAGCCTAAACTTAAACAAAATCCGAAAACATCAGAGCTTTCTAAAATCATCAAAAAGATATATACAACATACCCAAAATCCCACAATAAAAAAAGTAATCCTCCGACTAGCGCTTGCTCACGTCCTATTTGCGGCCAGCAGAAGAACCTGAAAGGTATATAAGATAAGGGGTGAGCTACCACGGCTCAGTGAGTAACATATTTCTTCTAAGTGGATCGAACAATTACTATGCAATAGTATCACAATTATCACAACCCATAACTCCAACTTAATGTACAATATAGCCAAAATATCTCAAATGTATAATAACTTTTCAATAAAAGCCCTCCGTATCAGATTACGCAATAAAAACTCATTTAACCACAATAGTCAATCATCAATGGTCTATCCATTGAATAATCTCATTTCATAACACGTTGATGGTTTATCCATCAACCACTCTCATGCTCGTTATCAAACTATGGTCAAGTTTAACGCCGTGACAAAGGCGACCAAGTTTACCCTCTTGGCAAGGTCTACCACCTATTATAAGCCGGCGGTTCGGCCCAGAAGGATATCCTGACAGTATGCATACTCCCCCCTCAACGGGTTCTCAACATAAATGTCTGAGCAGCAGCAACTAATAACTCAATCCAGAAATTCATAATCAACACCAATAAATCCATTTCACAAAACAGTTCGCAACAAGAATAGCCCTTGGCTAATCCTCTTCACAAAACATTTAACATAAGCATTCACAAAAGCTTCATTTCAATAATGTGATAAGACTTTTCAACTCATTTCACAATCGACAAAAGTAGTAAATGATCGATCCAATTTATGCAGAAAACATGCTCCACTGTATTAAAAATTATATCTCATTATCAAAATATGAATTTGTAAATTCATAGAAGATATAATGTCCCTCACCTGATAATCCACAACTAACCCATAAGTGCTACTCGAGCCGATGGTTCCAAAATCCTATCAAACATACGGAAAACGAATTAAAACCGAGTAATACTTTCCCCTAACGCGCGACTCGAATAAGTTAAGGCTAACTAGCCAATAATCCGACACCCACGTGCCCACAACGGCTTGCTCAATGGAAAAAAATCTAATATTAATCACAACGAACAACTTCGCATGGCAAAATTTCCACTCACCATAAATTCCTCCACGGACTCCGTTTTGCGCGCTCTTATAGTCAAAACGAAGCTCATCTAGCATACTATGGATGTCCCAACACAGCCAACCCAAACAACAACCCAAAAACGACAATAAAAGCCCTGGAAGGTACTGTTCACGAAATTCCAGCTTACGCACTCAACTTGAAAATTTGATTCTGAACAAACCGTAACTCCGAATTGATATCCGTCAAAACGCACAGCCCCACAACACCATAATCTTTCATTTTCATGGATATTTGAGACTTGACAACCCAAAAATTTGGACTACGCAGCTTAAATCCACATAACTCTTATTTCCGAGCCCTAATCAAAAAAATTATTCCGATAGGACTAACGAGGGCTGCGAGTACTTACTAGTCGTTGCGTTACTTAGTCGGAACGGCTCGGCGGACCCCTTCACGCGCAAACCCTCCCTTCTCTTCTTCCCTTTCTCCTCTCCTTTTCCTTTTCTTCTTTCCTGTTTTTCTCTTCTGTTTCCCGACCAACCCCTTCCTCCTTTTATCTTCACTTTTTTTTTTTTGACTTTTCTCTTCTTTTTTTTTTTTTTTTCCTTTCAGCCTAAACTTTTGACCTGGTCAAAAGAAGAGCAATATTACAGGGCAAATTCTGGAGCGCAATTAACTGCTGAAATCGAACGTTGTTTACTCATAGCACTTGAGAAAGAGAGAAGGGCCTTTTGATCGGCGCAAAATCTGTGCTCCACTTTCACTGACCTGTTTGTGCGGCACTGATGTTTTCATGCTCCACGAGCTTATCGAAAAGTGCCTGGTTGGAATGTGGAGAAATAGCGGCAAGAACAAATTTGAAACCAATATGTGGACTGATGCGAACGAGGTTGTGTATTTATTGAAAATGTTGGAACATATAAGTTCTCATCACAAGCAAGTGCACATCAACTGTGTTAGAAGTTGATAAGGGATAACTTACTGTCGCTGAAAGTTTGTGTAACTGAGAATGGAGTAATGTGGCGCAACTTTAATACCAGCACATACTGTCCGGGGCAGTAAAGATGTGAAGTACAAACATTTTGCGCGTGCACTAAGATAGCCATGAGAAATGAAAGTGCTATTCTCAGCTCATATAATTTATTCTTTGTAGACAAACATTGTGTAAAACATTGAGTATGGAAGTTCAGAAAGTCTATACGCAAAGCTCGTGCCTATGGAAGATTTGTAAGGGTACGGGAATTTTTATTACATTCGAAAAATCTGCTTCGTGAATAGAATTGCATTTAGGAGAGAATTACTGCCTAAGTGATATGTAAAGTATCCATCACGGTGCTGTTTTGTGTGCATATCGGGTTTTCTGCTCCGTAATGGTACATATCACTCTGCTGCAATAATTGATGGAGCCAATGCACTCTTAACGTCTTGTTGAAGAAGATTTCAATATGCTTTTCCTTTTCATTTTCCTTTTTGAGAATCACTGACTTGGTGCTAATGAGGGATGGCTATTGAATGAACTAAAGAAATTGCAGTCTCCTTCACTTGGAGTTAAAGCTGATAAAGAATTTGTCCTGCTTATCGTGTGGTTTGTTTCATTTGCAAAATCCAAGGCAAAACGATGATCTACGAGACTTGAGGAAGAACCTCAACGCGGCTCATCACCCTACCCCTGATGAGATTATAGCAATCGAGGCTAATATCATATCGCTCCCAGTGATCCTCTTTCCACCAGAGGAAGTAAACTTCTGGGTTACGTTCCATCACCTCCTCGTAATACTCTTGCAGGATACCCTCCATCATTCTGCTATCATTGTACGGATAGAACACAAGGACAAATTCTTCTGGCATCTCATAGAATCGGAGATGCTTGAGGTTGGCGAGGGTGAGACCGCGGATGACAACCAGTAACGATTGCCAGTCCAAGTGCCTGCATCCTCTAATAATGAGTCTTTGCAGGAAAGGCATTGCTTGACCATTCATCAACACGAATCTTAAATTTTCCAGATCGGCGAGGATTAATGCCTTGAGCTTTGGGAATGCTCTATCTACAAAAAACCAAAGTTTCCCCATCAAAGGCATTACCCAAAATAAGCTCCACGAGATTGGGCAAATTCTGCAGAGCAATTAGGGGGCTAGATTTCAATCTGCTCTGTTCTAAATCCAACTTGGCCAAATTGTTCAACAGAGCAAGCCAATGAGGCAACTCCTTTAGACCTCCTTTGATACATAGACACCGAAGGAGCGGGGGGAGGTGAAGATAGAAAATCCAAATCAATAACTTTAGACTCACTTTCTGCACTCACATGTAGTGATCGAAGTTTGGTCATCTTCTCGAGGGAGTGGCATAGTTCCTTTGCATCATCTTTCTTCAGGTCCATTACGCCCAGCCTCCTTAGTTGACATAACTCTCTCAGCTCTTGTATTGTATTCTTGCTCCGATCACCTCCAGCTTTTACATAGGACAGTTTCTGCAGTGATGCCAGCGCTCCGTAGCCCTGGGGAGCTGTAAATCCCGTAACAAAATGAAAGAGTTGAGAAGGTACACCAACATAACGGTACACCAACAGATACAATAGTTTCTTGAGCTTGGTTATCTCCATAGGCAACTCAGAGACCAACGTGTGTTTAAGATCCAGAGTCTCTAGATTTTGGAGTTCCCCAATTGACCTAGGAATGATGTGCACATTGGTCCCTCTCAAACTTAGGTACTTCAAGTGGAACAGAACTGGTATTTGTTGGGGGAACTTGTGAAGGCATGAACCTCTCAAATCTAACACCTTCAGCAGCTTAGAGCCACTTGGGACAAATTGCTCATCCGAGCTTGACAATTTTCCTGACTCAAAAATGACCAGAGAGCGTAGGCTGGGGAGATTTAGCTGGTTCAGTGCATCGTTGCAGGTGTATTGAATCGACAGACGTCGGACACTTTCGTGCAATTTTGTTTGCTGCTCAGCAGCAAAAGAAACAAAGTTTTCATTCCTTAACTTAGAAAGGATACTTTGACGCATTAGGTCATGTACCCTACAACTTTTTAGCCTTCCGTCTAAAGTAGTTTCTGCAGGTTGCACCATACTTCTGTTTATAAGCTCCTTCAAGTATCTTTCAGCAACCTCTTCCCTTGTCATCCCTTCTTTGTCCTCAACAAATCCTTCTGCAATCCACAAACGGATGAGCCTCATACACTCAATCACATGATCCTCTGGAAATACTCCCAAGTACAAAAAGCAGCTTTTCAAGTTATAATGCAAATCATTGTAGCTCAAGCTGAGAATTTTCTTGAAATTTTGCATCCTGTCATTGCTTTCTAATTCTTCTGCAAGGCTGTGAATAATCATCTCCCATTCTTGGACATCTTTTGCAAAGAGAAGGCCACCAATTGCCACTATGGCAAGTGGCAAACCCTCACATTTTTTCAAAATCTGTTGAGAAAGGGGTTCTAGGTGAGGAGGACAGGAATTCCAACGGAAGGCTTTCTTGCAGAATAAGGACCATGATTCTTCTGGAGACAAGGGCTTACAGGTATAAACTTTTGATTGGTTGGATGAGACAGTAGCAATGTCAGCTATGCGAGTAGTGATTATTATTCGGCTACAGAAACTGCTGTTAGGCATTGCATTTTTTATACCTTCTAGTGCTTCCAAGTTCCATACATCGTCTAGAACAATGACGTACCTCTTTTGCTGCAGAAAGTCTTTCACTACCTGCTTGAGACTCGTGCTCTTCATGAATTCTATTCCTTGAGGGAGCGGTTGCTGAATTTCTCCATGGAGTTGTGCAATCATGTCCCTCAAAATATCCTCATTCTTATAAGACTGTGAGATACTGATCCATGCATGGCTTTGGAAGTGGGCTTTTACTTGGTGACTGTCGTAAACTCTTCCTGCCATAGTAGTCTTCCCAGAACCCCCCATCCCTACGATTGATACAACTTCAAGTCCGGGTTCTCCGTCAACAAGCCACTTAATTAGCTCTTCCCTCGGCTTGTCAATCCCCACCAGTTCAACTTCCTCGACTAGAAAAGCATCCTCCCTGAGGTCGTGTGATGAGGCGCCTCTAGTGGACATGCTAGCACTTTGCTCTGTGCTATATGACTTGAAATGGTATCGCTGATGCCCTTCGCTGATGCTGATGACTCTTGACTTGATATCAGCTATTTTGGAGGAGAGATGATGGCGTGCTTTCGTGTTCTTTATGGATGGCTTGATCTTGTGGAAGTACCTCATGACCCCATCTCCGTGATCTCTTGCCAAGTTGAGCGCGAATTCATCTAGAATATCCTCCACATCGTATGCAACGTCTTTGATTTGTTTCACCCAAACCTTCAACTCAGGGTCATCGTCTTGCAACGACCCCGCACTTGCTAGAAAGGCCTTCATGAGCTCAAATTCATTTTTCATGAATTCAATTTCTCCACGTACCTCTTTCAATAATTTCACCTCCTTCTCAATAAGCATAGCAAGCTTCTCAACCAGAAAGGACACCGTGGATTCTGCCATTTCTCTTGCTCACTGATCTCACGAGATCAAAACTCAGGCCAGAAGGAAATTGGGTATAGCAGTTTGATATTACCGCCTGAGACCGAAAGAAAGAATCCTTTGAATGAACATCCAAATGGGCTTGAGCTCGTCTATTCGGCGAAGTCTTCCAATGACTGCTAAACTCCCGATGGCACAACGCTGATTGCGATAGCTAAGCAAACTGCCAAGTCAAGGCAGCTGCATTTCCATTGGGCCCCGGTGGCAGATTTTTATATTGCACTGTTGCATTGATGATTCCGGCCGACAAATGGGACTTGGCAATTTGCTACTCTTGTGACTGGTCAACTCACAATCCAGTCAGCAGAAAACGCGGGATTTAGGTAGAAGGGGGCGAGACAAACGCCTTCTCGGCAACTTTCGCCGTGGAATTCTTCTCTGTTAACGCGGTTGCCTTCTTGCAGCTACAGAAACGCCTTGTGGACGAAGCATTGATCTTGAACTGAGGCCCCGTATATCCCAGGAAAACACGTATCTCTATTTTCCCAGAAAAAATGTTTTTGACATTTTCTCGAAGGGTTATGTACTGATTTACTCCTCTAACGCATTCACTTTTTGTGAGGCCATCGGCTTAAATTGATGAATCAAGTCTTTTCGCTTTGTCTTCCGATGACTTCTAAACTCCGATGACACGACAATGATTGCGATGGTTAAGCAAACTGCCGAGTCCAAGGCAGCTGCACAGTGGCAGATTTTTATATTGCACTGTTGCATTGATGATTCCAGCCGACAAATGGGACTTGGCAATTTGCTTCTCTTGTGACTGGTCAACTGACAATCCAGTCAGCAGAAAACGCGGGATTTAGGTGGAAGTGGGCGAGACAAACGCCTTCTCGGCAAGTTTCGCCGAAACGCACCGTGGAAATCTTCTCTGTTAACGCGGTTGCCTTCTTGCAACTACAGAAAACGACTTGTGGACGAAACATTGATCTTGAACTGAGGCCTTATGTATCCCAGGAAAAAACGTATCTACATTTTCCCAGAAAAAAAGTTTGACATTTTCTCAACGGGCTAAGTACCAATTTACTCCTCTAGCGACCAAAAGAAAAAGTACTGATTTACTCCTCTAACGTTAGCTTTTTGTGGGATTAAGTTTTCCAACTTACAGAAATTGTTGAATCAAGTCTATCCGTCTCTACATCGACTATTCCGTCAAATTACTTAAGTGGTACAATGAGCGACCCCTGAACCCTTGCCACCCTGCTCCACCGAATCAGCGTTTCACGGTCCGTGGAGGCACGAAGGATGGCGAACCTGAGATGAGAAATGGATAAGGTACAAATCCTAATCATCTGACCCAGTTCCATGTTGTTGGGTTGTCCAGTTTGAAGAAGTGTTTGAAGCGATTTATGTGCCATATGCTTTGTTGGGGGGCTTTGATCCTTACCACATATCTCTTCCTAAGTAATTAAAAACAGCCATTAAATGTCATATTTTGATCCGATATGGTTTGGGTAATTAGGCCCAACTGACCAATTTAAGTCACCCCTCAACCCTGGGAAATTGGAGAAATTTCACATATATTGCAGTGCAGAGGCACTCTAGTTTACAAGGCCTATATGAGTATTATCGCATGAGCTCGGTGCCTACACACTGGACCCATCTGCACCACCAAAACTTGGGGATCGCAATGAATTTCACATGAGACCTACCAAATCGAATAGTGCGGATGGACACAATGCATATACTGAATCCACACAATAATTTCCGCCTTTTACCATGACATATGTTTGGAATTGATATGTCCGAACTACCTAAATGGGTAATTAATCTAGAGACGATGCATAGTAACTCATTTGCTTGGAATGTAGCCGGAGTTATGTCAAATCGATGATGTTTAGTTTTTTTTACAATGACCACACTGTTTAAAAATCAATTACACATATTAGATAATCTCTTGACAGACATTCGCATGACTTAGTCATCAAAATTGAAGCGTGCACTCTTGTAAAAAATTCCACCAATGTGTAGGAATAATCTTTCGCAGATATATAATCTCTGTACGCCTTTCGATTTGATATGAAATTAGTATTGTGAAAGCAGTGTTTAGTCCACTAACGTCATTCCCTTTTCACATGATTCCCTCCATGTTCCATGTCAACATACTCAAAGATTAATAAGTTCAAAGTATGAGAAGACATTATAGCATAAAAGGAAGATGAAATGACCATCGAATTAAACATATGACAGAACATTCATGGATAGTGGCCAAAGGTGAAGATATCACAAATGGATTGATTCGACTGAACCCGATGCCATGGTGATGTATTATCAAGTCTATTTTGTCTATTAGCTCACTGATTGATTGGGAAGAGTTCAAGGCCACACACGCGAGGGGGAGAATTGGACATAGTCTAAATTGATTGGATAAATAGTTTTGCTGTGGCATAGTCTGAAACGTGAAAGGAGTGAATCTGTTCATTGAGCCCTTTGAGCTACTAATTTGATATGTTTACGGTGTTTCCCTGTATGGTTCCTGAAGTTTTCAGTGACTGTTTGGTTTTCTATTACCGAGTTCCATTGTGGATTGTGAAGTTTAGAGGATGAAGTGAATGGTGAGAGAATCTGCAGAGACTAGAAGGGCAAGAGGGTTACCTACTGAAAATTGAATATTGTTTGCTCATGGCACTAAAAAAGAGAAAAGGGCCTTTTGTTCGGCTGAGCTTGAGCGAGATTGGTATTTGACTTTTGTTGACCAGTTTGTGCTGCACCGATGTTTTCATGCTCAACAGTGCTTTATTGGTTTGCAAAGAAAGAACAGCAAGAGCAAATTGCAAACCAATAAGTGGACTGATAGAAACGAGGTTGTGTATTTTTTGAAAATGATGGAACATAAAAGTTCTCATCACAATCAAGTGCACATCAACTGTGTTAGAAGTTGATAAGGGGTGATTTATTGTTGCTAAAAGTTTGTGTAACTGAGAATGGAATGATGTGGTGCAACTTTAATACCTGGCACATACTGTCCCGGGCAGTGAAAGCTATGAAGTACAAATATCTTGCCGCATGCACTAAGATAGACATGAGAAATGAGAATGTTACTCTCAGCTCGTATAATGAATTCTTTGATGACATAAATTGTGTAAAACTTTGAGTATGGAAGTTCAGAAAGTTTATGCGCAAAGCTCATGCCTATGAGGGATCTATAAGGGTACGGAGATTAAAAAAAACTGCATATTAGGAGAGAATTGCTGCCCAAGTGACATGTTGAAAATCCATCAGAGGGTGCTGTTTTGTGTGCATATTGGATTTTCTGTTCCGTAAAAATACATATCACTTTGCTGCTTTGACAGAGCCAGAGCACTGTCAATGTCTCGTTGAAGAAAATTTGAATATGCTTTTCCTCTTCCTTTTCCTGTTCCTTTCTGAGGATTACTGACTGTATAGGACATCATTTGTGAATGCAGCCTTTGGATCCATGCTGCCAGAAAGTTCCAGATGCATCTACGATGAAAGCCATGGAGGAGTTCTACAGGGAGAAATATGCGGCGAATGGGATTACTGACATTAAGCTCCCTGAGCATTATCCTGTCTCAAGACTACTAGGTATTCAAATGGAAAGCTTCGATTTTCCTCAATCTATGCTTCAACTAAGTACACCTACTTGAACTATATTTTGAAAGAGCACTCCCTATTTACAAGTTCTTGAAAATTTAAATCATCTTTTGATGGATCCCTCAGATGAAGGAGCAGTTCTACGGATGTTTTCATAGAAAAGAAGTGAAGATAAACGTCTGGTTTTATTATTCTATTTCACCTGCATGAATTTCTGTTTTATCTAAGTTGCTTCTTGTGCAAAGTATGTAACAGTATATTGTGCATCGTAGAACTGGTGTTTGTCTTTTTCAGACAAATGTATCGACAATTGGAATGTTTTGCCTCTGAAAAAGGGTGTGTCGAAGTGGTTGGCTGTGTCCGAGGTGAAGAACTAGCTTCCTGGGAGGGGGGTGCCTGAAGGGGTGGGATTCATTGATCTTTTGCTTGCTTTATTTCTTGATCACCTATCCGATTTCCCAAATTAAGTTGAACATGTAAACATTTTTAATTACAGGTAAGGCTGGAAGCACAAACGGATTATTATTAGCTCTGTGAACAGCCACGGGTGTGTAAATCTGTCTTATGTTATGTGCAATCTGTGCTTTGTTCTCACATATGTTTGTTCAGCAATTACAGATGTTCCCCACTGATTCGACGGTTGATATATTTTTAAGTAATGCAGAAATTAGTCATTCCATTTGAGATGCGAGATACCAGAAGCAACATGCTTGAGAATAAGAGAACCTAAAGCCTCACAACTCTATCACCATCGCGCAAGGGTTGATTGACCCTCGCGATCGCTCTATTAGGGACGGTCGGCCCTCTCCTACTCGTGGTGATGACTAGCAATCTTGGCCCTGGTTGACAGCGCCAATGCAACGCTTTCCCGACCATCTCTCTCAGGTTTTCTTTTTCTTCCCCCACTCTTAATTTTTGGCTTTTTTTCCTTTTTCTTTTTTTTAGAGTTTCTTTTTTCCCCTTTTAATATTTTGTTTATTTTCTGATGTGATGCCATCCTGTCTTTAAAATATAAAAATGTCACATTAGCATTTTTCATCATCCAAATTTGATGGAGCTAACCAAAATCGTCAATTACACAAATTTGACAAAATTCAGGATTAGATTGCACTTTTTTGAAAATTTTAGGATTTGATTATATTTTAAGTAAATCAAGAACACCGGGTAATCGTGCTTTTGATGGGAACGAAGCCATCCCTCTTGTTTATTGGCAGATAAGTTTGAAGGATTGACAAAACAAAAGTTAACAAAACATGCCCATTACATAGTAACAATGAGATTTTTTCTCGATATATAATGTTGACCGCAATCTAATCCTGAATTTTTCTTCAACTTCAATCCGGACATCCCCTATAAATGCATCCCCTATTGAATCGAGCCTCTCCACCAAATAACCAAAAGCGAAACAAAAGTCTCTCTCCATTGCACAAATTCGCTCGACTCAGGTACCAAATGGAGCCTTTCCTGTTACTCGTTCTTCTCGTAACTGCAAGCTGGGATTAGTTGCTATGCTCGAAACAATCACCTATGTGCCCCTTTAGCGTGTGGAGAGGTCAGTAACTTAAGCTATCCATTTTGATCGAAAGAAAACCAGAGAGATTGCGGTGACTCAAGGTTCAAGTTAGCGTGTGAAGTTAACCGCACGATGCTCTCTTTGTATAGTGGCTGATGTTAAGTGAAATCAATAAACCCCGGGAATTACGGGAGCTCATTTTATGGGGATATGTAGTGGTTGATGCAATGGCATCAGATATTGAGGATTCTTGCACAATAACCATGTCAACCCGTGCATCCGATTATTTATGGCGTCCAACATCAGTATTGTACCTGGATAATCGTAACATCTCCTGCAACGACATCCACAGCGTGATCGCCAACGGGTTTAATCTCTCCTACTGGGTGCTGCCGCCGAAGAAATCATATCGCTTTTGCTTCTTAGGCTTTTGATACCGAGGGAAAAATGCATATCCCTACTGCTACTGTAAGTATGCACTAAAACTGAGCTTGTGCGAAGTTAACATTCAACATCTCAAATTTAAAAGAAATATGTAAATAAATTATATTAGCTCAAAGTTAATGGTGTGCTTCCTTGCGGAGGCCACTACATGTTAATCGTACCTTAGAAAATTCCCCACATGTAGTCTTTAGATTCAAAGAACATATAAAAAGTGATGCATCACTAGTTGATCAATGTTTGGTTCCAAAAGAGAGATAATTTAGGTATTGATTCGATAATCTCCTGATTCTCATAGCAGTTTTCTGAGAACCGCCAAAACAAGCGCGGACAACTTTCGCCGAAATGCACACGCGAGAAATTCTTCTCTAGCAACGGCATTGCAAAAAATTGATTTTGAAATGAGGCCTTATGTGTCCAAGGAAAAGACATATCTCAATTTTCCCGGAAAAAAAGTCGACATTTTCTCTGCGGACTAAGAACCAATTTGAACTTCAACCAAAAAAAAAGTACCGATTTGATCCAACTTCTGATCTTTGTGTCATTAATTTTTCTGACTTACTGATATTATCGAATCAAGGCCTTCCGTTACGGAACTTTAACTATTTCGTCAAAATGCTTAGGTGGCACAGTGAACAACCCCTGAAACCTTGCCACCATGCACCGCCTAGGTACCCCAAATTAGCGTAATCACAGTTCGTGGAGGCACGGAGCAAGGAGAATCTGGCATGAGAAAATGATAAAGTACAAGTCCTAATCATCTGACTCAATTCCATGTAACTGGTTGGGTTGCTCAGTTTGAAGAAGAATTTGAACCGACTTATGTGCCAGATCTGCTTTATTGTGAGGGCTTGATCCGTACCACATTTCTCCTCCTAAGTAATTAAAATCAGCTGTTGAATATCTTAGTTTGATCCAATATCGTTAAGGTAATCAATATGCCCAAGCGACCAATTTAAGTCACCCCATGACCTTGAGAAATTTGAGAAAGTTCACGTATATTACAGTGCAGAGGCATTCTAGTTTGAAAGGAGGACTACAATACCCACTGCGTTGAGGTATCATCGCATGAGCCCAGTGCCTGCACTCTCGATCCATCTCCACCACTAACACTTGTTCATCACAGTGAATAACACTCGAGACCTACCAATTTTAATAGTTCCCATGAGCACAAGGCATATAGACTCCTTCGATACAATAATGTCAGCATCATATTGTGATATGCAATTGGGGCTGATATATCCGAAGTACCTAAAATGGATGATTACTTAAACTTGATCTTAGTGAGCCACGTGATTATCTAAGACAATCATTCTTTCTGAAATGATATAACGAACTGTTGTGAGATGATAACCCAATCTTTCCTCATTAAGCACAAGATTGATGGTCTTCATGCTTGAAATTAATTATCCTCGAGTATATTTGGCTCTCGCACCTCCACCTCTCATTTTTCAACCAACTTCACCATTGCAATTTCTGTTACGTAAGGGACTAACTGCAGCAATGTGCTGCTAATCCACACAAATTGATTCTGCCCTTCTTCGATGCAAGTCCGTTTCCATTGATTAAGATGACTCGTACTTTTTTGCCCTCATTTCTCTCCTAATGCTTTATAAGATTCCCTGTATCAACTCATCTCGATCAACATTAGGTTAGTATCATTTGAAGGTAAGCATTGACTTATGAATCACTCAACGTAGCCTTTTTCATTCGATGTGAGACTATGGGATGTCGGAACCTTCTTTTCAAATTCTTTTATGAACAACAAGTGAACGTTTCCAAAATGATAAGAAAAAGGAAATATTTTTTTTTCAACTCTAAGGGTGGGTTAGTATTTGTTCAAATATAGCAGATCTCGTGTTTAAATTACAGCATTTCTTATTCAGAGTAATTTAAAGAGTCACGTCTGCACACCACTAATGTTGAAAGATCAATTGATACAAATGGACGAGGCAATTAATGTATGTCATTTTTAGGTATTAACTTCGCATACTTCATGTTATAAAGAAGAATGAGCTAAAAAAAACAAGAAAAGATTCTGATGTTCTCTCATTAGTGGAAACTCCCTATCTCGTCATGATGGGGAGAGACAAGACGCATCCTTTTCTGTAGATCCATTATATGGTTCCAGTTTGTATCAATGGCGCATCCAATTTTTTCCTTAAGAAGTATTTGATTGATGCTCATCTCCATCGTCAAATAGGTTGGGCTAATAGTAAAAAGGTCACATGTTTTTCATAAGATCACAAGTTTATGAAGAGACTTTTTTACTCACATTTTGGTGGGGCTGTGACGAGCCCAGAATCGGGATCGCTGGTATTGGTCGTCCCATTCCACCCTTTTTTTTTCTGTAACAAACATCCACTCTCATAAAGGAACAAGAATCGTGTTAAAATTAGAATAAAAAAAAATTTTGCCTTAAAGATTGATTACAAACATGATTGAAAAGACAATGACAAATTTTTCTATTAGTTAGTATAATATGATCCGTTTAGAAAAGATGGCATTTTAGAAAATTATTTGAATGATTCGAGAAAATATTTTGAATTCCTTGAAAAGAAATTATTTTCGGATATTATTAAATAATTAAATTCCGAATTTATTTATTATTATTTCGGAAAATTTATAATTTCAAGTTATGATTTCTAGTTTGAATGTTGGCATTTGTGCCGTGAATTGTCGTATAAAATTATTTTTTTACGACAAAATGTTTTGATCGGAAGTTTTCAAGAAAGTTTACGAGATTATTGGCATTAGATTATTTTTATTGTTATGCCAAGAATTGATAGTGATGTTTTGTGGTTAATACTTGTGTTGTTATCGAAGTTTGCATTAATTGACAGACTGTTTGCATGTGTGGCCACTTTGTATTATTGTATGACATTGGATGAGCATTATTCATGGATGCATGGGCTAATTGAGAAGATAATAATTGGCCGGAATGCTTGTGTGCTCATGTGGTCACACGTTGGAGCCGTCTTGCTGTGTATCGCTTGACGATGCCCGATTTATCGTATGCCTGGGGATAATCTGAGTGCCGATACCCCCCGGATGCCTTTTGTTGCGCCCGAGGCGGACTTAATGCTCTTACGGGATACCATCTTACGTGTATCGCTTTGATGTTGCCGTATTGAAATGCCGTCATCCTGTGTATCATTTGACGGTTGCTTGACAGGGCGAGACGGAGCCTAGTTTTTACCAAGAGACCGCCATCTTGCTGTGTATCGCTTGATGTGTGGTGGCCCCGAGAGGGCGAATAATTGAATACGTGTGATGCATAGTACTTGATTATGGGGTAGAAACCGCTAGGCATGGCATGGGACGTGCCTAAGCGGGTTTTTCCTTATAATCGAGACACGCCAGAATTGTGTTGCATTAATGCATGGAAAATCTCGTTAAATGCTTCCGGTATATGACATATGCATTTCATCAACGTGTGTACCAAAGCGAGGTAAGGATGCCCGTGGTTGTTTAATAATGTGCTGTTGATATTGTGTTGCCCGATTAGGAACCCCGTGCGAGTTGGCCTCCCAAGCGGAGCTTAGGTCGTTAACTTATTGAGACTTTCGTCTCATTGTTGTTGTTAACCCCTTTTCAGGTCCTTAGCGTGTTGGCACACCTAGTTTGGTTCAAAGCGTTTAGAAGCTGGTTTTGGAGTTCTACTTGTTGGTGGAGTAGTTTAAACCCCAGCCTGTTATTTTTGCTGGTCTTTTTTATGGTAGAGCCCGAAGCGGGCTTGTAAGAACATTCCCAGGGGTTAATCAAGTGAGAAGTAAAATACTGTTGTGTTTGTTTTCCTAACTATCCTTGTTTATTGTTGTTGTCCGGAGATTGTTATGTTCGCTTCCGCATGCGTATTAAAAGATAAAAAGAAAAGGGGTCGGCGACGAGTCCTGGGTCGTCGCATCTCAACGACCAAGCGGGGTGTCGCGCGTCCATAGGGTTCGGGCGTGACAACATTAGGTTAGTATCATTTGAAGGTAAGCATTGACATGTGAATCACTCAACGTAGCCCTTTTCATTCGATGTGAGACTATGGGATGTTGAACCTTCTTTTCAAATTCTTTTATGAACAACAAGTGAACGTTTCCAAAATGATAAGAAAAAGGAAATATTTTTTTTTCAACTCTAAGGGTGGGTTAGTATTTGTTCAAATATAGCAGATCTCGTGTTTAAATTACAGCATTTCTTATTCAGAGTAATTTAAAGAGTCACGTCTGCACACCACTAATATTGAAAGATCAATTGATACAAATGGACGAGGCAATTAATGTATGTCATTTTTAGGTATTAACTTCGCATACTTCATGTTATAAAGAAGAATGAGCTAAAAAAAAAACAAGAAAAGATTCTGATGTTCTCTCATTAGTGGAAACTCCCTATCTCGTCATGATGGGGAGAGACAAGACGCATCCTTTTTTGTAGATCCATTATATGGTTCCAGTTTGTATCAATGGCGCATCCAATTTTTTCCTTAAAAGAAGTATTTGGTTGATGCTCATCTCCATCGTCAAATAGGTTGGGCTAATAGTAAAAAGGTCACATGTTTTTCATAAGATCACAAGTTTATGAGGAGACTTCTTTACTCACATTTTGGTGGGGCTGTGACGAGCCCAGAATCTGGATCACTGGTATTGGTCTTCCCATTCCACCCTTTTTTTTCCGTAGCAAACATCCACTCTCGTAAAGGAACAAGAATCGTGTTAAAATTAGAATAACAATAATTTTGCCTTAAAGATTGATTACAAACATGATTGAAAAGATAATGACAAATTTTTCTATTCGTGTTTAATATGATCCGCCCGTTAAAATATTCTCTCATAAAATTGTCATCTCTTTTTGTTATACCTTTTATTAAGTATTACATAAATCATTTTGCTAGGGGAATGAGTTATACGACAGATGTGTAAATGCAATTAGAAACCATTTATCTCAACTCTCGACAATTTCTCCCTGTCCTCCATCGCAGGCCGAATATCATTGGCCTATTTCGAAATAGAAGAAGCCTGTTGCCTCCCAATAAAAGCAAAGTCAACCAACCGTGAGAAAATCACATTTAGAGAGAGACGGAGAGAAACAGACCCAGAAAACTGCCCCCAACGAGCAAAACGCACTTGAGCATAGTGGCTACCAACCAGCTAGGCGAAAACGGCGGTGGCCGTCTATATTCCGCTGCTTCTCCCCTGCCAACAACTCCTTGGCCGCCTGCAAGGTCATCGACAAGTGCCGTCTCTCCAACGCCACTTACCGCCAATGCCTCGTCAAGGAACCCAAGCTCATAACCCTCCTCTCCCCTCGCCCTCACATCCTTCAGAACCTTGACGCCCGTGAGACCGACGACCACCTCTCCCTCTTGCTGGACCTCTGCGGACCTGACACTCTCTACGACTGCATATTGTCCCATAAGGCCCTCCCCGAGCCTGAGACTGCCGCGTGCATGGTGCAACTCCTCCATGCCCTTGCGCATTGCCACAGCCTGACCGTTGTTCACCGGGACATGAAGCCTGAGAACATGCTCTTCGATTCAAGGGATGTCGTGAAGCGGGCGGACTTCGGCGACCGGCGGAGGGAGGATGAAGGAAAAAGAAAAAGAAAAAAGAATAAAATATTAACAAATTCAATATGAAGCAATTTCAAAAAGTGTTTTCACCTTCTTAAATTAGGGAATTCACTTTCCTAATTTTATACATGAATATTTTTTTTATTGGAAAGTGTTTTTTCTACCGATTAATCATGCGAACTAAACGGTTGAAAGTCTGGAAAACGAATTCCAGAAAAATACTTTTCAGGGGTTACAGCATACCGCGTCATAGGCTGACGTGGTATGCAGTTTTTGTTGAAACCCAATCACAAATTGCCAACTGTCAATTACGTGGACAAAAATTAAAAATCTCGCTCTCCTTTTTTTCTCTCTCCTCCCCTCCCTCCATCCACAGTCATGGGCAGAGTTGCCGGAGCCACATCTAGCCTGACCATCCATGGCCGAGCCACCCCCTCCGTCGTCGCAGTGGCTCACATTCATTGCCTGTCCATGGCCGAGCCAGCCACCCACTTTGTCGTCGCTTGCGGCCACCCCTCCGTGTATGAAAGATCCCCATTATAATTTGCAGCTCGTCCATTTGCTTCGCCAGGCGGTCAAGTAAAGGCAGAGACTTTCAAGTCAATCTCGCTTGAGACTATCAATGGCGTAGCCATTGAAGCAAACAACACCGGAATGAAGGTCCATCACATAAAAAAAAATAAAGTAGAGATCTTCCAAGGCCCATTAGTTATGTCTTTGTACAAATCTGGATATGGGCGCTGCTCCAAATCTGTCCAACAACTCTTTTTATGATTAGATGACACCAGCAAGCAACTCTGATGCTCATCGATGGCCATTGTTGGCGTCACTCAGCCAGATCTGGAAATCTGGGCACTCGAGAAAATCTGAAAATCGAAGGTCCATGGTCAATGGAGGACAAATATGGAAACCTGGAAATCCGAGATCCATGGCCATCGGCGGGAGTCGTTGGAGGTCACGGAAATCTAGAAATCCTAGGTCCGTGACCACCGGCGCTCACAGAAATATGGAAATCCGAGGTCCATGGTTGCGAATACCTAGGAGCAAAGCAGAAGGGAGAGAGAGAGAACAAGAGAGTGAGAATTTTAATTTTTTTATATTTGTGTCCACGTCAACGACATTCGACAATTTGTGATTGAATTTCAAAAAAATGCATGACACACTAGCATATGACCTGGTATATTATAGCCACCGAATACTTTCTCATCTTAGGGAGTTTAGCATTGCTTAAACTATCTTTTTTTGTTTTTTGAACTTCTTGGACGCGGAAAACGGTAGGTGCATTTTTTCTTCTTTCCAAACAAATAGCAAGCCGATTTGGCTAAGAAAAGATGATTAGGTGGTCCAAACTCTATACCGGGCATACCCTAGATTCGTTTCCATTATCGTTCAAGTAGAAGGTTCTTAAATTAGTTCAGTTTATGCGGATCAATATTACCATAGTCACTGATGTGTGGGTCTCACTACTTGGCTCACGCAATCAATGACTATGATCATGTTAATCTATATAGATCGAGTCTATCTAATATTTATCCATTTTTAAACACATGCACTGTGAATTTAGGACAAAGGGTCACATGGTCAATAATAACAGTCCAAGAATCTTTGCGGCAATTCGGACAATTTGGACTTTGCACTAATTCTCGTACGAGCCTAGATTTTGCTGTGCTGTTGTTACGGGAACCAAATCTCACGTCTTGATAAGCTGAAGGCTTTGTTTTTTTTTTTTTTTTGGTCGAATCTGAAGGCTATGTGAAGAATTAAGGATGGTTTATGATTCAATTTTGGGTCTTCATGCTAAAGCTGTTCGATGTGGTCAGTGGTTCTAACTGGGCCCAGACTTCATGCAAGATCCGATTATCCTGTTGACATTCAAGAATTTTTGGATGGCATTTTGTGTCTTGACTTAAACTATGGAAAGACAATAGCATCATATTCACTGGTTCAGGTGATGGATCATCATCATTTCATCCACTCTTACGTGGAATTTATTAGAAGTGAAAATTTCAAACAATTCTTGAATTTTTCATCTCATATCAATTTGCATCCACACTTTTCAAAACTTACAATTTTGACCTCTAGTTTCCTCGCTAAAACTTCAAAACGCATAAGCTCTTCGTTCAAGCGGCTCGCTCAAAATTCACCGAAACCCCTTTTTTATTCCAACAATGCCCCTATGTCAAAAGTTTATGAAATTAGGCCCCGTTAAATCAGAAAATTCCCCTGGAAAGTGTTGTCTACCACGTTATCCACTTTTATCACGTACCTTCTTTTATTTTGCCAACGATTTTGGTCAATTTTTGCTACGCGAACTGGTTATTCTGCAAAATATATCCGATCCATGATGGTTTTCTCCACCAAAAAGGAATGTAAAATCATCTGTCAAAACTTCCGAAGGGGTTTTTCAGGAGGAGGGTAGTATAGTCGTTGCAGTTATTTTTTCTGCTACTTTAAAGGGCTGTTGAGCAAATTCTAGTTTATGAAATGCGGGAATGCAAATTGATATGGTTTGTAAAAAGTGGAGATGATTTCTGAAAATTTCTCTAATTAGAGATAGGAGAACAAAAGATTTCTTGACATGGTTTTAGTTGGTTTCATCCGAATTTTCTCGAGTTCGACCTTGTTGTCACACTGCTCATTCTTGATGGATTAGAAACCTTAGACAGAACAGGAAAAAGGAAAAATAGAGCATATATTGACAATGTAAACTGAAATTTTATACAAAATGTCTTCATCCATTCTCGATTTGAGGGTCATAATTGCCCACTCTTTTCAAAATCATGCACTTCCCGAGAAAATGTGCCACATATCTGCAGGAATGGTAAATTTGCCACGTTGCCATCTTGCTCATAAGATTTATCTGCTTTTTGCTACACCGTCATGACTAAACTCGAGAATGATTGAGCGGGTTGAAACTGGAAGTCCGAATTTCGAGAAACAACATCTGAAATGGGTGATTAGGCGATTTTGCCATCTCTTTTGTTTTTTTTTTTTTTTTTTGGTTGCCATCTCTTTTGTAATTCATAGTTTCTTCAAGTTGTTTCTCTCTTTTTTTCTAAATTTTTTTTAACATATTTCAGCAATTGGAAAGCAAACAGAGATTCACCAATCAAGAGAAGGAAAAAGATTTCGACAAAAAAAAAAGAGAAGGAAAAAGAAAACTAAAACGCCGAACGTAAAAATTGGCAGCTTCAATCGCAGAAAAGTTCGCCTCAGCTTCTTTTTTCCCCAACAAGTGACAACAGCTTCTTCTTCCCCCAGAATTTCAGCAACTCTGTTGTTAATTCTATCATCTGTGCTTCTTGTATAAACTTTGGTTTATTTGAGAATCTGAGACGGTAGACAGATACTAGTGGCTTAAGAACTCTTCTGGTCCCTTTCTTTTCGAATTTTTTCTTGATATTTATAGAGAATAAAGGATGTGAATAGAGAAGGTAAAGAATTTACTTCTACTGCTTTTACGAAAAAGATGGTTTGCCTTCAATTGAGAATGCAAATTAAGTTGCGGAAGAATCGGCTTTGGCTACCTTCTTGTGCGGAGAATCGGTGTCTTTGTGCTAATGACAGATGGTTCAATGAATGAACTAACGAAACTTGTGATGTTTATCCCTAATTGACAACATTTTAGTCTTATGTCAAAAGGGAAAAAAATTGCTTCCCAATAAATGATTGAATTTTTTTTTTTTTTTAAAAGGTTTCGCTTCCGGCGAGTTAGGGCTCAAACCAGATGCCCGAAGTCCTCGATGGGGGCTAGTGCAGATCTCATCAAAATTAAATCACCGATAGATTGAATCTAAGACCTCTCGTGAAAGGAACTGAGCGCAAACCAATATGGCTACTGATGGGTGGGTAGTAAATGATTGAATTGATGACTGAGCAATTAAAAAATTTATATTATTAGAGAATGATGTGACGTTTATCTTATATTTTAGCAAGCTAGTGGTCGATGGAGAAATAACGTGACTATATTTTGATATCGGACATGGACAAGGCACGAGAGGTGAGAATGTGAAGTGAATAAATTATACTCAAATGATCGCAAAATTGTGGAGAGGTGGAAAAATTAGCTACTAGTGATGCAATTTTGAGGTTCGAGTTTATTAAATTCTCGAGATACATCTAAATTATTTGCAATAAACAAAAGGTTTTAGAAGTCAATTTTGCTACTCTATCCCTATAGCTGTCCATACTTATATAAAAGAAAATAGTACAACTAAAACAGGGAGCGCATGTAGCCTTCGCCTGGCTCTGTTTTTCATAAAAGGAAGTTAATCGTGTCCTCTATTAAATTTTGCAGAAGAACATATATTCATACTGAAATATGGCAAAAACAATAATAAAAAAGAAAAATTCCCAATCTTGCAGCCACAATATATGCTAGTGCAAAATATGGTTGTTAGAATATGTAAATATTAAATTACACTTGCATCTAACAACGTAACCTCGTCGTATCGGAGCAGCAAGTTCCGAATTCAAATCTTTCGAGATCCCCTATTCGCCTTCCTTATTATATATTTTCAAGCTTTGTCTTATAGGTCACGGTCCAATTTTCACCTAAGTAGTTAGTTTCTAGTGGGTCCAACGTAGTCTATGATATATGTTGTGCAGAATAAAGCATGAATTGAAAGAACATGCAACGAATCCATAGCAATAGAAGTTCTTTGCAATGCACAAGATTAAAACATCCATTTTACTTTTCGTTACAAAGATACTAATGAATATACTCGTACTTTTGTTTCCCTTCACTTGAATAATTGTAACTTTTATAATATGAACTTTTTTTTTTTGATAACCCAAGGAATCCCCACACAGCCGACAGCTGAGGAGTAAACCCTGGGGGCGACACGTGCTAGCCACCACACACGCGTGCCACGGTTAAGTCACCCCCGGCGCGCTGGGATTCAAACACTCAACCTTTTGCGAGGGAAGAGTCTGTAGCTCCGTGGTACCACCAAAGGTGGTATATAATATGAACTTTTAGTTTTGCCTAATGTAAAGATTTTTGTTAATGTGTTTTATATCAATTCTTCGCACATCTGTATTTTGCAAGTCCATTAATATGTTTCATCGATTTATCCCGTTCCAAACTTGGGGTACATTTATAATTTTGATTAATGGAGAATTAATCTGTAATATGTGGCATTTATCAAGTTTATCTAAGTGTTAGAAAGATTAAAAAGTAATGTGTTTGAGTTTAAGGGAAATAATACAAAACCTTGCACCTTTCCGCAGAACATTTGAGTGTTAGTCAAAACTCCGCTGAAATTTCATTTTAACACATCTATCGATCCTCCACCTATTTTTTCGTTTACACATGCTAACATGTGATTTTTCAAGAGGAAAATTGTAATTCTTCTCGTTCCTTTAGTCAAATCACTCTTTTGCCTCCATATAGGCTAAAACAAATCAAAATTCATACAATAGCACATAAAAAAAGAAAAACATGTAATGATCACTAAAAAGACGATAACCACGACGACCACGACAAAAACAAGATAGGACTGAGGGACCTGAGGGTGAAAACGCACTTGAGCATAGTGGCTACCAACCAGCTTGGCGAAAACGGCGGTGGCCGTCTATATTCCGCTGCTTCTCCCCTGCCAACAACTCCTTGGCCGCCTGCAAGGTCATCGACAAGTGCCGTCACTCCAACGCCACTTACCGCCAATGCCTCGTCAAGGAACCCAAGCTCATAACCCTCCTCTCCCCTCGCCCTCACATCCTTCAGAACCTTGACGCCCGCGAGACCGACGACCACCTCTCCCTCTTGTTGGACCTCTGCGGACCTGACACTCTCTACGACTGCATATTGGCCCATAAGGCCCTCCCCGAGCCTGAGGCTACCGAGTGCATGGTGCAACTCCTCCACGCCCCTGCGCATTGCCACAGCCTGACCGTTGTTCACCGGGACATGAAGCCTGAGAACATGCTCTTCGATTCAAGGGATGTCGTGAAGCAGGCGGACTTCGGCGACCGGCGGAGTGTGGATGAAGGAAAAAGAAAAAGAATAGAGAAAAGAATAAAATATTAACAAATTCAATATGAGCAATTTCAAAAAGTGTTTTCACCTTCTTAAATTAGGGAATTCACTTTCCTAATTTTATACATGAATATATTCCTTGACCGAAAAGTGTTTTCGGTTGACTAATCATGCGAACCAAACGGGTGAAAGTCCGAAACGAATTCTTGGAAAGCACTTTTCCTCAAACAACGCACCTTTAGTTGAGAAAGTATTCAGTGGTTACAGCATTTCACGTCATTGGCTAATGTGGCATGCATTTTTTGTTGAAACCCAATCACAAATTGCCAACTGTCATTTACATGGACAAAAATTAAAAATCTCACTCTCCTTTTTTTCTCTCTCTCTTCTCCCTCCACCATCCACAGCGAGCTCCTCCATCCACAGTCATCGGCAGAGTTGCCGGAGCCACATCTAGGCTGACCGTCCATGGCCGAACCACCCCCTCCGTCGTCGCCTTGGCTCACATTCATTGCCTGTCCATGGCCAAGCCAGCCACCCACTTTGCCATCGCTCACGGCCACCCCTCCGTGTATGAAGGATCCCCATTATAATTTGTGCAGCTCGTCCATTTGCTTCACCAGGCGGTCAAGTAAAGGCAGAGACTTTCAAGTCAATCTCACTCGAGACTATTGAAGCAAACAACACTGGAATGAAGGTCCATCACATAAAAAAAAACAAAGTTGAGATCTTCCAAGGCCCATTAGTTATGTCTTTGTACAAATCTGGATATGGGCGCTGCTCCAAATCTGTCCAACAACTCTTTTTATGATTAGATGACACCAGCAAGCAACTCTGATGCTCATCGATGGCCATTGTTGGGGTCACTCAGCCAGATCTGGAAATCTGGGCACTCGAGAAAATCTGAAAATCGAAGGTCCATGGTCAATGGAGGACAAATATGGAAACCTGGAAATCCGAGATCCATGGCCATCGGCGGGAGTCGTTGGAGGTCGCGGAAATCTAGAAATCCTAGGTCCGTGACGACCGGCGCTCGCAGAAATATGGAAATCCGAGGTCCATGGTTGCGAATACTCGGGAACAAAGCAGAAGGGAGAGAGAGAGAGAAAAAGAGAGTGAGAATTTTAATTTTTTTTATATTTGGGTCCACGTCAACAACATTTGGCAATTTGTGATTGAATTTCAAAAAAATGCATGACACACTAGCATATGAACTGGTACATTATAACCACCGAATACTTTCTCATCTTAGTGAGTTTAGCATTGCTTAAACTATCTTTTTTGGTTTTTTGAACTTCTTGGACATGGAAAACGGTAGGTGCATTTTTTCTTCTTTCCAGACAAATAGCAAGCCGATTTGGCTAAGAAAAGATGATTAGGTGGCCGGTCCGACCTCTATACCGGGCATACCCTAGATTCGTTTCCATTATCGTTCAAGGAGAAGGTTCTTAAATTAGATTGGTTTATGCGGATCAATATTATCATAGTCACTGATGTCGTGGGTCTCACTATTTAGCTCACACAATCAATGACTATGATCATGTTAATCTATATAGATCGAGTCTATTTAATATCTATCCATTTTTAAACACATGCACTGTGAATTTAGGACAAAGGGTCACATGGTCAATAATAACAGTCCAAGAATCTTTGCGGCAATTCGGACAATTTGGACTTTGCACTAATTCTCGTACGAGCCTAGATTTGCTGTGTTGTTGTTACGGGAACCAAATCTCACGTCTTGATAAGCTGAAGGCTTTTTTTTTTTTTTTTTTGGTCGAATCTGAAGGCTATGCGAAGAAGGATGGTTTATGATTCAATTTTGGGTCTTCAAGCTAAAGCTGTTCGATGTGGTCAGTGGTTCTAACTGGGCCTAGACTTCACGCAAGATCCGGTTATCCTGTTGACATTCAAGAATTTTTGGATGGCATTTTGTGTCTTGACTTAAGATATGGAAAGACAATAGCATCATATTCACTGGTTCAGGTGATGGATCATCATCATTTCATCCACTCTTACGCGGAATTTATTAGAAACGAAAATTTCAAAAACAATTCTTGAATTTTTCATCTCATATCAATTTGCATCCACACTTTTCAAAACTTACAATTTTGACCTTGAGTTTCCTCGCTAAAACTTCAAAACGCGTAAGCTCTTAGTTCAAGCGGCTCACTTAAAATTCACCGAAACCTCTTTTTTATTCCAACAATGCCCCTATGTCAAAAATTTATGAAATTAGGCCCCGTTAAATCAGAAAATTCCCCTGGAAAGTGTTGTCTACCACGTTATCCACTTTTATCATGTACCTTCTTTTATTTTGCCAACGTTTTTGGTCAATTTTTGCTACGCAAACTGGTTATTCTGAAAAATATATCCGATCCATGATAGTTTTCTCCACCAAAAAGGAATGTAAAATCAAGAAAAAAAAACATTTTGTTTAGGTCTCTGCTCTGCACACATTTAGCAGTTCACAAAGAAGGGAAGTTCGTGGCTTTGTTCTTTTGGACCAGAAAAGAAAAATCATCTGTCAAAACTTCCGAAGGGGTTTTTCAGGAGGAGGGTAGCATAGTCGTTGCAGTTATTTTTTCTGCTACTTTAAAGGGCTGTTGAGCAAATTCTAGTTTATGAAATGCGGGGATGCAAATTGATATGGTTTGTCAAAAAGTGGAGATGATTTCTGAAAATTTCTCTAATTAGAGATAGGAGAACAAAAGATTTCTTGACATGGTTTTAGTTGGTTTCATCCGAATTTTCTCGAGTTCGACCTTGTTGTCACACTGCTCTTTCTTGATGGATTAGAAACCTTAGACAGAACAGGAAAAAGGAAAAATAGAGCATACATTGACAATGTAAACTGAAATTTTTTACAAAATGTCTTCATCCATTCTCGATTTGAGAGTTATAATTGCCCGCTCTTTTCAAAATCATGCACTTCCCGAGAAAATGTGCCACATATCTGCAGGAATGGTAAATTTGCCACGTTGCCATCTTGCTCATAAGATTCATCTGCATTTTGCTACACCGTCATGACTAAACACGAGAATGGTTGAGCGGGTTGAAACTGGAAGTCCGAATTTCGAGAAACAACATCTGAAATGGGTGATTAGGCGATTTTGCCATCTCTTTTGTTTTTTTTTTTTTTTTTTTGTTGCCATCTCTTTTGTAATTCATAGTTTCTTCAAGTTGTTTCTCTCTTTTTTTCTAAATTTTTTTTAACATATTTCAGCAATTGGAAAGCAAACAGAGATTCACCAATCAAGAGAAGGAAAAAAGATTTCGACAAAAAAACAAAGAGAAGGAAAAAGAAAACTAAAACGCCAAACGTAAAAATTGGCAGCTCAGCGCAGAAAGTTCGCCCAGCTTCTTTCCCCAACAAGTGACAGCAGCTTCTTCTTCCCCCAGAATTTCAGCAACTCTGTTGTTAATTCTATCATCGGTGCTTCTTGTATAAACTTTGGTTTATTTGAGAATCTGAGACGGTAGATAGATACTAGTGGCTTAAGAACTCTTCTGGTCCCTTTCTTTTTGAATTTTTTCTTGATATTTGGAGAGAATAAAGGATGTGAATAGAGAAGGTAAAGAATTTACTTCTACTGCTTTTACCAAAAAGATGGTTTGCCTTCAATTGAGAATGCAAATTAAGTTGCGGAAGAATTGGATTTGGCTACCTTCTTGTGTGGAGAATCGGTGTCTTTGTACTAATGATGGATGGTTCAATGAATGAACTAACGAAACTTGTGATGATTATCCCTAATTGACAACATTTTAGTCTTGCGGCAAAAGGGAAAAATTGCTTCCCAGTAAATGATTGAATTGATGACTGAGCAATTCAAAAATTTAGATTATTAGAAACTGACGTGACATTTATCTTATATTTTAGCGAGCTAGTGGTCAATGGAGAAATAATGTGGCTATATTTCGATATTGAACATGGACAAGGCACGAGAGGTTAGATTGTGAAGTGAATAAATTATACTCAAATGATTGCAAAATTGTGGAGAGGGGGAAAAATTAGCGACTAGTGATGCAATTTTGAGGTTCGAGTTTATTAAATTCTCGAGATACATCTAAATTATTTGCAATAAACAAAACGTTTTGGAAGTCAATTTTGCTGCTCTATCCCTATAGCTGTCTATACTTATATAAAAGGAAACAGTACAACTAAAACAGGGAGCGCTTGTAGCCTTCGCCTGGCTTTGTTTTTCATAAAAGGAAGTTAATCGTGTCCTCTATTAAATTTTGCAGAAGAACATATATTCATACTGAAATATGGCAAAAACAATAATAAAAAAGAAGAATTCCCAATCTTGCAGCCACAATATATGCTAGTGCAAAATATGATTGTTAGAATATGTAAATATTAAATTACACTTGCATCTAACAACATGACCTCGTGGTATCGGCGCAACAAATCCCGAATTCAAATCTTTCCAAATCCCTTATTCGCCTTCCTTATTATATATTTTCAAGCTTTGTCTTAGGTCACGGCCTAATTTTCACCTAAAGTAGTTAGTTTCTAGTGGGTCCAACCTAGTTTTTTTTTTGCTAAATCGAACCTTCCCTTGCATAAGAGAAGTACAAATATTACATAGAAGTCATGTAATTTAAAGACTCATGTCTGGCCGCAACTTATGATGAAAGATCAATTGATATAAATAGACGAGGCGGTTAACTTATGTCATTTTTAGATTTTAACTTCAAATACTTCATGTTATAAAGAAGAACGAGTTAAAAAAACAAGAAAAGATTCAGATGTTCTCTCATTCGTGGAAACTCCCAAGCTTGTCATGACAGGGAGAGACAAGAGGCATGCTGTTTTGTAGATCCATCATATGGTTCCAATTTGTATAAACGGCACATCCAATTTTAGCCTTTAAATCAAGTAATTGATTGATGCTCATTTCCACCAACAAATAGGTTGGGCTAGTAGTAAAATGGTCACCCATCTTTTACTAAATCACTAGTTTATGAAGTGACATTTTACTCACATCTTGATGAGGTTGTGGTAATAGGCTTGCCAGCTCGGAATCGGGATCGCTGGTACTAGTCATCGGAATCGGGATCACTGGTACTAGTCATCCCAATCCAACCATTTTTCCACAGCACGCATACACTCCCATGAAGGAACAAGAATTGTGTTAAAATAAAATTAGAATAACAATAGCATAGCCATAGAGATTGATTACTAATATGATTGAAAAAGTAATATGTCAAACTTTTCGGTTCGTGTTTAATATGATCCGCCCATTAAAATTTTCTCTCACAAAATTGTCACCTCTTATTTGATAAAACCTTTTAATATATGTATATAAACCATTTTGCTGGGGAATGAGTAATACAACAAAATTGTAAATGCAATTAAAAATCGTTTCTCAACTCGGGACAATCTCTCCATGTCCGCCGTCGCACCTATTCCCAAATAGAAGAAGCCTATTGCCTCCTGTTAAAAGCAAAGTCACCAGCTGTGAGAAAATCACATTTAGACAGAGACATAGAAGAAACAGGTACCGAAAAATGCGCGTAACGAGCAACACGCTTGCGCACATACCAGCTGCTGTGAAAATATGCCGCCAGCCGTTTCGGCACCATATTCCGCTGCTTCTTCTCCCCCAACAACTCCTTGGCCGCCTGCAAGGTCATCGACAATTGCCGTCTTTCCGACGCCACTTACTGCCAATGCCTCATCAAGGAAACCCAAGCTCATGATCCTCCTCTCCCCTCACCCTCACATCCTTCAGAACCTTGACGACCGTGAGACCGATGACCGCCTCTCCCTCTTGCTGGACCTCTGCGAACTTGACACTCTCTACGACTGCATATTGTCCCATAAGGCCCTCCCCGGCCTGAGACCGCCGCGCGCATGGTGCAACTCCTCCACACCTTCCTGCGTTGCCACTGCCAGACCGTTGTTCACCAGGACATGAAGCCTTAGAACATGCTCTTCGATTCAAGGGACGTTGTGAAGCTGGCGGACTTTGGCTAGGTGGCCTAATTGCATGAGGGTGGGCCCGTGGACAACGCCGTACTCCTTTGCGCCAGAGGTGCTGATGGGGAGGGAGTACGGCAAGGAGGTGGACGTGTGGAGCGCTGGAGTGGTGTTGTATGTGATGATCGCGGGGTCGCCACTGTTCCAGGGCGAGTCAGCCCCAGAGGTCTTCGAGGCGGTGCTGAGGGGGAACCTGAGGATCCCAGCGAGGGCCTTAGGACGGTGTCAGCGGCCGCGAAAGACATGTTGAGGAAGATGATTTGCAGGGATGTTTCCAGGAGGATTTCTGCAGAGCAGGCCTTGAGTGAGTGCTTCCGACTTTTTGGCCTCTCATTTTCTTCATCCATTTGACTTCATTTGGCACAAAAATGTTCACAAAATATTCTAGTAGATTAAATGGTGTTGAAAGGTCTTTGCAGCAAAGTACTTTGATTCTATATTGCTACATAAAAAGAATTGGAGAATAAGTTCTTTTCTGAATGAACCGAAAGTAAATTGGTTAGCTTCCTTTTCAACGTTTTACAAATATAAGGAACGTCACGTTGCATTAACGTGCTAATCTCTCTAAGGTTGAGCAATCATCTTAATCTAGGGAATGATACTTTTTAATCTTTTTGTGCCCCTCTTATGGTATTCCTTTTCCTCTGTTTCTGCTCTGTTTTTCTTGAGTAGGCTCATCCTTGGATCCTGAGTGGAGGGGAGACTGTGGACTTGCCTGATCTGACCGAGAAACAGGTTCATGTATCTCTCAGAAGCACGAAGAGACTCTCTGTCAAAAGTTCGGGTATAAACGTTGCCTATCAATTATGCCAATGATGTGAATAATTTCTTCAGAAAGAGAGAGAGATGACCAAGTTTGCATTGCATTTGTCTAATGCAACAAACTGAAGGTTCCTCGGATGAACATGACTCCAAACACCCACCCAGCATTATTTTTGGAATGACTCTGCAGTTGGTGAGTGGCCACATGAGTCTGCCCCCACAAGTGACGGCAGCTTCATCTTCCCCCAGAATTTCAATAACTCTGCTGATGATTTACCAATTTAATCATTAATTATTTAATAATTGTCAATTTAGTTGTTCTGATCAATTTTTACTGGAAATCACTAATTTGACGATCTAATCAGCGCCAACCGTCCTGCGTGGCATGGCTAGTGCTAACGTAAAAAAGGAAAAAAATTAGAAAAATTTTTAAAAAATTGCAAATGTTATCCATATTAACGTCGGTCGTGCCACAAAAGATGATTAGTACTAGCTGCCACGTCAGTTTACACTTTACTTTTGTCGCTATTTGGCTTCCCTTCATTTGAATTATTGCCACTTTTCTAATATTAACTTTTAGTTTTGCTTAATCTAAAGATTTTTGTTAATGTGTTTTACATATATTCTTCGCATATCTGTGTTTTGTAAGTCCATTAATATGTTTCACATATTTAACGCATACTCATACACCGAATTTTTGGGTACATATTAATTTGTAATACGTGGCATATACCAAGTTTATCCAAGTATTAGAAAGATTAAGAAGTAAAGTGTATGGAGAAATGTTCATCCCCAACATAAATAAGGTGCGCGTTAAAATTATACACAGTCAATACATAAGGAATTGGTATTCCATTTTGACCAATAAGAACAACTTGATTGTGCGTGGGTGTCGGCATTGACTTCGAATCTGACTTCGAATCTTTCTTATCATGCAAATATTCATCAAAAACACTCATATATTTTATTAGAATGTATTTTAATAATGGATAAAGTTGTATTAGCTGATTTCACGTTTTAGGATGAGGCCGACGAACGGAATGAAAATATCTCGAAATTTATCAAACAGGAAATGAGAGAAAAAAGGGAAAAAAGAAAAAGAAAAAAGAAGAGAAAATATCGAGTGCCCCACTGCCTATCATACAGATTTACGCCTCCGTTTGCGTGAAGGCCAATCCGTCCTTTTCTTCAGGGAGAACCCCAACGCGGCTCATCACCCTGCGCTTGATGACATTATAGGAATCGAGGCCAAGATCATGCCACTCGTAGTCATCCTCTTTCCGCCAGAAGAAGTAGACTTTCAGGCTACGCTCCATCACCTCCTCATAGTACTCTTGCAGAATACCCTCCCTCGTTCCGCTACTGCCGTACGGATAGAACTCCAGAGCAAATTCTTCTGGCATGTCATGAAATTGGAGACTCTTGAGGAGGGTGAGGCCGCGGATGACAACCAGTAATGATTGCCACTCCAAGTGCCTGCATTCGTCAATGACGAGACTCTGAAGGCAGCGCATCGCCTGGCCATTCATCAGCACAGATCTCAGATTTTTCAGATCGCTGAGGTACAATTCCTTGAGCTTCGGGAACCCTCCATCTCCAATATCCAATGTTTCCCCATCGAAGGACTCATTCAGCTCAAGATCCACGAGATTGGGCAAATTCTGGAGCGAACCTAGGGGGCTCGATTTCAATCTGCTCCGTAACAAACCCACTTTGGTCAGATTGTTCAGCAGAGGAAGCCAACGAGGTAGCTTCTCTAGGCATCCTTCGATAATTAGAGTTCGAAGGAGCAGGGGAGGTGAAGATAGAAAATCCAAATCAATTACTTCAGACTCACTTTCTGCGAACACCTCTAGTGATCGAAGGTGGGTCATCTTCTCGAGGGAGTGGCATAGTTCCTTTGCATCATCTTTCTTCAGGACTTCTACACTCAGCCTCCTTAGTTGACCTAACTCTCCAATCTCTTTCATTGTATTTTTGCTCCGACCACCTCCAGCTTTTACGCAATACAATTTCTGCAGTGATGTTAGTGCTCCAATGCCCTGGGGAGCTGAAAATCCCTTTCTAAACCCCGAGGGTTGAAAAGTTGTGATTCCTGCATCACGATACACTAACAGATGCCGTAGTTTCTTGAGCTTGGTTATCTCCATAGGCAGCTCAGAGACCAACGTTTGTTTAAGATCCAGAGTCTCCAGATTTTGGAGTTTCCCAATTGACTGAGGAATGATGCTCACGTTGGTGTTTCTCAAACTTAGATACTTCAAGTGGAACAGAACTGGTATTTGTTGGGGGAACTTGTGAAGGGATGAACCTCTCAGATCTAACACCCTCAGCAGCTTAGAGCCACTTGGGACGAATTGCTCATCCGAGCTTGACATTTTTCCTGACTCAAAAATGAGCAGAGAGCGTAGGCTGGGGAGATTTAGCTGGTTCAGTGCGTCGTTGCTGGTGTATTGGACCGACAGACGCCGGACTCTTTCGTGCGATTCTGTTTTCTGCTCGGATGCAAACGAAACAAAGTTTTCGTCTCTTGACTTAGAAACGATACTTTCACGCATTAGGTCATGTACCCTACAACTTCTTAGCCTTCCGTCTAAAGTTGTTCCTGCAATTTGCACCAACCTTCTGTTTATAAGCTCCTTCAGGTAAACTTCAGCAACCTCCTCCTGTGTCATCCCTTCCCTTTCCTCAACAAATCCTTCTGCAATCCACAGACGGATGAGTCTCATACACTCAATCACATGATCCTCTGGAAATACTCCCAAGTACAAAAAGCAGCTTTTCAAGTTATAATCCAAATCATTGTAGCTCAAGCTGAGAATTTTCCTGAATTTTTGCATCATGTCATTGCTTTCTAGTTCTGCAGCAAGGCTACGAGAAATCCTTCCCCATTCCTGAAATTCTTTTGTAGAGAGAAGACCACCAATTGTCGCTATGGCAATTGGTAAACCCTCACATTTTTTCAAAATTTGTCGAGAATGGTTTTCTACTTGGGGAGGACAGACATCCCCACGGAAGGCTTTCTTGCAGAATAAGGACCATGATTCTTCTAGAGACAGGGGCTTAACGGTATGAACTTTTGATTGGTTGATTGAGACAATAGCAATGCGATCTATGCGAGTAGTGATTATTATTCGGCTACAGAAATTGTTATTAGGCATTGCATTTTTTATGTCTTCTAGTGCTTCTAAGTTCCATATATCATCTAGAACAATGACGTACCTCTTTTCCTCTAGAAATTCTTTCACTATCTGCTTGAGACTCGTGCCATTCATGAATTCTATTCCTGGAGGGAGCCGTTTCTGAATGTCTCTATGGAGTTGGGCAATCATGTCCCTCAAAATAACCTCAATCTTATAAGACTGTGAGACACTGATCCATGCACGGCTTTGGAAGTGGTCTTTTACTTTGTGATTGTGGTAGACTCTTCCCGCCAGAGTGGTCTTCCCAGAACCCGCCATCCCTACGATTGGTACAACTTCAAGTCCGGGTTTTTCGTCGACAAGCAACTTAATTACCTCTTCTCTCGGCTCGTCAATCCCCACCAGATCACCTTCCTCGACTAGAAAAGCATCCGCCCTGAGGTTCTGATATGAGGCGCCTCTGGTGGAAGTGCTAGCACTCTGCTCTGTGCGATATGACTGGAGATCGTATCGCCGATGCCTTTCGCCGGTGCTGATGACTCTTGACTTGATATCAGCTATTTTGGAGGAGAGATGATGGCGTGCTTTCAAGTTCTGTATGGATGACTTGATCTTGTGAAAGCACCTCCTGAACCCATCTCCGTGATCTCTTGCCAATTTGAGCGTGAATTCATCCAGAATATCCTCCACATCGTATGCAACCTCTCTGACCTGTTTCACCCATACCTTCAACTCAGGGTGATTGTCTTGCAACGACTCGGCATTTGCTAGAAAGGCCTTCATTTCCTCAAATTCATTTTTCATGAATTCAATTTCTCCACGCACCCCTTTCAATAGTTTCATTTCTTTCTCGACCAACATAGCAAGCTTCTCGACCAAAAAGGACACTGGGGATTCTGCCATCTCTCTTGCTCACTGATCTCGCGAGATCAAAACTCAGGCAAGAAGAAAATAAGGTATAGCAGTTTACTAGTGCCGTCTGAGACCAAAAGAAGAATCCTTTGAATGAACATCCAAATGGGCGTTGAGCTCATCTACTCGGCCAAGTCTTCGTATGACTTCTCCACTCCGATGGTACAACAATAATTGCGCTACCTACCTAAGCGAACAGCCAAGTAAAGCCAGCTGCATTACGCTCGGCCCCAGCGGCAGTGACTGCACTGCTGCATTGATGATTCCTGCCGATAACAGCGATTGGTCATTCATGAACTTGGCAATTTGCTACACGTGACTGGTCAACTCACAACACAGTCAATAATGGACGCGACACAAAATATCTCACAAGGTAAATTTACGAGCATACAGCGGCGATAGTAAACCTCCAACAGGATTGGTAATTGGTAATTCTCCTGATCATCGTAGGAGTTCCAACCACAATAAGGAGATCCGGAGAGAAAGGATCCTTCGAATGAACATCCAAATGGGCTTGAGCTCGTCCACTCGGCGAAGTCTTCCTATAATCGCGCTAACAAAGTAAAAGCAAGCTGTCATTGGGCCCACTCTTCAGAAAAGCTCACTCTTCAGAAAGCGCCTTTTTTATTCTTTTTAGAAAGCTCTTTATTTTGAGAAAGGTTCTTTAGTAGAAGTAGGCCCTACTCGAGTCGAATGGGTGATTGTCACGGGCACAGACGGGACCCACCCTTCAGAAATTTGCAAAGTCTTTAATCATTTTCTTTTTTTCTCCGTTGCTCTCTCTACGCTGGCTTTCCCTTGCATTTAATTTGCAAATAGATATTCGGTCAAATGGGGAACATTTGGGGTTCTTACTTGGAAGTTTCGTAATTTTGCTATGCATAGATGATTTGCCGAAGTGAAGCCTTTACAAAACCGAATCAATTTGCTTGATTCCGTTAAAGGGCAACAAATTTTCATGGAGAACTCTTTGATATGTTATAATGGCTTGTTCAATCAAATGGGGAAACATTTGGGTTTTCTACGTCTTTACAAAACCGAATCATGTCAGATAATTTGCTTGATGAAGGCAACAAATTTTCACTGACAACTCCTGTCGGCAAACGTAAACTAAATGCAAGGGAAAGCATCTTTCTGAAGAAGGAAGGAAAGGAAGAAAAATAGTGAATTAAGGGAAAGCAACGGAGAAGAAAAGAAAAAAGGTGGATTTTCTTAATTTTCCGAAGTGTGGGCGCCCCCTGTACACATGACGGTCATCCATAGAGTTGTTTTGCACTGCGTCATTGAATTATTCCTGCCGACAACAACATTAGCCGTTCATGGTCTCGGCAATTAGCTACTGGTGGACTGGTCGAGTCAAAATCCTGTCAACAGTGGAAAGCGCAAGACAACAAAACAAAATGAGAAGTATGCTTTAAATATTTCTTATACTAATATAAATGTAACCCAAAAATCTCACGAGGTAAATGTTAGAGCATATGGCCGTGGCAATAACTTCTCACAAATTGGTAATTCTCCTTATAATCATCTTAGTAACCTTTTTCTCTCTTATTTTGAACGAAAACAAGGAAAACAGCAAAAACAAAGGAGAATGGCTACTCGTAAGAAAATTTATTGACCAGTCAACCACGGACAGCTTCCGCCAAAACACACCGTGGAATTCTTTTTTGTTAAAACGGTTGCTTCATGCAACTCCAAAAAGCGCCTTGCGGTCGAAGATTGTATTTGATATGAGGCCTTATGCATCCAAGGAAAAAGCATCTATATTTTCCAAGAAAGGATTAACATTTTTTCTTAGCTGGTTACCTCCGATTTAACCCTCTTGAGTTTCACTTTTTGTGTCGTTAAATTCCACAACTTTTTGAAAGTATTGAATCAAATCCTTTCGTTATTGGCCATTGACCATTTGGTCAAATTGCTTAAGTGGCATAGCAAGCAACCTTTGAACAATTACCATCTTGCTCCGCCTAGGTTCCCCCGAATCAGCATAGTCTCGATTTGTGGAGGCACAGAGCAAGGTGAATCTGAGATGAGGAAATGGATAAAGTACAAGTCCTGATCATTTGACCCTGTTCCATGTAACTGATTGGGTTGTCCAGATTGGAGATGAATTTGAACCGATTTATGTGCCAGATGTGCTTTATTGTGGGGGCTTGATTCGTAATTTCCCCTCCTAAGTAATTAAAATTAACCATTGAATATCTAAATAAAGATTCGATGTAGTTACAATAATCAATATAACCAAGTGACCAATTTAAGTTACCCCACGAACTCGAGAAATTTGAGAAAGTTCAAGTAGATTGTAGTGCAAAGGTATTCTAGTTTAAAAGGAGGACTATAATATCCATCCCGCAGATGTATTATCACATTAGTCCGGTGCTTGCACTCCGATCCATTTGCACCATTGACAATCATTCATCACGATGAATTGCACAAGAGACCCACCAAATTTTGATAGTTCCAATTAACAAAAGGCATATAGACCCGATCCATTCCATAATTTCCGCATCTTACTATGACATACATTTGGGACTCCTATATCAAAACCGCCCAAATGGGTAATTATCTAAAGACGAGGCATGATAAGTCATTTGCGAGGCATTAAGGTAGCTGAAGTTATGTTAAAACGATGAGGTTGAGTTTCTTGATACGACGTAGTTATTGAAATTGAAGCATGCACTCGCGCAAAAAATTCCACCAATGCGTGTAAAAATCTTTCATAGATATTTAATCTATGTACGTGATATAATTTTGGGTTAATACTGCGAAAAACCCTAAACTGGTATGCCTGCAATAATTTACCCCAAACTAAATTTTTTACTATCAAAAACCTCAAGTTGGTACACCTGTGATAAATTTACCCTCAGTTTATTTTCGTTAAATTTTACTATCAAATTGCTCTGTTAAATGACATGCGGCAATTGACGAATGTACCAATTTTATGTTTTACCCTCCATTTGTCTACTAATTTTATGTTTTACCCTCCATTTGTCATAAGTGTACCTGCTTATGATTTTTTGTGGTATTATTTAAATTTAATGAAAATTAATGGATGGTAAATTTATCACAGATATACCAGTTCGGGATTTTTTTGATCAAAAAATTAGTTTGGGGTAAATTTGTCACAGGTGCACCAGTTTGGGGTTTTTCGTGATCGAAAATTAGTTTGGGATTAAATTGTCTTAGATGTACAAATTTAAAATTTTCCGTGGCATTAATTCATGAGCTCAAATTCATTTTTCATGAATTCAATTTCTCCGCGTAACCCTTTTAATAATTTCACCTCTTTCTCAATGAGCATAGCAAGCTTCTTAACCAGAAAGGACACTGCAGATTCTGCCATTTCTTTTGCTCACTGATCTCACGAGATCAAAACTCAGGCTATAAGGAAATTGGGTATAGCAGTTTGATATTACCGTACGAGACCAAAAGAAAGAATCCTTTGAATGAAGATGCAAATGGTCTCGAGCTCATCTTTTGGGTGAAGTCTTCCTTTGACTTTTGTACGATTGTACAGCGATGATTGCGCTGGTTAAGCAAACTGCCAAGTACAGTAAAGCCAGCTGTACTTCGTTCGGCCCCAGTAAAAGTTTATTACTTTGCACTGCTGCATCCAGGATTCCCGCTGATAGCGGCATTTATAATTCATGGACTTTGGCAATTTGGTACTCGTGACTGGTCAACTTATGGTCCCAGTCAACAATGGACGCGGGATTTGAGGTGGAGGGGGGCCGAGCCAGAGTGCGAGTGACCAAGACCCAAAAAGATAAAAACTAGGGAAAAATTCTAAATAATGAATCTAAATTGAGGTCATTTTTTTTTTAGAAAAATAAGAGTTTGAAATACCTAAATTAGTCCAAAAAAAAGGGCTTAAGCTTGCCAGCGAGGACATTATTTTTCTAATTTGGAACAAGGACACTTTTGTTAAAAAATAATCTGAATAAAAAGCAGAATCCCTAAAAATAAAAAGACCCCCAGGTTGCTACTTTCTTCATTTGTTCCCATCTTTCCCCGTTTCTTTTCAGACAAGAAGTCGAAGTTCCAGCAAGGCCTAACTTCGCGTTACTCAAACACTCGCATGTGACGCGGGGGCCTATATTGCATATCTCAGGGAAGCAACCTTACCGGGAACTTCACCTGTGTCTTGGAAAGGCAGAGCACCATAGCACATGCCCTCTAGTTTTTTTATATTATTGCATTCTTTCACGATTCAAATTGAACCTAAGTCCACGTGCTTAGCACCATTTCATGTCGTTTCCATTTCACCCGCTCGAAAGTCTTCGCGCGACTTCCTAAGTCATCCACATAATATTGGTTAATATCACGAAAAACCCCAAACTAATACGTTTGTGGTAATTTTACTTCAAATTGATTTTTTGACCATTAAAAATCTTAAACCGGTACACCTGTGATAATTTTACCCCAAATTAATTTTTTGACCATAAAAAATCTCATATTGGTACATCTGTAGCAAATTTTCCCTCCGTTAATTTTAGTTAAATTAGATTAATGCAAAAAAAAATCACAAACTGATATGCCTATGATAAATGGAGGGTAAAACCCAAAATCGATGTATCTGTTAACTACCGGGTGTCATTTAACAAAGTAATTTAATAATAAAATTTAACGGAAACGAACGCAGGGTAAAATTGTCACATGTGTACTAATTTGAGATTTTTGTAATTAAAAAATTAGTTTGGGATCAAATTATCATAATTATATTAGTTTGAAATTTTTCATGGTATTAACTCAATATTTTTAACATTTACTTGTTTAATCAGTTGCCAACCGATTAAGGAAGGGACTCCCTGTAATACAGCAAGGGAAGCGGAAGTGCCAGGGCCGCGGGGGGTGGGGATGGGACCACTAAATATTTAAAGAGAGAGAGAGAGAGAGAGAGAGAGAGAGAGAGAGAGAGAGAGAGAAAGAAACAGAAACAAGGTGAAGGGAAAGAGAAACTTGAAGTGGGTGGGTGAAAAAGGTCAGTAAAACTAGATTAGAACATATATTAGTCTATGGAAAATGTAAATCCATCTAAGAACAACTATCATATTCTAGTCCATGAAAAATGTGATCTTGGAGCACTTATTAGTCGACTAGATAAAGAAATTTTACATTTATTAATGTAAGTGGCGATCTTGTTTATCTGTAATTTTATATTTGTGCTCTTTTCGATCGTCGATTTTAGCCATTTTCTGCTCCGATTCTTCATTCCTCAGGTAAATACTCGCACAAGACCTATCTGAGAGACACCATTTCAACTAGCTGAGGTGAGAGAGGGGAAGCGGAACTGCGGAAGGCAGATGAGTAATGGACTCTCCTTTTTCACTTAAGCAGGAAAAAGAAGACTCGCTTACACACCTTTTTGTAAAGCTTGCACAAATAAACCCAAAACTGGTACACATGTAATAAATTTATTCTAAACTATTTTGTTAACCATAAAAAACCCAAAACTGGTACTTCCGTGATAATTTTATCCCGAACTAATTTTTTTACCATAAAAAATCTCAAACTGGTATACCTGTGATAAATTTACTTGCCATTAACTTTCGTTAAATTTTACTGTTAAATTGTTAAGTTTGATGATACATGGTAATTTGCTAAGTTTTATAGCAGTTTGATATTACCGTCTGAGACCAAAAGAAAGTATCCTTCGAATGAACATCCAAATGGGCTTGAGCTCGTCAACTCGGCGAAGTCTTCCTATAATCGCGCTAACAAAGTAAAGCAAGCTGTCGTTGGGCCCACTCTTCAGAAAAGCTCACTCTTCAGAAAGCGCCTTCTTTTTTCTTCTCCGTTGCTCTCTCTACGCTGGCCTTCCCTTGCATTTGATTTGCAAATAGATGTTCGGTCAAATGGGGAACATTTGGGGTTCTTACTTGGAAGTTTCGTAATTTTGCCTTTTGATGCATAGATGATTTGCCGAAGTGAAGTCTCTCCAAAACCGAATCATGTCAAATAATTTGCTTGATTCCGTACAAGGAACAAATTTTCATGGAGAATTCCTCTTCTTGGGTCTGTTAATAATGGCCATTGTTCAATTAAATGGGAAACATTTGGGGTTCCTACGTCTTTAGAAAACCGAATCATGTCAGATAATTTGCTCGATGAAGGCGACAAATTTTCGCTGACAACTCCTGTCGGCAAACTTAAACTAAATGCAAGGGAAAGCATCTTCCTGAAGAAGGAAGGAAAGGAAGAAAAATAGTGAATAAAGGGCGAGCAACGGAGAAGAAAAGAAAAAGGTGGATTTTCTTAATTTTCGAAGTGTGGGCTTCACCTGTACACATGACGGTCATCCATATAGTTGTTTTGCACTGGGGCATTGAATTATTCCTGCCGACAACAACATTGGCCATTCATGGTCTCGGCAATTAGCTACTGGTGGACTGGTCGAGTCAAAATCCAGTCAATAGTGGAAAGTGCAAGACAACAAAACAAAATGAGAAGTATGCTTTAAATATTTCTTATACTAATATAAATGTAACCCAAAAATCTCACGAGGTAAATGTTTGAGCATATAGCCGCGGCAGCAACTTCTCACAAATTGGTAATTCTCCTTATCATCGTCGTGGTAACTTTTTTCTCTCTTATTTTGAACGAAAATAAGGAGAACCGCCAAAACAAAGGATAATGGCTACTCGCCACGAAAATTTACTGATCGGTCGACCACGGACAACTTCCGCCAAAACGCACCATGAAATTTTTCTCGGTTAAAACGGTTGCTTCATGCAACTTCAGAAAGCGCCTTGTGGACGAAGATTATATGTTGATATGAGCCCTTATGCATCCAAGGAAAAAGAATCTATATTTTCCGAGAAAGGATTGGCATTTTTTCTTAGTTGGTTACCTCCGATTTAACCCTCTTAAGTTTCACTTTTTGTGTCGTTAAATTCTGCAACTTTCTGAAATTATTGAATCAAATCCTTCCGTTATTGGCCGTTGACCATTCGGTCAAATTGCTTAAGTGGCATGGCAAGCAACCCTCGAACCCTTGCCACCTTGCTCTGCCTAGGTTCCCCAAATCAACGTAGTCTCGGCTCGTGGAGGCATAGAGCAAGGTGAATCTGAGATAAGAAAATGGATAAAATAAAAGTCCTGATCATTTGACCCGGTTCCTTGTAATTGATTGGGTTGTCCAGATTGAAGAAGAATTTGAACCGATTTATGTGCCAGATGTGCTTTATTGTGGGGGCTTGATCAGTAATTTCCCCTGCTAAGTAATTAAAATTAGCCGTTGAATATCTAAATAAAGATCCGATGTGGTTAAGGTAATCAATATAACCAAGTGACCAATTTAAGTTACCCCACGACCTCGAGAAATTTGTGAAAGTTCAAGTAGATTGCAGTATAGAGGTATTCTAGTTTAAAAGGAG
This sequence comes from Syzygium grande, assembly GCA_024733475.1. Taxonomy (NCBI): domain Eukaryota; kingdom Viridiplantae; phylum Streptophyta; class Magnoliopsida; order Myrtales; family Myrtaceae; genus Syzygium; species Syzygium grande. The sequence continues at coordinate 8,746,120 of JAMXDD010000005.1, read as the reverse complement.
GACTACAATATCCATCCCGCAAATGTATTATCACATCAGCCCAGTGCTTGCACTCCGATCCATTTGCACCACTGACAATTGTTCATCACGATGAATTACACAAGAGACCTACCAAATTTTGATAGTTCCAATTAACAAAAGGCATATAGACCCAATCCATACCATAATTTCCGCATCTTACTATGACATACATTTTGGGACTGCTATACCAAAACCACCCAAATGGGTAATTATCTAAAGACGAGGCATGATAAGTCAATCGCAAGGCATCAAGGCAGCTGAAGTTATGTTAAAACGATGAGGATGAGTTTCTTGATAGACATGCGCACGACGTAGTTATCGAAATTGAAGCATGCACTCGTGCAAAAAATTCCACCAATGTGTGTAAAAAAATCTTTTATAGATATTTAATCTGTGTACGTGATATAATTTTAGGTTAATATCACAAAAATCTCCAAACTGATATGCCTGTGACAATTTTACCTCAAACTAAAAATTTTACCACAAAAAATCCTAAATTGATACACTTGTGACAAATTTACCCTTAGTTTATTTTCGTTAAATTTTAATGTCAAATTACTTTATTAAATGACACGCGGCAATTGATGGATGTACTAATTTTATGTTTTACCCTCCGTTTATTACAGGTGTACCGGTTTATGATTTTTTTAGATATTAACTCAATTTAATTGAAACTGAAGAAAGGTAAATTTATCACAAATGTACCAGTTCGAAATTTTTGTTGGTCAAAAAATTAGTTTGAGCTAAATTTGTCACAGGTGCACTAGTTTAGGATTTTTCGTGATCAAAAAATTAGTTTAGAGTAAAATTATCACAAATGTACTAGTTTAGGGTTTTTCGTGGTATTAACCCTACAATTTTATACTGAAATTAGTATTGTGAAAACCCTCTTTAGTACACTAATGTCATTCTTTTTTCACCTAATTCCCTCCGTGTTCCACGTCAACATACTCAACGACAACCAAGTTGAAATATTAAGTATGAGGAGACTTTGTACATTAAAAGACATCATAACATATAAGGAAAATGAAATGACCATCGAATTATACACACGACAAACCACTTACACGGCCATTGGTGAGGATATCGCAAATGGATAGACTCCACTAAATCTGATGCCACGGTGATAGATGATTGGGTCTATCTATTCTATTGGCTCCCCAACTCGTTGGAAAGATTTTTATGCTAAAAAAAAAATTAAAATTCGTTCAATAAATGCAGAAAAAAAGAAATAAATGTAACGATCACTAATGCAAAAAACAAGTAGCCGCCGGACGAGCTGAGGGTAGTAAATACGAAGATAAAAATATTGAAAGGTTTTGATAGAAGTATTGAGAATGAAGGAAATTATAAGATAAGATAGAGATTAAACTTATAACCAAAGATTTGATACGAAATAATTCTTAAATTTGATTCGTAAAATTGGTTACAAAACTAAAGTTAAATGATACATAGGTTAAACTAATTGATACAATTGAAAATTGAAAATACAAACTACAAATTGAATTACGATAATGAACACCAGGCATATAGACCCATTCGATACAATAATTTCTACATCATACTATGACATACGCTTGTGATTGATATATCTGAAATACCTAAATAGATAATTACTTATACTTAAACTTAGTGAGCCACGTGATTATTTAGGACGATCATTTTTTTCTAAAACATTGCGGAGACAACAAGCTGTTGCAAGATGATAACTCAATATTTTCTCATTGAGCACAAGAATGATGATGGTCTTCATGCTTGAAATCAATTATCCTTCAGTATATTCGGCTCTCTCTCCTCCACCTCCCTTTTTCTTCTGACTTCACTATTGCAATTTCTGTTACACAAGCAACTAACTTTAGCAACATGCTGCTAATCCACAGATTGATTCTGCCTTTCTTCGATGCAAGTCCGTTTCCATTGATTAAGATGCATAACTTGGTACTTTTTTCCTGTCTTTTCTCTCCATATGCTATATAAGATTCCCTGTATCAACCCATCCCGGTCAACATTAGGTGATGATCATTTGAAGGTAAGTATTAACCCACGAATCATTCCACATAGCCTCTTTCATCAAGAAAAATGTCCAAAAAGACTTAAACCTATTGCATTTTTATCAATTCAGTTATAAATCTTTTAATAGTGTCAAGTGAGTTCTAAGTATTTTCATATTTTGCCAATTGAATCCATCAGGTCGATTTTAATAGAAAATCGCTGACATGGACGCTAACACCTGTACAAAACACCTGTACATAACGGCGATAGGTGGAGATATCACAAATGGATCAATTCGACCAAACCTGATGCCACTGTGATATGTGGTTAGGTCTATTTTTTCAATGGGCTCGCCAATTAATTTGGAAGAGTTCCATGCCACATGCACAAACACACATGAGGAATGTCGCGACCTCCCCGAAACGGCTCCGAGGTCTACGGAGTTTGGCTAATGGATTGCTAAGTTAAACCTAGCTTGAGCTCTCCCAAGCCCATACCAATTCGCGACTTAAGTTCCAGTTGTTAACATGCAAATCGATTTCATTTAGGAGTCGCCACTAATCAGTTTTTGGTAGGTCGATTAGACACCTAAGTAAAGCACGGGAGAAAAGCTTCACTTCTACGAACCAGAGATTCAACGAGTACGGGAACTTGATTACACTAATCGGCTAATTAGTGCCCTTTCGGTACCTAATTTTGTTCAATTCATCACCTAACGTGTTCTCGCTAATCGGGGTCTTAAAATTCCATTCATAGCTAAGCTAAGGGGAGCGAGGAATCAATATACAAACCTAGACATGCATAATCACCTAAGTGCGAGGTTAAATTAAATGCACAATTCAAAGTATGTGAACCGAGCGACGTGGGATTAAGCATAACACTAAACATGTGAAAAAGGCAAGATAAGCTAAATTAAACTTCTGATTTTTTTTTATTTGATTTTTTTTAAAAAAAATTTTTGGAATTTCCGAAATTTTTTTGGAATTTTTTTGGAATTTTTTTTGAGAATTTTTGAAATTTTTTGAATTTTTAAAATTTTTTTGAAATTTTTTTTTGAAATTTTTTTCGAAAAAAAAAAAAAAGTAAAAGATAATAAAATAATAATATAAAATAAAACTCGAACTTTTTTTTTTTAAAAAATATTAATTAGTGCAATATTAAAATAATTCGGATCCGGCTCGGATCTCCACATTCGACCCGGATCGAGATTGACCCGGGCGCACCGGCCCGGGTCCACGAACGGACCGGGTTCATTTATTGAGCCCGGTCTGGCAAATTAAAAAAAAGAAAAGGAAAGGGCCCAGCCCACTAGGAACAAATAACTTAATAAAACTCCAAATTATTCTACCCCGGCTGGCCCATCCAATAAATAGCCCAACACCTAAAAAAGAAACTATCCTGAACTAAAGCCCAAAATCAATAAAATGTTAAAACCTGCCTCCCGCCTGGCCGCAACCCATGGACCCGACCGAGAAGCGACTCGGGAGACAAACTTAGTTCGCATAATAATAAATGGGGCCGGAGGCAAGGCTGTGACAAAACGGTTTTCGCCCGACCGACTCAAACGCTACCGATTCACACGCTGTAACGCATTTACGCTGTAGATCGAAATTGAGGTCACCGCCCAACTCGCCAAGCAGCTTCCGGGACGCCACTTGTGCCCCGCCGCTGACCTCCTCGAAAAAACGAAAGCACCAACAAAACAACAACAAGCGGCGGTCACGGTCCCTTACTGACGGCTATGGTGAATCTTGAGGCGCAGGGAGGTAGACGGGCACCTCGGCGCACCTGCCCATACCAGCAGCGCCCGGGATCCTCTCCGAGAACCGACCAGAATCAAACCCAAAAAGCGAAACAAAAGCCGGTGATACTTTCGGGATGAGACCCTCACCGAAGTGAAAATGGGGTTCGGCCAGTTCTTGGCGGCGGAGAATCCATGATCCGCCGGGCATTCCCCTTCGATCTCACTCCATGGGCTCTCTCCCTCTCGGTTCTCTGTCTGCTCTCTCTCTCTCACCCTCCCTTTCAATCTCTCCGTCCGTCCCTCAAACCCCTCCTTTGCCCCTTTTAAAACCCAGAGAAGGAGGAAGCTCTGCTCCTCCCCCCTCGCCTGGCGACGCTCGATCTCCATTTCTAGCTCAAGGGAGTCGTGGGTCAGTGTGCCTTCCCGAGCTTCGTCGATCGTCAGCGATCGCTCTTGCCTCTCGGGACCCATCAGACCCGTTTTTATTAAGCCCGACCGCTGATTCTACTCGGCGTGAAGCGGAGGCGCCCGCCCGGCGATCGGGGCCGCCTGCCACCCAAACAAGAATCCCTCTTCTTGGTACGCCCCAAATCCCTTCCCGAAGCCGTGAATGGCCATTTAAAAAAGACCCGGCTACACCCGATCCCCAAAGATCATTCAATCTTTGGTCTTTCCCGTTCTTTTCTTTTCTTTTTTTTTTAAAATATTAATTTTGAAAATAGACAAAGAAAATATGCTCTAATTAATATAAATGCGCCTAAAGTCTTCATGTCATGTAATTTAAAGGAAATATTTTTGGTTTAGGGATTAAAAAATTAAACCCTAATTTTTGCGATAAAATCCTAAATGAATTGGGCAAAATTTAGGTGTCAACAGCTGCCCCTCTTTGAAGCGGAGCTCGAAGAGGTTCTCTTCAAAGACGAAAGACACCTAAATTTGGTCAGCGGAAGGCAAGTGAAAGCTGGCTTTACGCAAGAGAAGAAAACAAAACAAAATAAATAAATAAAATAAAATAAACAAAATAAAATGAGAATAAAATAAGTAAAATAAAATAAGATGAATAAAGTGTGGTTTAAAACTGGACCACAAACCTTTGATGCGTGGTTTAAGGTTGGACCACAAACCTTTGAAGCGTGGTTTAAGGTTGGACCACAAACCTTTGGAAAAGCGTGGTTTAAGGTTGGACCACAAACCTTTTGAAAAGCGTGGTTTAAGGTTGGACCACAAACCTTTTGGAAAGAGTGGTTTAAGGTTGGACCACAAACCTTTTGGAAAGAGTGGTTTAAGGTTGGACCACAAACCTTTGAAGCGTGGTTTAAGGTTGGACTACAAACCTTTTTGAAAAGCGTGCCTAGGTGTACATACACATGGGTCGGACCGACCACCCCAAAGGCTCTCATCATAACGAAGCTTAAAAGACTCAGACATTCAGGGGTCCTTGTCCGAGGGTTTGATGGGTCACCTATTGTGTCCTTCCCAGCAGGGTCTTGAGAATTCATGAATGCTTGGGTATATCTTAACATTTCTGAGATCAGCTTGAAGGCTAGTGTCTGAGGAACGTCACCTGTCTTACATGATTAGTAACAACAGGTACATGTATTCATCTCAGAAACAAACGACCGGCACTCTCTAAGACACATGCTTCAAAATCAGTTCCATTGGAGTTCATGTGTAACGATTTTAACATGTCCGGATCACTAACTTTCCACCGGGGATAATCGTCATTTAAGACAATTTCCACTCGTGACATGGATCATCTTGAAAATGCTAAATGAGAGATTTTCAATTAGAAAGGACTTTTGTTCACTCTCATCTAAAAGGGTTATTTTGTGAGAATCACTCTGTCTTACTATCATCATGTCGACAAAGGTCCGAGTATTCTCGCAAACGGTACAACCTTACCAATCTGAGAGGTCTTCATTGGGACTGTAATATAGGCTTGGTCGATGAAACTGTCCAGGTCGAAGCTATGAACTAAATACTTCGTGGTCATCTTCGAGTTTACAAGTTGGGAACTCTGTGAAGTAGGATGGAAAAATAATCTTGTTTGCACTTCTCTGAGCGATGCTTATAAACATATGAGCTCCTACGTTGACTCAAGTGCCCCAATCAAAAAAGACTTTACAAAGGACGTAACGTAGGTTAGGTTCATGGGTTGAGGAACGAAAGGATCGCAGGCTCGATGATGTGTATTGGGGTGAGAGTTGGTGATTCTCTTGACATTGTCACCAGTCTCCTTCTTTGCCATTGGGGATTATCCTCAGAAGTGCACTATCGATCTTAACCATTTGGCACCCATATCCTGGAGACTTGAAGGACGACTATTGCTCGATCAGGGCTGATATCATTTCAACCTTTTGCTTTTTATTTGATACATGGGGGCTAGCCTCACTTTGACAGGCACACTGCCTTTAAAGCCCCCTAGCTCACTTTTTCTCTTTTTTTTTTTCAACGTTCATATCTATGGGCATTGACCTTGCTTTTACCAAGTACACTGCTTTTTCATGTCCCTAGTTTTCATAATTTTTTTTGGATTGACCTAGACAAATTTAAGCAATACAATGCTGTTGAACTCTCAAGTCCTCATCTTTAGTCGGCACTCCGGATCATGATGCTCGTACAGTAGTGACTTTTGCCTTGCCCCTGTGTGGGGGATGATCACCAACTAGGTTTGCGAGAAACAAAATTGCAGGCTCGATTGGGTTGTTCAATGGATATAAGTGTGTAGGATAGAGAAAGAAACGCTTTTCGTCGTCTTGAGGCACTTGAATTCACGTATTAGTTCATTTGCAATAAAGGCACTCAAAGATTGATACAAGTGAAAGCAAGAATATTTTCTACTCATTTTCTCACCTCGATATATCGACTCACCTCCGATTTGCCTCGGTGTGGGGGTGGTCCCTGACAGGGGTGGTATGAAAGAAGCTTCGCAAGTGTTTAGGTTCAAAAGGTTAAGCAAATGGTAACCTATAGTGTTTGCGATGGATGAATGAAATGCCTCTCATCACTTTGGTTGCCGTACCTTTTGCGAGATAACCCTTCACTTTGCAAACATGGAATTTTTCGCTCAGCTTACTAGGAACTAGTACATGGGGTAGTGTATGGAGCATGGTTTGCCTTTCGTCATCCTGACACGTCTCATTTAGCATATTCAAGCATTTCCGCATCACTCATTGAATTATCTATTTTAACGACCCTCAGTGGAATTTGTGACTTGGACAGATAAAAGTCGTTACAAAGTTCATTTTCAAAAAACACGGATATTTCAGATATTCACATGCACAGGAAAGTTCATAACTGCCTAACGATCAATTACCAGGCATGACTGTGAGCATTCATTATCACCAGAACTGTTTCTCGTCCCTGCACTTCAGCCTCTTCGTCGTTCGTCCTTCATTTCTCTGCAGTTGGATATCTGAAACACAAACACATGCACATGTATAGAAATGTATGCATGACATGCATGACACTAAGTGATTTGGATCGCACGAAAAACAGCTTTCTAGCCTTGATTTCATTCATGGAAAATACTTCTTGACTGCGTCAGAGTTTACAGGCTTGGACAACTCGCGGCCATCCATTTCCACTAACACTAAAGTACTACCCGGCAGGATCTTTTTGATGACATAGGGGCCTTCATAAGTCAGGGCAAATTTGCCGTGAGGGTCACATACAATTGATATCACCTTCCTCAATACCAAATCATTGACTTCAGGGTGTCGGGGACGAACTTTTCGATTGAACGACTTCGCTACTCGTTTCTGGTAGCATTGACCGTGACATATGGCTTGTAGTCTGCCCCCATCGATCATGTTCAACTGTTCATGCCTTTGTCGTACCCACTCGGCCTCATCAAGTTTTGCCTAAGAGAGAACCCTTAAGGATGGAATTTCGACTTCCACAGGTAGGACCGCTTCCATTCCATATACTAACGAAAAAGGGGTTGCTCCGGTTGAGGTGCGGATCGATGTCCGATATGCCATCAATGCGTATGGAAGTCTTTTATGCCACTCGCGATAATTCTCAGCAGTCTTTGATAAGATCTTCTTTATGTTCTTGTTTGCTGCTTCAACGGCCCCGTTCATTTGAGGGCGGTACAACGATGAATTCAGATGCCGAACTCGAAATGTATCGAGCATTCCATCCACAATTTTTTTGTTCAGATTAGACCCGTTGTCGGTGATGATTGCTTCCGGAACTCCGTAACGGGCGATGATATCGCGGCGAATGAACTTGGCCACGTTCTTCGCGGTGACATTAGCATATGAATTGGCCTCAATCCACTTCGTAAAGTAGTCGATTGCTACTAAGATGAATATATGTCCGTTTGACGCCTTAGGGTTGATCGGTCCAATTATATCTATCCCCCACATGGAAAATGGCCAAGCTTGGGACATCTGATGGAGTTCGTTTGGCGGAGCATTAATCCGATCTCCATAAATTTGACATCGATGGCAACATCGCACATGCTGAATACAATCAGACTCCATAGCCAACCAATAGTACTCGAGTCGCATGATCTTCTTTGCCAGGAGATGGCCGTTCATGTGAGGACCACATTCCCCTTCATGTATCTCTTTCATCAAACGATTGGCCTCTTTCGCGTCGATACATCTCAATAGCACAAGTCATAAGATCTTTTGTAAAGAGCGTCCCCGCTAATGAAGAATTTTGAGGCCAGCTTCATTAGATATTTCCTGTCTGATGCTTCACTTCCTTGAGGGAACTCGCCTTTCTGCAGATAATTCATAATGTCATGATACCATGGTTTTCCGTCAGGCTCCTCTTCAATTACCATACAATAGGCTGGACGCTTAAGGATTTCGATCCTCAATGGTTCGATATCCAAGCCTTTTGTTACTTGCAGCATTGACGATAACGTGGCTAGAGCATCAGCAAACTGATTCTGAGACCTGGGTAGGTAATCGAATGATATTTCTTGGAATTCTTTCACCATCTCTTCCAGAAACTCATGATATGGGACTAGTTTTGGATCCTGCGTTCACCACTTGCCTTCGGTCTGAAGGATAATGAGGGCTGAATCGCCATAGACTTGCAATTTCTGAATCCCCATGTCAACGGCAGCTTGGAGGCCAAGGATATATGCTTCGTATTCCGCGATGTTATTCGTACAAGGGAAGGTCAATTTGGCAGCCACGGGGTGGTGCTGACTATCTGGAGAGACGAGGACTGCCCCTGTACCGGAACCTGATAAGTTGACTGCACCATCAAAGTACATGGTCCATTGGTCATTTGACGCAAATAAGACCTGCCTATCTATGTCAACATCTTCGTTGGGGTCTTCTGCTTTTTTGGGATTTCCTGCTAACATATCTGCTATGGCCCCCAGGCTTTGCACGTCGGATTCTGAAATTAGAATTTGCCACTTGGCCAGCTTCCCCACCAAGGCTGGCTTTTCTAAGAGATACTTGATGGGATCATTCTCAGTTACTAGCAGAACTTGGTGATGGAGAGTGTATTGGCGTAGTCTGTGTAACACCTAGACCAAGGCTGTGCACGTCTTCTCAACCTCCGGATAGTTTACTTCAGAAGTAGTGAATTTCTTGCTGAGGTAATATATTGCGCGCTCCTTCCCATCATCCGGCCTTTTTTGGGCCAGCATGGCTCCCAGCGATTCATCATGAATGGTCAGATATAAGATTAATGGAACTTTGGGCACTGGCGGGACCAGGACCGGTGAATGAGTCAGATAATACTTTATCTTTTCAAAGGCATCCTGACATTCGGCGTCCCATTCGATTTTCGCATTCTTCTTCAAGAGTTTGAAAAATGGCCTTGTCGTTTCTGACAACTGGCAGATAAATCTTGCGACATAATTTAACCGTCCCAACAAGCTGCGGACTTCTTTGACGGTGGTCGGGGGTTGTAAGTCGCAAATAACCTTCACTTTTGATGGGTCAATCTCGATGCCTTTGTTACTAACCATAAACCCTAACAACTTTCCAGATTTTGCCCCAAATACACATTTCGCGGGATTGAGGTGCAGTTTAAACTTTCGGAGGCGATCGAACAACTTTTGCAGAACTTCGCCATGATCTTCGCCTCTTCTTGATTTCGCGATCATATCGTCTACGTACACCTCGATCTCCTTGTGCATTATGTCGTGAAATAACGCGACCATGGCCCTCTGATATCTTGCCCAGGCTTTTTTCAGACCGAAAGGCATCACCTTGTAGCAAAAGGTCCCCCACGGGGTTATGAACGAGGTCTTGCTCCTATCTTCCTCCCTCATGCGGATTTGATTATACCCCGAGAATCCATCCATGAAGGAAAACAACTCGAATCCTGCAGTACTATCGACCAAGACGTCTATATGTGGGAGTGGAAAGTCATCCTTTGGACTAGCTCGGTTTAAGTCGCGATAATCCACACAGACCCTGACTCGACCGTCTTTCTTCATCACCGGCACAATGTTTGCTATCCAATCGGAGTAATGCGACACTTTGATGAACCCCACTTTTAGCAATTTCATAACCTCCTCCTCGATTTTCTTGGACAACTCTGGCTTGGTCCTTCGGAGTTTTTGCTTCCTTGGCGTTATACTGATCGATCGGTTGGCGGTAGCATGCTCCACAATTTCTGGATCCAACCCCGGCATGTCGGCATACGTCCAAGCAAACACATCTTGATATTCTTTGAGAAGGCGAACCATTCTTTTGACCTCCACTCTCGAAAGACTTGCCCCGATCTTTAATTCCTTGACATTTTCATCATTACCCAAGTTTATGATGATTGTTTGCTCCGCTGTTAACGGCCTTGATTCATCGTGTCGCTTCCATTCCCGCTCAATCCCCTTCAGATCGTCGTCATCGCTATCGATATCTGAGAGATTCCCTTCGTGTAAATCCGAATCACATGCCTCCTTACCATGATTATGCATAATGTGATGCCTGAGATGTGATGAGATGAGTCAGGACATAAAACATGGTACATGCCATTTTAAAAATGCTTTTGAAATTTTTGGGAAAGGCGTTTAAGAGCTCGTCCTCATGTCATCGGATTTCCTCGCTCTTGAAGACCATGGAAACAGGGAGCACGTGGAACCCCAGCCCTCAGCGACCATCATAGGACCAGTTTGGTATGGTTCCACGTGTCCTTAATAAAACATGCACGCATTTCATTGAATTAAAAGGATAATGCCGCATTACAACACGCACCGCCCCGAACCAACGGCGCAAGATTCGGGGCTAGACAAAGTTTTCATTACAAGCCAGCTTAGATTAACAAATTGCAACAACACTAGGCTCCCACGCAGGGGAGAGAACATAAAGCAAATAACGACACTAATGGGAACCGCCCTACTCTGCGGTCAGCGGCACTTCCAGAGGACTCAGCTTCTTCACATGTCAGGATAGTGCATATAACATTCTCCTCGAATAGCTTCGCTATACTGTCGATGGCCGCCTCTTCCTCATGTAACATCTTTGGAGGCACGGGGAACATTTGTTTCAATCGGGAGAGTAATGGGCCTTGATAGCCTTTTTCCACTCCAATACTTCCGCCATGGTCCCCGTGACCTGCGCCTCGGCCTCCATGGTTGCCCCAGCCTCCGTCGCTACCTCGACCTCCACAGCCGCCTCGGCCTGTACCTCGACCCCGATAGCCGCCTCGGCCTCCGCGATTACCTCGGCCTCCGTCATTGCCTCGGCCTCCGTTGTCCCGACCTGCATGGTGGCCTCGGTCTCCATCATCTTGGCTTTTCTGATACCCTAAGCCTTCCCTCTTCGCGCCTTTTCCAGCTTCAATGGGTCTCTGAATCCCTTGCCCATGCAATCCAAGGCCTTCCCCGGGGTTGTACCCGCTTGCGAGCATAATTCTTCCAGCTGCTAGAGCCGGCTTGGACAGTTCAGGGGTGCGCATGAGCGAGCCGACGAGAACATGAACCATAGATACCAATTCTAGAGTTTGGAAACTGGACTCCTCCTTGCATTCGGGCTCCACGTACGGGATAGCTGTCTCGTGATAGACTTTGAAGTTTGTTTCTCCATGCACCAGAATGAAGCTTGTCGCCGACCACAAACCGCACTTTGATGGAGACTAGAGGGTACAAAGACCATGTATGAATCCACCATTCTTCCTAGCAGAAAGTTAAACGCGCTTGGGATGTCTAGCACTTGAAAAAACACCAGAAACGTCACAGGACCGATCAGGAGCTCTAACTCTATCTCTCCTATTACTTCCCTTCTAGTGCCGTCGAATGCTCGTACAGGATTTTTGGCAGTACGCATCCTCCCTAGATCGACCTTTAAGAGGCGGAAGGTTGGCCAATGGGCATAAATTCAAAGCGGAGCCGTTGTCAATCAACGTCCTCGCGATCACCATATCGTGATGCTTAACTGAAATGTACAAGGCTTTATTATGATTTTGGTCTTCCACCGGAAAGTCTTCATCCGTAAAAAAGATTTGATCTTTTAACAGGATGGTCCCTACAAATTCCTTCAACTAGGCTTCGTCGATCGTCTCCGGGACATGGACCTCGTTAAGGACCTTTAATAAGGCATCCTTGTGCTTCTCAGAAGATTTAAAAAGATCCAGGAGAGAGATTTGGGCTGGCATTTTCCGCAATTAATTTACCACATTGAATTCACTCGTTTTAATCACCGCTAGAAATTGCTTTGCGTCTTCTTCCGTCACTGCTTTTTTCTCAACTCCGCCGGTAGGCGCATAGCAGCGGCTTGATCGGGTGATGGCATCTACTTCATCTGTTTTGTAATCCCATGGAACTGCCTTGGTGTCGAAGTCTGGAGGGGCTTCAAGGACTATGACCCCTTCTTCTTCCAGGGGTGGGAGCTCGATTACAACTCGCGTCATATCCTCCCTTCCCACCTGGATTGCTGAGAATTCCTTAGTCGCGAGGTCAATAATCACTGGCTCGACATCCTCCACCTCCTGCTCACTAGCATAATCTTCATCAGAGAAGTATATCACAATCGGTGTTGTCATAGCGACTAATCCCTGTGCTTCATCGACATTCCCAATTACCCCCATGCTCATCATTCTATGAACATACTCTAATTTTTCTTCCACCGTGACGTCATTTCCTCCCTCGTGGTGTCCAGCTAGTCGAAGAATTTCGTATAGCCTTGGGATGTTCACCATGACGGCTTGTTTGCTCACGTTCACTTTTCCGAGCACCACATTTACGCCCTCGGCATGATCGGGCAAAGGATTTCGCTTCACGTTGGCTTGCGCTCTTTCGAACGATAGAATCCCCTTGTCCAACAGATTTTGAATCTTGATCCTTAGTGCAAAACAGTCGTCCGTGTCGTGCCCCCTTTCCCCCCTGTGGTATTCGCATGTCTTAGTCATATCAAACCGAGGGAACCTTGGAGGATTGTCCCTGGGTACTTCTTTGGCTACCATCCCCTTCTCAATGAGCATGGGCAACAACTTTGATAAGGATTTTGGCAGCGGGGAGAATTCCCTATGAGGAAATCTTTTACTTCGATCATGCCCTTGGGGCGCCTGTCTTTGTACGGTTGAGGGTTTTTGTGGGGGTGCTGAGAAAGGCTTAGACGGTTCTTGGACAAACGCAACTTCGACAGCGGCTTCCTTGTTCTTCTTTGTTGGGAATCCTTTGCTATTCCCCGCGGGTATCCTCCCATCGACAATTGCCCATTCTACCCCTTCGCCCACTTCCACCAGTTGGGAAAATGTTTGGCACCCAGAAGTTAATATCCCGTGAAAGTACTCAGGTGGCAGGGTTTTCAGAAAAAGTTGCCTCATCTCCCTTTCGATCAGCGGGGGCCTAACTTGTGATGCCATCGCCCTCCATCTTTGAGCGAAGGCCTTGAAAGGTTCATTCCTTTTCTTTTCTAGCCGAACCAAGTCCTCTCTCGTGGGGATGATTTCAAAGTTGAACCTGTACTGCTGAAAGAATTCTTCCGCAAGATCTTCCCATCCTGTGATTGTCTCAATATCCAGCGCAATGAACCATGACAAGGCAGGGCCAATCAAGCTATCTTGGAAGGTTTGGATGAGGAGTGGTACGTTGTCGGAATAACGAACCATTTTTCTCAAGTAATACTTGAGATGAGTTTTGGGGCAACCGGTGCCGTCGTACTTCATGCTAAATTCCGGTTCTTTGAAGGTCTCAGGGACTTTCACTTTAGTATACGGGGATAACTTGTCAACTCCTCGCATCTCGTACCCTTGAAGAACACAGAGTCGTTCCTCCATCTTTGCCAAGCGCCTTGCGCTTTCCTCATCGAGGCAGGAAACAGGCTCCTCCCTTGGGACAGGATCCAGATTCACAATGATCGGCGTGTCAGAGGGGGAATCTGATGCGGTCCCCTTTTCAGGAGGGTCTGTGGCATGTGGATCAATAGCTAACAGGGAGTGTGTCACGGCGAGGTGGGGGCGGAAGCCTCGGTGGCATGTCTTGTGGAGGATCCTTGAGCTTGACTTATTTCGGCCATCATGGCGGTAAGTTGGGCCATTGGTTCTCCATGTTGGTCATATGCGCATTGGCTTCTTAGCTCTCCATTCGACTTTTGCGTATGCGGATCGGGGATCTCCTTTTAGCCGTCTCGATTACCTTGGTGGAACGGATGCACCAGTTGAAACCCGGTTGCGATGGCTACAGGAAAAAGCTCCCCAATCTCTGTTTCACTCTCCGTGTGTTGATTGGGCTCAGACGATTTGCAACCACCTGAAAAATGAGTGTACGTGAGCACACAATTCAAAAGGGAGGTTGGTCCATGGCGACAGCCTAGGTGTTATGCGTCCCTCGAGAGAGAGTTTTTTAATTTTTTATTTTTTAAAGGAACAAGATTTTAGAGGTTTTAGACATTACAGACGATAAATGAAAGCTCCTTAATACTGAAATGAGAAAATGAGATTCTTTAAGCATTGAAACAAAGGAGGTACATAACGATTCCTAAACCTGGAAAGAAAGAAATTACCTAAACATTGAGACTAGAAAAGCAATAAAACCTCTCTTAAACAAGAAACTAGGGGGCAAATTTTAGAGAAAGTGTCATCTCAAACTTCTCAAGGCGACTCATTTTGTATGCGATGGGGAACCCGCGGCTTTGCGGAGTCGCTTGTTCTCTCGAGTTAATTTCGAGATGTGAGTCTTATCCATTTCCACCCTCTTTTCAAGATGCTCAATTTGTGCCTTCTGGGATGGCTTGTCAGTCACCTCCGGGACCAGTGGTCGTAGCATGGTCGGAATTCGGTGGTTGCGGATGTAGAATGTGGAGGCATGGTGACTCTCTTCTTCCTCGTTCAGCTTCTTGGGCACAATGATTCTTTCAGGACGGCATTCACTCCATGCGATCTCAATGGCACGGTCTCGTTGAAGTAATCGTAGTTTGTGCGAGTGAAACGAGCTTGGAACATCTCCGTCTTGAGAGGTGGCGGAATCTCTTGTAAAGCTCGGTATTGGCGAGCCACCCTGTATGGGTAATAAGAGGTGGCGCCAGAGAGACCAAGCAACGAGATCGGGTTGGCAAACTTGTGGGCGAAGCGGGCTTCCTCGACCTGGAGCCATTTAGCATGCCATAGAAATGCCTTGGGCTCGGGGTCCTTTAGGAAATTTATCCAATGGGAATATTCTTTGTCAGGGGAATGCTTTTCTAAGATCTGGAACCTCTGTATTGGGTGCCTAAACTCGTCTACTTGAAACAATTACATCAGGTGCCCAAATCCCCTTATGTGAGAGAAAAACCATATTTGCAAAATTTCGGGAGAAGCTCGCATGATTTTTTCTCCGTTTTGTTTAAAATGATTAAGGGACAAAAATGTTTCGGCTAAAATCATGTTGACATAGTTTAACCCAGCACACATGTGTTTGACCACCCAAGCAATTGAAGGATTTATGGCATTCTTATGATGAGGAAAAATGATCAGTCCGACAAATGCTAAAATGAAAATCCTACTCCTTTGGGCTACTGGTTGATTTGAAAAACACTCGGCCAAAAATGAGAATGGGCACGCATAACAGTTAGCCTTAACGACCTTCCTTACCACCTCGGCCCTGACTCTCAAAAATTGTGACAACTCGGAGATGGAGTCTATACCTACGGGTGGCCTGACAAGCTCGGGTCCAAGAGGCATTCCAATGGCAATGCTATATTCTTCCAATGTCGGAGTTAGCTCAAACTCACCAAATATGAAAGTCGACGTTTGAGGGCACCAAAAGTGCGGTATCGCTTGCATAACCCCGGAATGGATGTTGATCTTGAGCAACGGGAGGAGGCGACCAATCCTTTCCTCGACCTGTCTTTGGCCAGTTTGGTCCAACTGATCCCACCACGCTATGAGCTCTTTCTTGGGAGTGGAAATGAATTGGACATCGGCTCTCCCCATCGCATATAAACTGAGACTAATGATCGACCTAATTTGCCATGGACCAACAATAGGAAATGAATGAATTGCTTAACAGAAGAGATAAAGGCTTACTCTATCAAGAACAATGGCGAACACAAAGACATACGCATGAAAAGTGAGGCTCGCTTTTTATCTAAATGGTTTAACAAGGTAGAGCTAAGAGGATGATCTGACCGTCGCAGTCTCGCGTTTGGTGTCAGGTCCTCTTAACTCCGGCTTAGTCGAAAGAGATATCCTATAGTCACGCGGTCTTGCGGACAAGGATAAACGCCTACGACACCAAGAAGGAACTTTCGGGGAAAAGAAAGGCAACCTCTACATCGCTGTCTCGCGTTCGAGGTTGTATCTTTCTTAACACCGTCCTAAAGCGTCCTACCGCGGCCCGGGTTCGGCAGCATGGTGGTGTGTGCCATAGTGTAGTGCTAAAACGTCTAACGCATGCATAACAATTTATAAACAAACACTTCAAATTCCCGGAAAAATAAACATTCACTCCCCAAACCCCCAAATCTGCAAAACAAGGGGTTAATGGTAAAAACATTCACGTTAGGGATGTATATGAACAAGAAAAATGGCCTAAGTCCACAAAAGGTCCCCAGCGGAGTCGCCAAACTGTCGCAACCTCCCGAAACGGTCCCGAGGTCTACGGAGTTTGGCTAATGGATTGCTAAGTTAAACCTAGCTCGAGCTCTCCCAAGCTCATACCAATTCGCGACTTAAGTTCCAGTTGTTAACATGCAAATCGATTTCATTTAGGAGTCGCCACTAATCAGTTTTTGGTAGGTCGATTAGACACCTAAGTAAAGCACGGGAGAAAAGCTTCACTTCTACGAACCAGAGATTCAACGGGTACGGGGACTTGATTACACTAATCGGCTAATTAGTGCCCTTTCGGTACCTAATTTTGTTCAATTCATCACCTAACGTGTTCTCGCTAATCAGGGGTCTTAAAATTCCATTCATAGCTAAGCTAAGGGGAGCAGGAATCAATATACAAACCTAGACATGCATAATCACCTAAGTGCGAGGTTAAATTAAATGCACAATTCAAAGTATGTGAACCGAGCGACGTGGGATTAAGCATAACACTAAACATGTGAAAAAGGCAAGATAAGCTAAATTAAACTTCTGATTTTTTTTTATTTGATTTTTTTTAAAAATTTGGAATTTCCGAAATTTTTTTGGAATTTTTTTTAAAATTTTTTGAGAATTTTGTGAACTTTTTTTGAATTTTTAAAATTTTTTGAAATTTTTTTTTGAATTTTTTTTCAAAAAAAAAGAAAAGTAAAAGATAATAAAATAATAATATAAAATAAAACTCGAACTTTTTCTTAAAAAAATATTAAAATAGTGCAATATTAAAATAATTCGGATCCGGGTCAGATCTCCACATCCGACCCGGATCGAGATTGACCCGGGCGCACCGGCCCGGGTCCACGACCGGACCGGGTTCATTTATTGAGCCCGGTCTGGCAAATTTAAAAAAAGAAAAGGAAAGGGCCCAGCCCATTAGGAACAAATAACTTAATAAAACTCTAGCCCATTCTACCTAGTTTGGCCCATCCACGAAATAGCCCAACACCTAAAAAAGAAACTATCCTGAACTAAAGCCTAAAATCAATAAAATGTTCAAAACGCGGTCTACTCCGGCGTGGGGTTCGAGGCCGCCCGCCATTCGATCTCACCCCGCCTCGCCGCCTTTCTGTACCTTCCTCTTCTTGAATGTCTGCCACAAATCCCCTTCCCGGAAGGAGGAAGCCGTGAATGCTCAAGCCGGGGAAGACCACGGTCGCTGACCCATCGTCCCCAGCATCATTCAATGCTGGTCTTTCCCCGTTCTTTTCTTTTCTTTTCTTTTTTTTTTCAAATATTAATTTTGAAAATAGACAAAGAAAATATGCTCTAATTAATATAGATGCGCCTAAAGTCTTCATGTCATGTAATTTAAACGAAATATTTTGGTTTAGGGATTAAAAAATTAAACCCTAATTTTTGCGATAAAATCCTAAATGAATTGGGTAAAATTTAGGTGTCAACAAGGAAGTGAATTGGACATAGTCTTAATTGATTGAATGAGTAGTTTTCATGACCGCGGTGTGAGCCATCCGCTCAAAGTGATGGTAGTGGTGGTGAATACGTGATGTTCTTGTATCTATTGGTAGGGTTGACCATCGGCGGAGGCGGTGACGACCTTGCGGCTAAGTAGCACCGATACTGACACGCGACACGACACAACAGGATACGACATGACACGACACGACACGACACAACACGGCATGTCATTTTTCAAGAAATAGAAAATTACTACACGCTGGAACATGTTATATATTAAATATATATTATATATACAGAATAAATTATCATTTTTATGATTATTTCAATAAAATTAATTTGATTCAAATCCATAAATATATAAATAATAAAAAAAAAAGAGTGTCGGACGAGTGTCGGTGTCCGACACGGAGGTCCCTGGACAATGTATGTGCTTCCTAGCCTCACGGGGGCCCTGATCATGGCATGCTTGAGCTCGTATGAACCCACAAAGGAAGCTCTTCTTGCAGATTGCATTGATGCCCCCGGCAGGAGCGTCTCTTGGAGAGGCTTTGCCCGTGAACATGGCAAGCAAAGCAGCTCATGAAACATCAAGCGAGCCATTGACGAACCATGTGACCCATTGTAGGTTATTTTATCGCGTTAGCTAAGCAACCGGCAAAGTAAAGCCAGCTGCATTTCGCTCGGCCCTAGTGGCAGTTTTTTATATTGCATTATTGTATTGATGACATTCATGGACTTGGCAATTTTCTACTTGTGGCCGGTCAACTGACAACCCAGTCAACCAAGGACGCGGGATTTGAGGTGGAGGGAGGGCAAGACTAACTGAGATGCACAACGCAAAAAGATGAAAACTATGATTAGATATTTCTCGTACAAATTAAACGCACACAAGAACCTCCCAAGGTCAATTTTAGAGCATATAGTCGTCGTAGTGACCTCTTACAAATCGGTAATTCTCTTGACCATCGTAATAACTTTCATCAGTTTAAACGAACATAAGGAAAGACCACAAAATCAATGAGAATTACTACTCACAAGGAAAGTTACCAACCACGGACAGTCGAAACTGGTGTAGGAGTGTCAAGATTTGGAATTTCCATTGATCAATCCATCAAGCCAATTTATTAATCCCGCAAATAATTGATAATTTTTGTCCACCTCCTAACCCCGTGGTACCAAGACATCCAAGATAAAGCTTGTGCAACTTTTTCTTTTTTTGGTCTTAACATCAGCTTTCTATTATTAGCGGTGTGAAAACGAATCCACTAACGGGGAAGCTTCTGCAACTTGAAAAGTCTCTATTGATGGTTGGCGGATGATTTGCAAGATTAAAAAGAGTCAATAAGGGTGTTCCCATTGTTTTCTTGTGTTGTCATTGTCTTAGTGTGTTCAAACTATCTTTAGGGAAAAGTACCAAAAAAGCACCAAAAAAGCCCTAAACCTATTACATTGGTATCAATTCGATCATAAATATTTCAATTGGATCAATTTAGCCTTAAATATTTTCGTATTGGTACCAATTCAATCCATCCGGCCAATTTATGTCGGAAATCGTTGATGTGGACGTTGGCGGTCCTACGTGGCACCACTGGTGACACTACCAGCGCTGACATAAATAATTTTTAATAATATTTTCATATTCTTTTGAGTTTTTTTCCCTTGTTTTTCTTTCATTTCTTTTTCTTCCTTAAAAAGAAAAAGAAAAATATATATTGGAGGGCCTTGGTCAACTGCCAAATATCAGGCTGACATAAATTAGTCGCCCAGCCCGGGCCAAAGGAGGTCGCCTCGAGGTCGGGCGACCTCCGCCCCCCAGCTATGGCCGGGCGGTTACAGTCAGGCCGCCATTTTTTTTTTTTTTTTTTTTTTTTGTGGAACTGGGCCCGGAACCGCCGGTTCTGAACCGTGGGCCCGGTCAACGGGCTGGACCCGGGTTTGACTGGGCCGGTTTCGGGCCAAAACCGGCCCATGGCCATGACTAGATGGCACAACACTGATTGCGATAGCTTATCAAAACTGCCAAGTCATGGCAGCTGCGTCTCATTGGACCCCAGTGGCAGATTTCTATATTGCTCTCCTGTTTCATAGATGATTTCAGCCAACAAACGGGACTTGGCCCTTTGCTATTCTTGTGCTGGTCAATTCACAATCCAATAAGCAGAAAACGCGGGATTTAGGTGGAATCGATGACTTTCACGGAAACGCACCGTGGAATTCTTCTCTATTAACGCGATTGCCTTCTCGCAACTACAGAAAACGACTCGTGTGATTAAGTATCCCAGGAAAAATCGTATCTCTGCTTTTTTGGGGAAAAAAGTTTGACATTCTTAACGGGTTAAAGCACTGATTTATTCCTCTAACTTTCGCTCCTTGTGTGATTTAAGTTTTCGAACTTACAGAAATTGTTGAATCAAGTCTTTCCCTTATTGGCCATCGACTATTCCGTTAAATTGCTTAAAGTGGCATAGTGAGGACCACTGAACCCTTGCCAACATGTTCCACCTAGGTTCTCCTGAATCAAAGTAATCACAGTCCCTAGAGGCGCAGAGGATGGCGAACCTGATATGAGAAATGGATAAAGTATAGGTCCTATCATCTGATCCAGTTCAATGTTGTTGGGTTGTCCAGTTTGAAAAAGTGTTTGAACCGATTTATGTGCCAGGCTTTGTGGGGGGTATTGATCCTTACCACATATCTCCTCCTAAGTAACTAAAATCAGTTATTAGATATCATATTTTGATCCGATATGGTTAGGGTAATCGATAGACCCAAGTGACCAATTTAAATCACCCCATAATCTTGGGAAATCGGAGAAATTTCACGTGTTGTAGTGCAGGGGCACTCTAATTTCCCAGGAGGACTATAATGCCCATCCCCGAGAGGGTTATCACACGAGCCCGGTGGGCATTTTGGATCCATTTGCACCACTAAAATTTGTGGATCGCTATGAATTTCATGAGAGCTACCAAATTGAATAGTTTGGATGGACACAAAGTATATACACAATTCATACAATAATTTTCGCATCTTATTGTGACATACATTTGGAACCAATATGTTCGAAGTACCTAAAATGGGCAATTAATCTAGAGACAATGCATAGTAACTTGTGCGCAAGGAGTTAAATAGCTGAAGTTGTGTCAAAACAATGAGGTTTAGTTTTTTTTTCCTTACAATGGCCAAATTGTTTAAAAATCAATTACACATTTCAGATGATCTCTTGATAGACAGGCGCATCACTTAGTCATCAAGATAGAAGAGTGCACTCTTGTAAAAAATTCCACTATTGCGTATGAATAATCTTTCATAGATATATAATTTGTGTACGCGTTACAATTTAATACTGAAATTAGTATTGTGAATGCACTGCTTAACCCACTAAAGTCGTTCCTTTTTTACATGATTCTCTCCATGTTCCATGCCCACTCAGTCAGCGATAAACAAGTTCAACATTAAGTATAGGAAATTTTGTTCAGTAAAGGCATCATAGCATACAAAGAAGATGAAATGAACATCGGATTTGACGTGTCGCAAAACACATGTACACCATGGCCATAGGTGAAGATATTGCAAGTGGATCGATTCAACCAAACCTAATGCTACAATGATATATTGTAGATCTTTTTATTGGCTGACCACTTACCAGTTCATTTGGAAGAGTTCCATGCCACACACACAAACACGCACGGAGAAGACCATTGGACATATATAACCTAAATTTATTGAATGAGTGGTTTTCATGACCACTCGGCGTGAGGCCATCGGGCCATTGACCTACAATGACGGTGGCGGTGATGAATATGTAATGCTATTGTACTTATTATCAATAGGGCTGACCATCGGTAGAGGCGGTGGCTGCCTTGCAGGGATCCTGATCACACGATGCTTGAGCTCGTAGGAACCTGCGAGGGAAACTCTCCATGCGGACGGCATTGATGCCCTAGAAGGAGCTTCTCTTGGAGAGACTTTGGTAGCCCATGAATCAAGAGGCAAGCGAGCCATTGACGAACCATGTGAACCATTTTAGACTGTTGCCTAATGCTTATAGTTCCATGCACAGAGCTAGCGGATATAATGTCGTAGTTCTTTATATAGAAGTTCGGTTAGCAACATGTGTTCGATCAAATTAGTTCGTTGCATGCAGTGAGGGAAGGTCAACAGTGAGACAAGCACGATGAGGTTAGACCCAGTCTCTAGAGCATATGTAATTTTTTTGACTGTGAGTACTTGATTGAATCAAATTATCTGCATATTGACATTTGGTATCAAGAACTCGGACAAAAGAAAAAGAAAAAAGAAAAAAGAAAAAAGAAATCAGTTTAGATTGGGGGATTGAAATGGGAACCAAAATCTAACACCACGCGACAATTATAAATTTCATACTCACCAAAATCCAAGTTATATCGTTCGTCATAGAACTAGGAAAAACTAATATTGTGGATGACAGTTTAATGATGATGTTCTAATTTGGTGTGGCCGGTCTGTTAACTTTTGTCTTAGTTGGGCCATTTAAAATTTTGTTCGACCCTGCGAAAATTTAATTAAGACATCATTCGAATACAGCCTCAGAGTTTGTGTTATTAAAATAAGTTTTGTTTCCCTTAATTACCATAAAGTTGGCCGGAAAATGCTAGACTTGCTAGGAGTTATTTACAAAATTGATCTATTCGGCGATTTTTTATATTGCATCGTTTAGACTGTGAAAGGTCCTTGAAACGCATCTTTAGTAAATTGGATTATAAACTTCTGAACATAGAAAATGGGAGGTACATTTTTCTTCTTTTTTACCAAACAAATAATAAGCTGATTTTGCTAAGACAATATAGTTTGGTGGTCTAACCTCCACACCGGGCACACTCTAGACTCGATACCATTAAGGCATAATGAGAAGGTTCTTAAATAGACTCAATTTATGTCGAGCAACATGATGAAAAGCATTCATCAATATGATAATAGCTATTCATCATGTTGATTTATATAGCTGACTTTTATAGAAGCTCTACACCTGTGTTTGAGCCATAGCTACTGCTCATTTGAGCCGGTCTGTTACTGTTGATTCATCACGATGCTAATAGGAGTAACACCCAGCATTATCTTACATCATGGTACGGTGAACCTACATCGCAGGTGAACTAAGCATTTCTGAAGTCGAGCAACGACCAAGGAATTCAAATTCGTATCTAGAATGGCTCCAAGTTATTTGGGAATAAGTCCTATATCACTGAACCAACCACCGTGGTAGTCTTTCCTTGTATAATTTCACAAATAGCTTGGAGGAGAATTGTGGAGTCTTTTCAAATCCAAATCTTGTTGGGCTATCAAGGTGCTTCAAGATAGGAACTTTAGAACAGTTTTGGTGAAATTGACTCTGGATAATTAGCTTATGCCTTATATATACTATATTTGTCAAGCTCGAGATCATCCACTTCGCAGTAACATATGCTGCAGCCATGGGCTTCTTTGTTTGTTCACGGGATCAAGTGCATTGAGGGCCGGTCTTGGCCTGCCCCAATTCGAGGTTTGGTTCTGGGACTCCCTTTCATACTTCTAATTTCACACCGAAGTTCAACTTTTTTGTATTTTTGCTGTTACATAGTCTGAAACGAGAAGGGAGTGAATTTGTTCATTGAGCCCTCTTAACTACTAATGCGATCTGTTCACGGTGTTTTCCTATCTGGGTTCTTGAAGTTTTCAGTGATTGTTTAGTTCTCTATTACCAAGTTCTTTTGTGGATTGTGGAGTTCAAAGGATGAAGTGAATGATGAGAGAACCAGCAGAGACAGGAAGGGAGAAAAGGTTAGCTACTGAAATTGAACATTGTTTGCTCAAAGCACTTGAGAAAGAGAAAAGGGCCTTTCGTTCGGTGCGAAATCTGTGTTTGACTTTCATGGACCAGTTTGTGCGGCACTGATGTTTTCGTGCTTCACAAGTTTATAGAAAACTGCCCGATTGGTTTGCAGAGAAATAATAGCAAGAACAAATTGAAAACCAATATGTGGACTGATGCGAACGAGGTTGTGTATTTATTGAAAATGTTGGAACATAAAAGTTCTCATCACAAGCAAGTGCACATCAACTGTGTTAAAAGTTGATGAGGGATGACTTACTGTTGCTGATAGTTTGTGTAACTGAGACTCCAATGATGTGGCGCAACTTTGATACCTAGTACATACTGTCCGGGGCAGTAAAGAGAGCAAACATTTTGCACGTGCACTAAGATAGCCATGGGAAATGAGAATGCTACTCTCAGCTCATATAATCAATTCTTTGTTGACAAACATTGTGTAAAACTTTTGAGTATGGAAGTCCAGAAAGTCCATGCACAAAGCTCGTGCCTATGAAGGATTTATAAGGGTACTGGGATTTTTTTTACATTCGAGAAAAGTGCATTGTGATTAGAATTGCATTTAGGAAAGAATTGCTGCCTAAGTGACATGTAAAGTATCCATCAGAGAGTGCTGTTTTGTGTGCATATCAAGTTTTCCGTTCCATTAAAATATGTATCACTCTGCTGCAATAATTGATGGAGCCAGTGCATTATCAATGTCTTGTTGAAGAAGATTTGAATATGCTTTTCCTTTTCCTTTTTATCTCTAACTGTATAGCATATCATTTGTGAAGGCCGCCTTTGGATCCATGCTGCCAGCAAAGCTCCAGATGAATCTACTATTAAAGCCATGGAGGAGTTCTACAGGGAAATATATGCGGTGAATGGGATTACTGAAATTAAGTTCCCTGAGCGCTGTCCTGTCTCAAGACTACTATTTATTCATAGGGAGAGCTTCGATTTTCTTCAATCCATGCTGCAACTAAGTAAATACTTCCAACTTATTTGTCTTGAAAGAGCATCTAAGCTCCTATTTACAAGTTCTTCAACATACTTTTGTGGCTATCTGCATTCCCTTCATTTGAATAATTGCAACTTTTCTAATCTGAAATTTCAGTTTTGCCTAATCTAAGGATTTTTATCAATATGTCTTACATCAATTCTTTGCATATCTGTAATATGCAAGTCCACTAATATTTTCAGAAATTTATCCCGTACTTGTATACCAATCTTTTGGGTACATATTATTTGGATTAATGAACAATTAATATGTAAAATGGGAAATATATCGAGTTTATCCAAATATTAGAAAGATTAAAAGGTAATGTGCAGGAATCTTGGAGAAATAGCACGAAATACTAGACGTTTACAGGCGAACCTTTGACTATTAGTCAAAACCATGCCAAACTTTCATTTTTTTTACATCTATCGATCCTTCCTCTATTTTTCCGTTTGCACATAAACATGTGATTTTTCAAGAGGACAATTGCAATTCGTCTCATTTATTTAGTCAAATCACTCTTTTGCCTCCACATAGGCTTAAAAAAAAATCGAAATTCGTACAACAAAAGCAAAAAATGAGAAACCAATGTACCGATCACCGAATAAGATAACAACAACAAGAAGATAGCACCCAAGGATGTGAGGGTTGTAAATTTGAAGATAAAAAAGTATTGAAAGGTTCGGATAAAAATATTGAAAATGGAAGAATTCATAAAAGCACCGGGGGATCTTCTTTCTCGTGATGAGGGTCCTCTTAAGGATCAATGACGGACCAAAGGGACTTCTAGGGGCCCACTAACATCACTATGATCTACGATACTTGAGGAAGAACCTCAACGCGGCTCATCACCCTGCGCTTGATGGCATTATAGCCACCGAGGCTAAGACCATACGGCACCCAGTGATCCTCTTTCCACCAGATGAAGTAGACTTCCGGGTTACGCCCATCACCTTCTCGTAGTACTCTTGCAGAATGTCCTCCTCATTCCGCTACTGCCGACGGATAGAACGCCAGAGCAAATTCTTCTGGCATCTCCACGAATCGGAGACTCTTGAGGAGGGTGAGGCCGCGGATGACAACCAGTAATGATTGCCAGTCCAAGTGCTTGCATTCGCGAATGAAGAGACTCTGAAGGCAGGGCATTGCCTGGCCATTCATCGACACAAATCTCAAATTTTCCAGATTGATGAGGTACAAGTTCTTGAGCTTCGGGAACCCTCCATCTCCAATGTCCAATGTTTCCCCATCAAAGGCATTACTCAGACCAAGCTCCACGAGATTGGGCAAATTCTGGAGCGAACCTAGGGGGCTAGATTTCAATCTGCTCCGTCTCAAACTTACTATGGCCAAATTGTTCAGCAGGGGAAGCCAATGAGGCAGCTTCTTCAGACATCCTCTGATAGTTAGAGTCCAAAGGAGCGGGGGAGGTGAAGATAGAAAATCCAAATCAATTACTTCAGACTCACTTTCTGCATACACCTCTAGGGATCGAAGGTGGGTCATCTTCTCGAGGGAGTGGCATAGTTCCTTTGCATCATCTTTCTTCATGCCCGTTACACCCAGCCTTCTTAGTTGAACTAACTCTCCAATCTCTTGCATTGTATTCTTGCTACGACCACCTCCAGCTTTTACGCAATACAATTTCTGCAGTGATGTAAGTGCTCCAATGCCCTGGGGAGCTGAAAATCCCTTTCTGATAACCAAGGGTTGAGAAGCTGAGATTTCTGCATCGCGATACACCAATAGATGTCGTAGTTTCTTGAGCTTGGTTATCTCCATAGGTAGCTCAGAGACCAACGTGTGTTTAAGATCCAGAGTCTCTAGATTTTGGAGTTCTATAATTGACTGAGGAATGATGTGCACGTTTGTGCTTCTCAAACTTAGATACTTCAAGTGGAACAGAACTGGTATTTGTTGGGGGAACTTGTGAAGGCATGAACCTCTCAGATCTAACACCCTCAGCAGCTTAGAGCCACTTGGGACGAATTGCTCATCCGAGCTTGACATTTGTCCTGACTCAAAAATGAGCAAAGAGCGTAGGCTGGGGAGGTTTAGCTGGTTCAGTGCGTTGTTGCAGGTGTATTGGACTGATAGACGCCGGACTCTTTCGTGCAATTTTGTTTTCTGCTCAGATGCAAACGAGATAAAGTTTTCGTCTCTTAACTTAGAAAGGATACTCTCACGCATTAGGTCATGTACCCTACAACTTCTTAGCCTTCCGTCTAAAGCTGTTCCTGCAATTTGCACCAAACTTCTGTTTATAAGCTCCTTCAGGTATCTTTCAGCAACCTCCTCCTGTGTCATCCCTTCCCTTTCCTCAACAAATCCTTCCGCAATCCACAGACGGATGAGTCTCATACACTCAATCACGTCATCCTCTGGAAATACTCCCAAGTACAAAAAGCAGCTTTTCAAGTTATAATCCAAATCATTGTAGCTCAAGCTGAGAATTTTCCTAAAATTTTGCATCAGGTCATTGCTTTCGAGTTCTGCAGCAAGGCTACGAGAAATCCTTCCCCATTCCTGAACATCTTTTGCAAAGAGAAGACCAGCAATTGTCACTATGGCAATTGGTAAACCCTCGCATTTTTTCAAAATCTGTCGAGAAGAGTTTTCTAGTTGGGGAGGACAGATATCCCTATGGAAGGCTTTCTTGCAGAATAAGAGCCATGATTGTTCCGGAGACAGAGGCTTAAGGGCATAAACTTTTGATTGGCTGGATACGCCAGTAACAACGTCAGCTATGCGAGTAGTGATTATTATTCGGCCACAGAAACTGCTTTTAGGCATTGCATTTTTTATACCTTCCAGTGCTTTTAATTTCCATACATCATCTAGAACAATGACGTACCTCTTTTGCTGTAGAAAGTCTTTCACTATCTTCTTGAGGCTCGTGCTCTCCATGAATTCTATTCCTTGAGGGAGCGGTTGCTGAATTTCTCCATGGAGTTGTGCAATCATGTCCCTCAAAATATCCTCAATCTTATAAGACTGTGAGACACTGATCCATGCATGACTTTGGAAGTAGTCTTTTACTTGGCGACTGTCGTAGACTCTTCCCGCCAGAGTAGTCTTCCCAGAACCCCCCATCCCTACAATTGATACGACTTCAAGTCCAGGTTCTCCGTCGACAAGCCACTTAATTAGCTCTTCTCTAGGCTTGTCAATCCCCACCAGTTCACCTTCCTCGACTAGAAAAGCATCCTCCCTGAGGTCGTTTGATGAGGCGCCTCTGGTGGACATGCCAGCACTTTGCTCTGTGCTATATGACTTGAAATGGTATCGCCGATGCCCTTCGCCGATGCTGATGACTCTTGACTTGATATCAGCTATTTTGGAGGACAGATGATGGCGTGCTTTCGTGTTCTTTATGGATGGCTTGAACTTGTGAAAGTACCTCATGACCCAATCTCCGTGATCTCTTGCCAAGTTGAGCGTGAATTCATCCAGAATATCCTCCACATCGTATGCAACATCTCTGATTTGTTTCACCCAAACCTTCAACTCAGGGTCATCGTCTTGCAACGACCCGGCACTTGCTAGAAAGGCCTTCGTGAGCTCAAATTCATTTTTCATGAATTCAATGTCTCCACGTACCCCTTTCAATAATTTCACCTCTTTCTTAACGAGCATAGCAAGCTTCACAACCAGAAAGGACACTGCAGATTCTGCCATTTCTCTTGCTCGCTGATCTCACGAGATCAAAACTCAGGCCAAAAGGAAATTGGGTATAGCAGTTTGATATTACCGCCTGAGACGAAAAGAAAGAATCCTTTGAATGAACATCCAAATGGGCTTGGAGCTCGTCAACTCGGCGAAGTCTTCCTATAATCGCACTAACAAAGTAAAGCAAGCTGTCGTTGGGCCCACTCGTCAGAAAAGCTCACTCTTCAGAAAGCGCTTTTTTTTTTTGGTTCTTTTTAGAAAGCTCTTTATTTTGAGAAAGGTGCTTTAGTAGAAGTATGCCATACTCGAGTCGAATGGGTGATTGTCACGGGCGCAGACGGGACCCACCCTTCAGAAATTTGCAAAGTCTTTAATCATTCTCTTTTCTTCTTCTTTGCTCTCTCTACGCTGGCTTTCCCTTGCATTTAATTTGCAAATAGATGTTCGGTCAAATGGGGAACATTTGGGGTTCTTACTTGAAAGTTTCCTAATTTTGCCTTTTGATGCATAGATGATTTGCCAAAGTGAAGTCTTTACAAAACCGAATCATGTCAAATAATTTGCTTGATTTCGTACAAGGGCAACAAATTTTCATGGAGAATTCCTCTTGGGTCTGTTAATAATGGCTTATTCATTCAAATGGGAAACATTTGGGGTTCCTACGTCTTTAGAAAACCGAATCATGTCAGATAATTTGCTTGATGAAGGCGACAAATTTTCACTGACAACTCCTGTCGGCAAACTTAAACTAAATGCAAGGGAAAGCATCTTTATGAAGAAGAACGGAAAGGAAGAAATATAGTGAATAAAGGGAGAGCAACGGAGAAGAAAAGAAAAAGGTCGATTTTCTTAATTTTCGAAGTGTGGGCTTCACTTGTACACATGACGGTCATCCATACAGTTGTTTTGCACTGCGTCATTGAATTATTCCTGCGGACAACAACATTGGCCATTCATGGTCTCGGCAATTAGCTACTGGTGGACTGGTCGAGTCAAAATCCAGTCAACAGTGGAAAGCGCAAGACAACAAAACAAAATGAGAAGTATGCTTTAAATATTTCTTATACTAATATAAATGTAACCCAAAAATCTCGTGAGGTAAATGTTAGAGCATATGACCGTGGCAGTAACTTCTCACAAATTGGTAATTCTCCTTATAATCATCGTAGTAACCTTTTTCTCTCTTATTTTGAACGAAAACAAGGAGAACCGCCAAAACAAAGGAAAATGGCTACTCGCAAGAAAATTTACTGACCGATCGACCACGGACAGCTTTCGCCAAAACACACCGTGGAATTCTTTTCTGTTAAAACGGTTGCTTCATGCAACTCCAGAAAGCACCTTGTGGATGAAGATTGTATTTTGATATGAGGCCTTATGCATCCAAGGAAAAAGCATCTATATTTTCCAAGAAAGGATTAACATTTTTTTCTTAGCTGGTTACCTCCGATTTAACCCTCTTAAGTTTCACTTTTTGTGTCGTTAAATTCCACAACTTTTTGAAATTATTGAATTAAATCCTTTCGTTATTGGCCATTGATCATTTGGTCAAATTGCTTAAGTGGCATAGCGAGCAACCCTTGAACCCTTACCATCTTGCTTCGCCTAGGTTCCCCTGAATCAGCATAGTCTCGGTTCGTGGAGGCACAGAGCAAGGTGAATCTGAGATGAGAAAATGGATAAAGTACAAGTCCTGATCATTTGACCCTATTCCATGTAACTGATTGGGTTGTCCAGATTGGAGAAGAATTTGAACCGATTTATGTGCGAGATGTGCTTTATTGTGGGGGCTTAATCCGTAATTTCCCCTCCTAAGTAATTAAAATTAGCCGTTGAATATCTAAATAAAGATTCGATGTGGTTACAATAATCAATATAACCAAGTGACCAATTTAAGTTATCCCACGACCTCGAGAAATTTGTGAAAGTTCAAGTAGATTGCAGTGTAGAGGTATTCTAGTTTAAAAGGAGGACTACAATATCCATCCCGCAGATGTATTATCACATTAGCCCAGTGCTTGCACTCCAATCCATTTGCACCACTGACAATTGTTCATCACGGTGAATTACACAAGAGACCTACCAAATTTTGATAGTTCCAATTAACAAAAGGCATATAGACCCAATCCATACCATAATTTCCGCATCTTACTATGACATACATTTTAGGACTACTATGCCAAAACCACCCAAATGGGTAATTATCTAAAGACGAGGCATGATAAGTCATTCGCAAGGCATCAAGGCAGCTGAAGTTATGTTAAAACGATGAGGTTGAGTTTCTTGATAGACATGCGCACGACGTAGTTATCGAAATTGAAGCATGCACTCGTGCAAAAAATTCCACCAATGTGTGTAAAAAAATATTTTATAGATATTTAATCTGTGTACGTGATATAATTTTGGATTAATATCACAAAAATCCCCAAACTGGTATGACTGTGACAATTTTACCTCAAACTAAAATTTTTACCACAAAAAAATCCCAAATTGATACACTTGTGACAAATTTACCCTTAGTTTATTTTCGTTAAATTTTAATGTCAAATTACTTTATTAAATGACACGCGGCAATTGATGGATGTACTAATTTTATGTTTTACCCTCAGTTTATTATAGGTGTACCAGTTTATGATTTTTTCTGATATTAATTCAATTTAATTGAAACTGACGAAAGGTAAATTTATTACAAATGTACCAGTTCGGGATTTTTGTTGGTCAAAAAATTAGTTTGAGCTAAATTTGTCACAGGTACACTAGTTCGGGATTTTTCGTGATCAAAAAATTAGTTTAGAGTAAAATTGTCACAAATGTACTAGTTTAGGGTTTTTCGTGGTATTAACCCTATAATTTTATACTGAAATTAGTATTGTGAAAACCCTCTTCAGTACACTAATGTCATTCTTTTGTCACCTAATTCCCTCCGTGTTCCACGTCAACATACTCAACGACAACCAAGTTGAAATATTAAGTATGAGGAGACTTTGTACATTAAAAGACATCATAACATATAAGGAAAATGAAATGAACATCGAATTATACACAGGACAAACCACTTACACATCACGGCCATTGGTGAGGATATCGCAAATGGATCGACTCCACTAAATCTGATGCCACGGTGATAGATGATTGGGTCTATCTATTCTATTGGCTCGCCAACTCGTTGGGAAGATTTTCATGCTAAAAAAAAAAAAATTCATTCGATAAATGCAGAAAAATAAGAAATAAGTGTAATGATCACAAATGCGAAAAACAAGTAGCCGCCGGATGAGCTGAGGGTAGTAAATACGAAGATAAAAATATTGAAAGGTTTTGATAGAAGTATTGAGAATGAAAGAAATTATAAAGATAAGATAGAAATTAAACTTATAACCAAAGATTTGATACGAAATAATTCTTAAATTTGATTCGTAAAAATTGGTTAAAAAACTAAAGTTAAATGATACATAGATTAAACTTATTGATACAATTGAAAATTGAAAATACAAACTACAAATTGAATTACGATAATGAGCACAAGGCATATAGACCCATTCGATACAATAATTTCTACATCATACTATGACACACGCTTGTAATTGCTATATCCGAAGTACCTAAATAGGTAATTACTTATACTTGAACTTAGTGAGCCACGTGATTATTTAGGATGGTCATTTTTTCTAAAACATTGCAGAGACAACAAGCTGTTGCGAGATGATAACTCAATATTTTCTCATTAAGCACAAGAATGATGATGGTCTTCATGCTTGAAATCAATTATCCTTCAGTTTATTCGGCTTTCTCTCCTCCGCCTCCCTTTTTCTTCTAACTTCACTATTGCAATTTCTGTTACGTAAGGAACTAACCGTAGCAACATGCTGCTAATCCACAGATTGATTCTGCCTTTCTTCGATGGAAGTCCGTTTCCATTGATTAAGATGCATAACTCGTACTTTTTTCCTGTCTTTTCTCTCCATATGCTATATAAGATTCCCTATATCAACCTGTCCTGGTCAACATTAGGTGATGATCATTTGAAGGTAAGTATTAACTCACGATTCATTCCACATAGCCTCTTTCATCAAGAAAAATGTCCAAAAAGTCTTAAATATATTACAGTTTTGTCAATTCAGTTATAAATATTTTAATAGTGTTAATTGAGTTCTAAGTATTTTTACATTTTACCAATTAAATCCATCCGGTTAATTTTAACCCAAAATCATTGACTTGGACGCTAACCATCTTACATGGCACAGGGATAAGGGCAATAAATATTCACTGAGAACTCATATTTGGTCTATTAATGGCGTGTTCATTTAGGTGGGGAACATTAGGGGTTTCTTCCTCAGAAGTTTGGTAATTTTACCTTCTGCTACAAAGATAATGCACTGAAATGAAATCCTTACTAAACCATAAGATGTCAAATAATTTGCTAGTACCGTTTGAGACCAGAAGAAAGAAAGAATCCTTTGAATGAAGGGTTAATACCACGAAAAACACTAAACTGGTACACTTGTGACAGATTTATCCCAAACTATTTTTTTTGACCATAAAAAATCCAAAACTGGTACATCTGTGACAATTTTACTTTGAACTATTTTTTTGACCACCAAAAACCCTAAACTGGTATATCTGTAACAATTTTACCTCGAACTAATTTTTTAATATTATTTTTTATTTTTTCGAATTTTTTTAGTTTTTCTTTTCTTTTCTTATCTTTTTCCTTCATCTTCAACTTCTAGCCGGCGAGGTCGGCCCTGCCGGCCTCTGGCGAGGCCAACCTCGCCAGCAACTGGCAAGATCGGCCTTTCCCCACCCCTAGTGAGGGGTCGTTCTTGCCGTTGCTGGCAAGGTTCGACCTCGCCATTTTTGGGCAAGGCTGACCTCACCAGTTACGGTGGGGCCGAGGCTCGCCAACGCGGTGAGGACGACCCCTCGCTAGGGGTGGGCAAGGCCGACCTCGCCGGCTAGAGGTTAAAAATGAAGAAAAAAAAGAAAAAGAAAGGAAAAAGATAAGATAAGAAAAACTAAAAAATTCAAAAAAATATTATTAAAAAATTAGTTTGAGGTAAAATTGTCACAGGTGTACCAGTTTGGGATTTTTGGTGATCAAAAAAATTGTTCAGGGTAAACTTGTCACAGATATATCAGTTTGGGGTTTTTTATAGTCAAAAAAATAGTTTGTGGTAAATATGTCATAAGTATATCAGTTTAAAATTTTTTTATGATCAAAAAAATAATTTAAAGTAAATCTATGATAAATGTATCAATTTAAAATTTTTCGTGATATTAACGCTTGAATGAACATCCAAATGGGCGTTGAGCTCATCTACTCGGCCAAGTCTTCGTATGACTTCTCCACTCTGATGGTACAACAATAATTGTGCTACCTAAGCCAACAGCCAAGTAAAGCCAGCTGCATTCGTTCGGCCCCAGTGGCAGTGACTATACTGCTGCAGCGATGATTCCTGCCGACAACAGCATTGGTCGTTCATGGACTTGGCAACTTGCTTAACGTGACTGGTCAACTCACGACCCAGTAAACAGTGGACGCAACACAAAATATCTCGCAAGGTAAATTTACTAGCATACAGCCGCGGTAGTAACCTCGTATGGATTGGTAATTGATAATTCTCCTGAGCATCCTAGTAGTTCCAACCAAAATAAGGAGAAACGCAGAGGCATTCTAGTTTACGAGGAGGACTATTTGATCTCTTTATAACGCCCATCCCACTGAGGTACTATTTTATGAGATCTGCACCACAAGAACTTGAGGATTGCTGTGAATTTCACACAAGACCTGCCGAATTAAGGCGCATTACAAACACCTGTACATAATG
The DNA here is from genome assembly GCA_024733475.1 of Syzygium grande. NCBI lineage: Eukaryota > Viridiplantae > Streptophyta > Magnoliopsida > Myrtales > Myrtaceae > Syzygium > Syzygium grande. The sequence continues at coordinate 8,711,633 of JAMXDD010000005.1, read as the reverse complement.
GCAATAGGTGGAGATATTGCAAATGGATCGATTCGACCGAACTTGATGCCACTGTGATATGTGATCAGATCTATTTTTTCTATTGGCTCGCCAATTAATTTGGAAAAGTTTCATGCCATACACACAAACACACATGAGGAAGTGAATTGGACATAGTCTTAATTGATTGAATGAGTAGTAGTTTTCATGACTGCGGTGCGAGCCATTTGCTCAAAGTTACGGCGGCGGCGGTGAATACGTGATGTTCTTGTCTCTATTGTTAGGGCTAACCATCGGTGGAGGCAGCGACTACCTTGTGGCTAAGTAGCACCAACACGCGACACGCGAAGCGACACGGCACAACATGACACGACACGACACACCGACACGTCATTTCTCAAAAAATAGAAAATTACGACACATTAGAACACGTTGTATATTAAATATATATTTTTATATATACATAATAAATTATCATTTTTATGATTATTTCAATCAAATTAATTTGATTTAAATCCACAAATAAATAATCAAAAGAATGTCGGACGAGTGTCGGTGTCTGACACGTCCGACATAGAGGCCATGGAGAGTGCATGTGCTTCGTAGCCTCATGGTGACCCTGATCATGGCATGCTTGAGCTCGTATGAACCCGCAAAGGAAACTCTTTCTGCAAATTGCATTGATGCCCCCAGCAGGAGCTTCTCTTGGAGAGGATTTGCCCGTGAACATGGCAAGCAGAAGTAGCTCATGTATCATCAAGCGAGCCATTGACTAACCATGTGACCCATTTTAGAGTGTTGCCTATAGTTTTATGCATAGAGCTAGCAGATGTAATGTTCCACTTCTTAATATAGCAGTTAGGATATGATATATATAAATAAAAATGTGCAAATTAGCAATATGTGTTTGATTAATTTAGATTATTACATGTAAGGAGGGAAGATCAACAGAGAGACATGCACAAGGTAGTGGGACAATTTCAAAAAAAATTATAAACCTACGGTACATATGTCAATTCAATTCTCAACCTGTCAATTGGGCTAATTTAATCATAAACCTTTGGAAGATTTACCAATATAGTCATTTCGATCAATTTTAGCCAAAAATTGCTAATGTAGACGTTAACCGGCTAGTCTTCCTACGAGGCATGGTTGTTATTGATGTGACATTCTATTTTTCCTTTTTTCCATCTTCCTTCGACGGTTGCTAAGGCTTGATGATGAACCGGCGACCAACCACAAGTGAAGCCCAGCGAGGCCTGCCCTCATCGGATCTCACTATCGCTGAAGCCTGGCGATCGGTGGAGGAAGAAGGAAAAAAGGAAAAATGATAAAGAAAAGAATTCAGAAAAATAATAATAAAATTATCCATATCAACAACCAGTAGGGTTACGTAGTACGGTTGGCATCCATGTTATCAATTTCTGATCAATTTTGATGGGAAAGACTATATTGGCAAATTATGAAAAATTTTAAGATTAAGTTGGCCAAATTAAAAGGTTTAAAGCTGGATGAATATATGTATATTAAATTTAGGACTTTTTTGGTAAATTTCTTCTAAAAGGTTGATTGGGCGTACTTGATTGAGTCAAATTATTTGCATTACCTATGAGAGGTTGGCATTTGGTATCAAGAACTGGGGAAAAAATGAAAAAAGCAAATCGGTTTATGATGGGGGGTCGAATGGGAACCCAAATCTAACACCACACAACAATTCTAACGTTCAATACTCACAAAAACCAAAGTTGTTTTATTCATGCATAGGAACCAGGAAAGACTAATAGTGAGCAGAACATATAAAAGAGCTTAAATCAAACCGATGATGTTTTTATTTGGTGTGGCCGGTCCATAAACTTAATTTTGTCTTAGTCAGGTCATTTAGGATTTCGTTTGACCTTGCAAAAATTAAATCAAGATATCATCTGAATATAATGTTGAAGTTTATGTTATCTAAATAAGTTTCGTTTCCCCTAATTACCATAAATTTGACTGAAAAAAGACTTAAATGTACTGAGACCGGTTCAAAAAATTGGTCTATTCGGTGATTTTTTAGACTGCCAAAGGTCCTTGAAACACATTTCTTAGTAAATCAATTGTTTAAACTTTCGAACATAGAAAATGGGAGGTGCTTTTTTTTTTCCTTTTCCAAACAAATGGTAAGCTGATTTTGCTGAGACAAGATAGTTTGGTGGTCCCACCTCTACACCAGGCACACTCTAGATTCGTTTCCAATATTGCATAACAGGAAGGTTCTTAAATAGACTCAATCTATGTAGATCAATGTAATCATAAATATTAATATGCATGATCATAGCCTCATTATGTTGATCCATATAGCCAGTTTATTATAGGAGTTCAACACCTGTGGCGAAGCCATATCTACTACTCATTTGAGCCGGTTCATTACCGCCGATTCATCATGATGCTAATAAGAGTATCATCCAAAGATTATCTTATGTCATAAAGATAGCTTGGACCTATATTGCAAACGAACTAAGGCTTTCTCGAGTTGAGGAGCGACCAAAGAATTGGAACCCATATCTAGAATGGCTCCAAACTACTTGGGAATACGCCTTACATCACCAAACCAACCATTTAAATAGTCTTTCCTCGTCAAATTTCTCAACAAGCTTGGAAGAGAATTGTGGAGTTTTATGCCATTTTCAAACCCAAATCTTGTGGGGCTATTAAGGAGCTTTGAGATAGAAAATTTAGGACAATTTAGGTGAAATTGACTCTTTGAATAATTTAGCTTTATACTATATTCATAGAGCTCAAGATCATCCACTTCACGGTAAAATATGCCACATTTCTGTAGGAATGTTAAATTTGCCACATCGACTACTTGCTTTGAAGATTATCTTTTCATTTTGCCAAGCTATCAAGGCTAAGTTTGAGAATGATTAAGTGAGTCGAAACTTAAAATCTTGAATTTCAAGAAACAGAATATGAAATGGGTGCTTAGGCGATTTTACCACCTGTTCTGTATCCGTAGTTTCTTCAACATCGGAATTTTTGTTTAAATTTTAATATATTTTTGCGATTGGGAAGCAAACAAGAGATTTACCAATTAAGACAAGGAGAAAGAAAACCAAAACACCGAGCGTACAAATTAGCGGCTCGTCGCAGAAGGTTCGCCCAGAAATCTTTCCTTGGGATTCTCGAGAAAATCAGGCAGCCCCGAGAGAAGCCCAGAATTTTGTTTTGTCGAAAGACGAAGGAGAACGGCGATGCAGGGTCGGAACCAGGGGAATTACCGGAACCCGTGCCTGACGATGCACCAGCCATGGGCTTCTTTGCTTGTGTACGGGATCGAGCGCATCGAGGGCAGGCCTTGGCCTGCCCCAATTGGAGGTTCGGTTCTGGGACTCCCTTTCATACTTCTAATTTCGCGCCCAAGTTCCGACTTTTTTTGGTTCTTTTGCTGTAACGGAGTCTGAAACGAGAAAGGAGTGAGTTTGTTCGTGGAGCCCTTCGAGCTACTGATTTGATCCGTTCGCGATGTTTTCCTATCTGGGTTCTTGAAGTTTCCAGTTATTGTTTCGTTTTCTATGACCAAGTTCTGTTCGTGGATAGTGGAGTTCGAAGGATGAAGTGAATGGTGAGAGAACCTGCAGAGACTGGAAGGGAGAAAAAGGTTAACTACTGAAATTGAACATTGTTTACTCGTAGCACCTGAGAAAGAGAGGAGGGCATTTAGTTCGGCGCAAAATCTGTGTTTGACTTTCGTTGACCATTTTGTGCGGCACCAATGTTTTCATGCTTCACGAGTTTATAGGAAACTGCCTGACTGGATTGCAGAGAAATAACAGTGACAGCAAATTGAAAACCAATATGTGGACTGATACGAAAGAGGTTGTGTATTTATTGAAAATTAAGTTCCCTGAGCACCATCCTGTCTCAAGACTACTAGGTATTCAAAGGGAGAGCTTCGATTGTCTTCAATCCATGCTGCAACTAAGTAATATATTTCAACTTGTCTGTCTTGAAAGAGCATTGAAGCTCCTGTTTACAAGTTCTTCAAAATTCAAATCATCTCTCGATAGATTTCTCAGCTGAATAGCAGTTCGATGTATGTTTTGATAGAAAAAAGTGTAGATATATGGATGCTTTTATCACTCCATTTCACCTGCATGAATTTCTGTCTGGTCTAAGTTCTTTAATGGGCAAAGTTTCTAACGGTAGATTCTGCATTATAGAATTGGTGTTCGTCTTTTTCAGACAAATGTATTGATAATTGGAATGTTTTGCCTATGGAAAAGGGTGTGTCGAAGTGGTTGGCTGTGTCCGAGCTGAAGAACTAGCTTGCTGGAACAGGATGCCTGAGGGGTGGGATACACTGATCTTTTGCTTGCTTTGTTTCTTGATTACCTAGCTGATTTCACAAATTAAGTTGAACATGTAAACATTTGTAATTACAGGTAAGGCTGGAAGCACTAACAGGTTATTGCTGGCTCTGTGAGCATCCACAGGTGTGTAAATCTGTCTTATACGCAATCAGTACTTTGTTCTCACATATGTTTGTTCACCATTTATGTATTTCCCACACTGATTCGACTTTTTTGATATATTTTAAGTAATACAAAAATTAGTCATTCCTTTTGAGATGCGAGGGTACCAGAAGATTTACAACTTAGAAAAGAAGGTAAAGGATTTGGCAACATAAGTTATCATCTTATGCACAACATCGCACATATGCTGACAAATGAACTTTTCACAGATATACGAAGCTGCAGCCAGAGGGCTTACTAAAGTGGAAAGTCCACTGCCTGTGAATTTTCCGCTTCCAAATCCACGTGATCTTTTTTCATTGAAGCCAGGTTCCCTATTAGTACATATGTCTCAATCTAAAAAGAGTGAACCGGGAAAATCATTGAGTCTCAGTGCCGCCATAGCTGGTGCACGAGCTTCTGCCACTCATTTTTCAAAGAACCAAAATCATACAACATCTTTTTCAACGAGAACAAGTGCGATGAATATCGAGATTGAGCAATCATCTTAATCTAGGGAAGTCTCTCTTACTTTATTTCTCTTGCTCTGTTTTTGCTCTGTTCTATTGAGCAGGACATCCTTGGATCCTGAGTGGAGGAGAGACTGAGGACTTGCCTGATCACATGTTAAAAAAAAAGGTTCATGTATATCTCAAAAGCACAAAGAGAGTCACTATCAAAAGTTGTGTATAAATGTTGCCTATCAATTATGCCAATGTTGTGAATAACTTTCTTGAGAGAGAGAGAGAGAGAGAGAGAGAGAGAGAGAGAGAGAGATGACCAAGTTTGCATTGCATTTGTCTAATGCAACAGACTGAAGATTCCTCGGATGAATATGACTCCAAAAATCCACCGAGCATTATTTTTGGTACGACTCTGCAGTTATTGAGTGGTTCTTCCCCAACATGTGACTGCAGCTTCTTCCCCCAGAATTTCAGCAACGCTGTTGTTAATTCTATCATCTGTGCTTCTTGTATAAACTATGGTTTATTTGAGAATCTGAGACAGTAGATAGATACTAGTGGCTCAGGAACTCTTTTTGTCCTTTTCTTTTCAAATCTTTTCTTGATATTTGGAGAGAATAAAGGATGTGAATAGAGAAGGTAAAGAATTTACTTCTGTTGTTTTTACGAAAAAGATGGTTTGCCTTCAATTGAGAATGTAAATTAACTTGCGGAAGAATTGGATTTGGCTACCTTCTTTTGTGGAGAATCAGTGCCTTTGTGCTAATAGTGTTAATGATGGATGGTTATTGAATGAACTAAAGAAATTGCAGTCTCTTTCACTTGCAGTTAAAGATGATAAAGAATTGTCCTGCTTATCATGTGGTTTAATTCAGTTGCAGAATCCGAGGCAAAACAATAGACAGACCAGATGCTCTCAAGGGATTTCTGATTTGTGATGATTATACCTAATTGACAACATTTTGTCTTGCTAAACATTACATAGTGCAAATGGCAAAAATAGAAGACCTTTGCAATTCACACGATTGAGACATCCTTTTCACTCTTCATTACAAAGATACTTATGAATATACACATTACTTTTGTGGCAATCTGCATTCCTTCATCTGAATAATTGCAACTTTTCTAATCTGAAATTTCGATTTTGCCTAATCTAAGGATTTTTGTCAATGTGTCTCATATCAATTCTGCGCAAATCTGTAATCTGCAAGTCCACTAATATTTTCAGAAATTTATCCTGTACTTGTATACCAATCTTTTGGGTTCATTTTTTTTACATCTATGAATCCTCCGTCTATTTTTTCGTTTGCACATGCCTAACATGTGATTTTTCAAGAGGACAATTGCAATTCTTTTCATTTATTTAGTCAAATCACTCTTTTGCCTCCACATAGGCTAAAACAAAATCGAAATTCGTACAACAAAAGCAAAAAATAAGAAACCAATGTACCGATCACTAAATAAGATAACGAGAAGAAGAAGATAGCACCCAAGGATGTGAGGGTTGTAAATTTGAAGATAAAAGTATTGAAAGGTTCGGATAAAAATATTGAAAATGGAAGAAATCATAAAAGCACCGGAGGATCTTCTTTCTCGTGGTGAGGTGTCCTCTTAAGGATCAACGACGGACCAAGGGGACTCGTAGGGGCCCACTAACATCACTATGATCTTCTCATTTAGGAAGAACCTCAACAAATCACCCTTTTTGATGGCATTATAGCAATCGAGGCTAAAATCAAAATCGAAATTCTCTTTCCACAACAAAACTTCAAACAATCACCTCCTCAAACCAATGTACCCCTCCCTCACTAAATAAGTTAACATAGAACGCCAGAAAATTCTTCCGCATCTCCCCAAGGAGACTCTTGAGGAGGGTGAGGCCGCGGATGATAACCAGTAATGATTGCCACTCCAAGTGCCTGCATCCTTCAATGGCGAGACTCTGAAGGCAAGGCATTGCCTGGCCATTCATCAGCACAAATCTCAGATTTTCCATATGGTTCAGACGCAAATCCTTGAGCTTCGGGAACCCTCCATCTCCAATGTCCAATGTTTCCCCATCAAAGGCCCCAACCAGAGCAAGATCCACGAGATTGGGCAAATTCTGGAGCGAACCTAGGGGGCTCGATTTAAATCTGCTCCATCCCAAACTCACTGTGGCCAGATTGTTCAGCAGAGGAAGCCAATGAGGCAGCTTCTCTAGACATCCTCCGATACTTAGAGTCCGAAGGAGCGGGGGAGGTAAAGATAGAAAATCCAAATCAATTCCTTCAGACTTACTTTCTGCAATCACGTCTAGTGATCGAAGGCGGGTCATCTTCTCGAGGGAGTGGCATAGTTCCTTTGCATCATCTTTCTTCAGGTCCGTCACGCCCAACCTCCTTAGTTGAACTAACTCTCCAATTTCTTGCATTGTATTCTTGCTCCGACCACCTCCAGCTTTTACGCAATACAATTTCTGCAGTGATGTTAGTGCTCCAATGCCCTGGGGAGCTGAAAATCCCTTTCTAGCTCTCAAGGTTAGAGAAGCTGTGATTTCTGCATCACGATACACCAACAGATGCCGTAGTTTCTTGAGCTTGGTTATCTCCATAGGCAGCTCAGAGACCAACGTGTGTTTAAGATCCAGAGTCTCTAGACTTTGGAGTTTCCCAATTGACCTAGGAATGATGCTCACGTTGGTGCTTCTCAAACTTAGATACTTCAAGTGGAACAGAACTGGTTTTTGTTGGGGGAACTTGTGAAGGGATGAACCTCTCAGGTCTAACACCCTCAGTAGCTTAGAGCCACTTGGGACAATTGCTCATCCGAGCTTGACATTTTTCCTGACTCAAAAATGAGCAGAGAGCGTAGGCTGGGGAGATTTAGCTGGTTCAGTGCATCGTTGCAGGTGTATTGGACCGATAGACGCCGAGCTTTTTCGTGCAATTTTGTTTTCTGCTCGGATGCAAAAGAAACAAAGTTTTCTTCCCTTAACTTAGAAAGGATACTTTCACGCATTAGGTCATGTACCCTACAACTTCTTAGCCTTCCGTCTAAATTAGTTTCTGCAATTTGCACCAAACTTCTATTTATAAGCTCCTTCAGGTATCTTTCAGCAACCTCCTCCTGTGTCATCCCTTCCCTTTCCTCAACAAATCCTTCTGCAATCCACAGACGGATGAGCCTCATACACTCAATCTTATGATCCTCTGGAAATACTCCCAGGTACAAAAAGCAGCTTTTCAAGTTATAATGCAAATCATTGTAGCTCAAGCTGAGAATTTTCCTGAAATTTTGCATCCTGTCATCACTTTCGAGTTCTGCAGCGAGGCTGCGAGAAATCATCTCCCATTCTTGGACATCTTTTGCAAAGAGAAGACCACCAATTGCCACTATGGCAAGTGGCAAACCCTCACATTTTTTCAATATCTGTTGAGAAAGGAGTTCTAAGTGAGTAGGACAGGGATTCCCACGGAAGGATTTCTTGCAAAATAAGGACCATGACTCTTCTGGAGACAACGGCTTACGAGTATAAACCTTTGATTGGTTGGATGAGCAAGCAGCAATGTCAGCTATGCGAGTGGTGATTATTATTCGGCTACAGGGACTACTATTAGGCATTGCAGTTTTTATACCTTCTAGTGCTTCCAAGTTCCATACATCATCTAGAACAATGACGTACCTCTTTTGCTGCAGAAAGTCTTTCACCATCTGCTTGAGCCTCGTGCCATTCATGGATTCTATTCCTTGAGGGACCGGTTGCTGAATTTCTCTATGAAGTTGTTCAATCATGTCCCTCAAAATATCCTGAATCTTATAAGACTGTGAGACGCTGATCCATGCTTGGCTTTGGAAGTAGGCTTTTACTTGGTGATTGTCGTAGACTCTTTGCCAGAGTGGTCTTCCCTGAACCCCCATCCCTACGATTGATACAACTTCAAGTCTGGGTTCTCCGTCGACAAGCCACTTAATAAGCTCTTCTCTCGGCTCGTCAATCCCCACCAGCTCACCTTCCTCGACTGGAAAAGCATCCTCCCTGAGATCGTGCCATGAGGTGCCTTTGGTGGATGCGCTCGCACTTTGCTCTGTGCAATACAACTTGAAATGGTATCGCCGATGCCCTTTGCTGATGCTGCTGACTCTTGACTTGATATCAGCTATTTTGGAGGAGAGATGATGGCGTTCTTTCAAGTTGTTTATGGATAGCTTGATCTTGTGAAGGTACCTCATGACCCCATCTCCGTGATCTCTTGCCAAATTGAGCGTGAATTCATCTAGAATATCCTCCACATCGTATGCGACATCTCTGACCTGTTTCACCCATACCTTCAACTCAGGGTCATCGTCTTTCGACGACTCGGCAGTTTCTAAGAAGGCCTTCATTCGCTCAAATTCATCTCTGATGAATTCAATATCTCCACGTACCCCTTTCGGTAGATTCACCTCTTTCTCAACGAACATAGCAAGCTTCTCAACCAAAAACGACACTGCGGATTCTGCCATTTCTCTTGCTCACTGATCTCACGAGATCAAAACTCAGGCAAGAAGGAAATAGGGTATAGCAGTTTGCTATCACCGTCTGAGACCAAAATAAAGAATCCTTTGAATGACATCCAAATGGGCTTTGAGCTCGTCTATTCGGCGAAGTCTTCCAATGACTTCTGAACTCCGATGGCACAACAATGATTGCGATAGCTAGGCAGACTGCCCAGTCAAGGCAGCTGCATTTCATTGGACCCCGGTGGCAGATTTTTATATTGCAGTCTTGCATTGATGATTCCAGCCGACAAATGGGACTTGGCAATTTGCTACTCTTGTGACTGGTCAACTCACATTCCAATAAGCAGAAAACGCGGGATTTAGGTGGAAGGGGGTGAGACAAACGCCTTGTCGGTGACTTTCGCGGAAACGCACCGGGCACCGTGGAATTCTTCTCTGTTAACGCGATTGCCTTCTCGCAACTACAAAAAATGACTTGTGTGATTAAGTATCCCAGGAAAAATCGTATCTCTGCATTTTTGGGAAAAAAAGTTTGACATTCTCAACGGGTTAAAACCATTTGGATGAACATCGAAATGGCTTTGAGCTCATCTGTTCTGGGACCATTTGACGCAGTCGCTACGGTTATTTTATTGCGTTAGCTAAGCAACCGACAAAGTAAAGCCAGCTGCATTTCGTTCGGTCCCAGTGGCTGTTTTTTATATTACATTATTGTATTGATGGCTCATGCCGACAACAGCAATTGGTCATTCATGGACTAAGCAATTTTTTACTCGTGACTGGTCAAATCACAACCCAGTCAACGATGGACGCGGGATTTGAGATGCACAACGCAAAAAGATGATAACTATGATTAAATATTTCTCGTACTAATTAAATGCACACAAAGAACCTCCCAAGGTCAATTTTAGTGCATATGGTCGTCGTAGTGACCTCTTATAAATTGGTAATTCTCCTGCCCATCGTAGTAACTTTCATCAGTTTAAACGAACATAAAGAAAGACAATAAAACCAATGAGAATTGCTACTCACAAGAAAAGTTACCAACCACGTACAGTCGAAACTAGTGTAGGAGTGTCAGGATTTGGAATTTTCATTGATCAATCCATCAAGCCAATTTATTAACCCCGCAAAAATTGATAATTTTTGTCCACCACCTAGCCTCGTGGAACCCCGCGGAACCAAGACATCCAAGACAAAGCTCGTGCAACTTTTTTCTGTTTTTGGTCTTAACATCAGCTTTCTATTATTAGCGGTGTGAAAACGAGCCCACTAACGGGGAAGTTTCCGCAGCTTGAAAAGTCTCTATTGATGGTTGTGGCTGATTTGCAAGGTTAAAGAGTCAGTAAGGGTGTTCCCATTGTTTTCTTGTGTTCTCATTGTCTTAGTGTGTTCAGACTATCTTTTGAGAAAAGTACTAAAAAGTAATAAGCATTTTCGCATTGGTACAAATTCAGTCTATCCGGTTAATTTATGTCGGAAATCGCTAACGTGAACGCCAAATATCCTATGTGGTATCCGCTGGTCAAGACCGATATAAACAATTTTTAGAATATTTTAATATTTTATGAATTTTTTCCCTTTCTTTTTTTTTTTTTTTCTTCCTTCTCTCCCTGATTTGTGGCCGATCGCTGGCCATGGACCAGCCACAGGCGAGGGCGGCGTGGCCCTCACTGAAAAAAAAAATTTAAAAAAATAGTATGTTGCACTTGAAATTTTTACTTCCCATCTCCAATGGCACAACATTGATTGCGATAGCTTATCAAACTACCGAGTCATGGCAGCTGCATCTCATTGGACCCTAGCGGCAGATTTCTGTATTGCTCTCCTGTTTCATAGATGATTCCAGCCGGCAAATGGGACTTGGCCGTTTGCTACTCTTGTGGCTGGTCAATTCACAATCAGAAAACGCGGGATTTAGGTGGAAGGGGGTGAGACAAACGCCTTGTCGATAACTTTCGCGGAAACGCACCGTGGAATTCTTCTATGTTAACGCGGTTGCCTTCTCGCAACTACAGAAAATGACTTGGGGGATTAAGTATCCCAGGAAATATCGTATCTCTGCTTTTTTGGGAAAAAAAAGTTTGACATTCTCAACGGGTTAAAGTACTGATTTTTACTCCTCTAACTTTCGCTCCTTGTGTGATTAAGTTTTCGAACTTACAGAAATTGTTGAATCGAGTCTTTCCCTTATTGGCCATCGACTATTCCGTCAAATTGCTTAAAGTGGCATAGTGAGCGACCACTAGACCCTTGCCAACCCGTTCCGCTTAGGTTCTCCCAAATCAAAGTAATCACGGTCCCTAGAGGCGCAGAGGATGGTGAACTTGATATGAGAAACGGATAAAGTATAGGTCCTATCATCTGATCCAATTCGATGTTGTTGGGTTGTCCCGGTTTAAAGAAGCGTTTGAACCGATTTATGTGCCAGGCTTTGTGGGGGTATTAATCCTTAACACATATCTCCTCCTAAGTAACTAAAATCAGTTATTAGATATCATGTTGTGATCCGATATGGTTAGGGTAATCGATAGGCCCAAGTGACCAATTAAAGTCACCCCATAATTTTGGGAAATCGGAGAAATTTCACATGTGCTGCGGTCTTGAGGCACTCTAATTTCCCAGGAGGATTATAATGCCCATCCCCTGAGGGTTATCACACGAGCCTGGTAGGCATTTTGGATCCATCTGCACCACTAAAACTTGTGGATCCCAATGAATTTTGTAAGAGCTACCAAATTGAATAGTTCAGATGGACACAAAGCATATACACAATTCATACAATAATTTTCACATCTTATCGTGACTTACATTTGGAACCAATATGTTCAAGTACCTAAAATGGGTAATTAATCTAGAGATTTATGCATAGTAACTCGTGGCGCTAGGAGTTACTTAAAGCTGAAGTTATGTCAAAACGATGAGGTTTAGTTTTTTTTTTTCTTACAATGGCCAAATTGTTTAAAAAGTCAATTGCACATTTAAGATGATCTCTTGATAGACAGGCCCATCACTTAGTCATCAAGATAGAAGAGTGCACTAAAAAATTCCACTATTGTGTATGAATAATCTTTCATAAAAATATAATTTGTGTACGCTACACAATTTAATACTGAAATTAGTATTGTGAATGCACTGGTTAATCCACTAATGTTGTTCCTTTTTACATGATTCTCTCCATGTTCCTTGCCCACACACTCAGCGATAAACAAGTTCAACATTAAGTATAGGAAATTTTGTTCAGTAAAGACATCATAGCATATAAAGAAGATGAAATGAACATCAGATTTGACATGTCGCAAAACACATGTACATCATGGCTATAGGTGAAGATATTGCAAATGGATCGATTCGACCAAACCTAATGCTACAATGATATGTTTACAGATCTTTTTATTGGCTGACCACACTTACCAGTTCATTTAGAAGAGTTCCATGCCACACACACACACACACACACACACAAACACACAGAGAAGACGATTGGACATAACCTAAATTTATTGAATGAGTGGTTTTCATGACCACTCGGCATGAGACCATCGGGCCATCGACCTACAATGAAGATGGCGGTGATGAATATGTAATGCTATTGTGCTTATCAATAGGGCTGACCATCGGCAGAGGGGGTGGCTGGCTACCTCGCAGGGATCCTGATCATGGGATGCTTGAGCTCGTAGGAACCGGTGAGGGAAACTCTCTGTGAGGATGCCATTGATGCCCTAGAAGGAGCTTCTCTTGGAGAGACTTTGGTAGCCCATGAATCAAGAGGCGAGTGAGCCATTGACGAACCATGTGACCCATTTTAGAGTGTTGCCTAATGCTTATAGTTCCATGCACAGAGCTAGCAGATATAATGTCGTAATTCTTTATATAGAAGTTAGGTTAGCAACATGTGTTCGATCAAATTAGTTTGTCAAATGCAGTGAGGGAAGGTCAACGGAGAGACAATCACGATGAGGTTAGACTCAGTCTCCAGAGCATATGTAACTTTGTTGACTGAGAGTACTTGATTGAGTCAAATTATCTGCATATTTACATTTGGTATCAAGAACTCGGACAAAAAAAAAAGAAGGAAGAAAGAAGAAATCAGTTTACATTGTGGGATTGAAATGGGAACCAAAATCTAACACCACGCGACAATTATAATGTTCATACTCACCAAAATCCAAGTTATATCGTTCGTCATAGAACTATGAAAAACTAATATTGTGGATAACAGCTTAATGATGATGTTTTAATTTGGTGTGGCCGGTCTGTTAACTTTTGTCCTAGTTGGGTCATTTAAAATTTTGTTCGACCCTCACGAAAATTTAATTAAGACATCATCCGAATGCAGCCTCAGAGTTTGTGTCATTGAAATAAGTTTTGTTTCCCTTAATTACCATAAAGCTGGCCGGAAAATGTTAGAGTTACGAGGAGTGATTAACAAAATTGATCTATTCCGCGATTTTTTAGATTGCATCTTTTAGACCGCGAAAGGTCCTTGAAACGCATTTTAGTAAATCGGATTTTAAACTTCTGAACAGAGAAACTGGGAGGTGCGTTTCTCTTCTTCTTTACCAAACAAATAATAAGCTGATTAGACAAGATAGGTTGGTCTTCTAACCTCTACACCGGGCACACTCTAGATTTGATTCCATTAAGGCATAACAAGAAGGTTCTTAAATAGACTCAATTTATGTCGAGCAACATGATCAAAGCATTCATCAATATGATAATAGCTACTCATCATGTTGATTTATATAGCTGACTTATTATAGAAGTTCTACAGCATAACGTAGCCATAGTTACCGCTCATTTGAGCCGGCCTGTTACTGCTGATTCACCATGGTGCTAATAGGAGTAACACCCGGCATTATCTTACATCATAGTACAGCCGAACCTACATTGCAAGTGAACTAAGCATTTCTGAAGTCGAGGAGCAACCAAGGAATTCGAATACGTATCTATAATGGCTCTAAGTTATTTGGGAATAAGCCCTATATCACCGAACCAACCACCGTGGTAGTCCTTCCTCGTATAATTTCACAAAAAGCTTGGAGGAGAATTGTGGAGTTGTAGGCTCTTTTCAAAACCAAATCTTGTTGGGCTATCAAGGTGCTTCAAGATAGGAACTTTAGAACAGTTTTGGTGAAATTAACTTTGGATAATTAGCTTATGCCTTATACTATATTTGTCAAGCTCAAGATCATCCACTTCGCAGTAGCATATGCTGCAGCCATGGGCTTCTTTGCTCGTTTACAGGATCAAAGCGCATTGAGGGCGGTCTTGGCCTGCCCAAATTCGAGGTTTGGTTCTGGGACTCCCTTCCATACTTCTAATTTCGCGCTTGAGTTCAACTTTTTGTATTTTTGCTGTTACATAGTCTGAACGAGAAAGAAGTGAATTTGTTCATTGAGCCCTCCGAGCTACTGATGTAATGATTGCCAGTCCAAGTGCTTCTTTAAACCATGCCGAACTTTCATTTTTTTTACATCTATGAAGCCGTTTGCACATGCCTAACATATGATTTTTCAAGAGGACAATTGCAATTCTTCTCATTTATTTAGTCAAATCACTCTTTTGCCTCCACATAGGCTAAAACAAAATCTAAATTCGTACAACAAAAGCAAAAATAAGAAGCCAATGTACCGATCACTAAACAAGATAACAACAAGAAGAAGAAGACGGCACCCAAGGATGTGAGGGTTGTAAATTTGAAGATAAAAGTATCGAAAGGTTAGGATAAAATTATTGAAAATGGAAGAAAACATAAAAGCACCGGAGGATCTTCTTTCTCACGACGAGGGTCATCTTAAGGATCAATGGCGGACCAAGGGGACTCGTAGGGCCCCACTAACATCACTATGATCTACTATACTTGAGGAAGAACCTCAATACGGCTCATCACCCTGCGCTTGATGGCATTATAGCCACCGAGGCTAAGATCATACGGCACCCAGTGATCCTCTTTCCACCAGAGGAAGTAGACTTCCGGGTTACGCCCCATCACCTCCTCATAGTACTCTTGCAGAATGCCCTCCCTCATTCCGCTATCTGCCAGACGGATAGAACGCCAGAGCAAATTCTTCTGGCATCTCCACGAATCGGAGACTCCTGAGGAGGGTAAGGCCGCGGATGACAACCAGTAATGATTGCCAGTCCAAGTGCCTGCATCCGCGAATGAGGAGACTCTGAAGGCAAGGCATTGCCTGGCCATTCATCAGCACAAATCTCAGATTTTCCAGATTGATGAGGTACAAGTTCTTGAGCTTCGGGAACCCTCCATCTCCAATGTCCAATGTTTCCCCATCAAAGGCATTACTCAGACCAAGCTCCACGAGATTGGGCAAATTCTGGAGCGAACCTAGGGGGCTAGATTTCAATCTGCTCCGTCTCAAACTCACTATGGCCAAATTGTTCAGCAGAGGAAGCCAATGAGGCAGCTTCTTCAGACATCCTCTGATACTTAGAGTCCAAAGGAGCGGGGAGGTGAAGATAGAAAATCCAAATCAATTACTTCAGACTCACTTTCTGCAAACACCTCTAGGGATCGAAGGTGGGTCATCTTCTCGAGGGAGTGGCATAGTTCCTCTGCATCATCTTTCTTCAGGCCCGTTAGACCCAGCCTCCTTAGTTGAACTAACTCTCCAATTTCTTGCACTGTAATTTTGCTCCGACCACCTCCAGCGTTTACGCAATACAATTTCTGCAGTGATGTTAGTGCTCCAATGCCCTGGGGAGCTGAAAATCCCTTTCTGATAACCAAGGGTTGAGAAGCTGAGATTTCTTCATCGCGATACACCAACAGATGCCGTAGTTTCTTGAGCTTGGTTATCTCCATTGGCAGCTCAGAGACCAACGTGTGTTTAAGATCCAAAGTCTCTAGATTTTGGAGTTCCCCAATTGATTGAGGAATGATATGCACGTTGGTGCTTCTCAAACTTAGATACTTCAAGTGGAACAGAACTGGTATTTGTTGGGGAAGTTGTGAAGGCATGAACCTCTCAGATCTAACACCCTCAGCAGCTTAGAGCCACTTGGGACGAATTGCTCATCCGAGCTTGACATTTTTCCTGACTCAAAATGAGCAAAGAGCGTAGGCTGGGGAGATTTAGCTGGTTCAGTGCGTCGTTGCTGGTGTATTGGACTGATAGACGCCGGACTCTTTCGTGCAATTTTGTTTTCTGCTCAGATGCAAACGAAATAAAGTTTTCGTCTCTTAACTTAGAAACGATACTTTCACGCATTAGGTCATGTACCCTACAACTTCTTAGCCTTCCGTCTAAAGTTGTTCCTGCAATTTGCACCAAACTTCTGTTTATAAGCTCCTTCAGGTATATTTCAGCAACCTCCTCCTGTGTCATCCCTTCCCTTTCCTCAACAAATCCTTCCGCAATCCACAGACGGATGAGTCTCATACACTCAATCATATCATCCTCTGGAAATACTCCAAAGTACAAAAAGCAGCTTTTCAAGTTATAATCCAAATCATAGTAGCTCAAGCCGAGAATTTTCCTGAAATTTTGCATCAGGTCATTGCTTTCTAGTTCTGCAGCAAGCATACGAGAAATCCTTCCCCGTTCCTGAACATCTTTTGCAAATAGAAGACCACCGATTGTCACCATGGCAATTGGTAAACCCTCACATTTTTTCAAAATCTGTCGAGAATGGTTTTCTAGTTGGGGAGGACAGATATCCCTATGGAAGGCTTTCTTGCAGAATAAGAGCCATGATTCTTCTGGAGACAGAGGCTTAAGGGCATAAACTTTTGATTGGCTGGATACGCCAGTAACAACATCAGCTATGCGAGTAGTGATTATTATTCGGCCACAGAAACTGCTCTTAGGCATTGCATTTTTTATACCTTCCAGTGCTTTTAATTTCCATACATCATCTAGAACAATGACGTACCTCTTTTGCTGCAGAAAGTCTTTCACTATCTTCTTGAGGCTCGTGCTCTCCATGAATTCTATTCCTTGAGGGAGCGGTTGCTGAATTTCTCCATGGAGTTGTGCAATCATGTCCCTCAAAATATCCTCAATCTTATAAGACTGTGAGACACTGATCCATGCATGACTTTGGAAGTAGTCTTTTACTTGGCGACTATCGTAGACTCTTCCTGCCAGAGTAGTCTTCCCAGAACCCCCATCCCTACAATTGATACAACTTCAAGTCCGGGTTCTCCGTCGACAAGCCACTTAATTAGCTCTTCTCTCGGCTTGTCAATCCCCACCAGTTCACCTTCCTCGACTAGAAAAGCATCCTCCCTGAGGTCGTGTGATGAGGCGCCTCTGGTGGACATGCCAGCACTTTGCTCTGTGCTATATGACTTGACATGGTATCGCCGATGCCCTTCGCCGATGCTGATGACTCTTGACTTGATATCAGCTATTTTGGAGGAGAAATGATGGCGTGCTTTCGTGTTCTTTATGGATGGCTTGATCTTGTGAAAGTACCTCATGACCCCATCTCCGTGATCTCTTGCCAATTTGAGCGTGAATTCATCTAGAATATCCTCCACATCGTATGCAACATCTCTGATTTGTTTCACCCAAACCTTCAACTCAGGGTCATCGTCTTGCAACGACCCGGCACTTGCTAGAAAGGCCTTCATGAGCTCAAATTCATTTTTCATGAATTCAATGTCTCCACGTACCCCTTTCAATAATTTCGCCTCTTTCTCAATGAGCATAGCAAGCTTCACAACCAGAAAGGACACTGCGGATTCTGCCATTTCTCTTGCTCACTGATCTCACGAGATCAAAACTCAGGCCAGAAGGAAATTGGGTATAGCAGTTTGATATTACCGTCTGAGACGAAAAAGAAAGAATCCTTTGAATGAACATCCAAATGGTCTTGAGCTCATCTACTGGGCAAAGTCTTCCAATGACTTCTCAACTCCGATGGTACAGCACTAATTGCGATACTACGCAAACTGCCAAGTAAGTCGAGCAACGGCAATTGTATTGATGGCTCTTGCCGACAACAGCAATTGGTCATTCATGGACTTGGCAATTTTCTACTTGTGACTGGTCAACTCACAACCCAATCAACAATGGACGTGGATTTGAGATGCACAACGCAAAAAGATGAAAACTATGATTAAATATTTCTCGTACTAATTAAATGCACACAAAGAACCTTCCAAGGTCAATTTTAGAGCATATGGTCGTCGTAGTGACCTCTTACAAATTGTGTCACACCCCAAAACCTACCAAGATGGAGAATGACACGGCCATCCTTTCGCCCAAAGGGGCGTACCTCAAACCACCCAAGAGTCCCAAAGACATCGCTCGAATCTATTGACAAGCTAAACAAAGAACCTCAAAAGTTGGGAAAAGAGGATGAGCAACCACAGCTTAGTGAATAGTACATCTCTTCTAAGTAGATCGAGCAATCACTATACACACAGTTATAAGACCAAACGAAAACTCAATTAACCCAATTCCAACATATCACAAAACCCATGCTCAAAATAAGTTATATGCTACTTTAAATGTCACATTTTTACTTATAGGAAAGCTCATTCAAATTAATAATATCAAAGAAGAAACCAATGGTCAAATCTATTGGCCAATCTCATCGAAAGCACACGCCAAATGGTCTATTCCATTGGCCAATCTCATCGAAAGCACAAAGAATGGTCCATTCCATTGGTCAATCTCAAATTACACATCAATGGTCTATTCCATTGATAAATCTCATATAACATCAATAGGATGGTCCATTCCAAAAACTAATCTATTGCTCAATATCAAACTATGGTCATACACAAAGCCTTGTGACAAGGCTACCAAGATTAGCCCTGGCAATATCTTTACAAATTGGTGGCTCGCCCGAATGATATCCTAAACCCGGTTGCATACCCCAAAACCCCTCAATGGGTTCACAAAGTCTTATTGAGCATCAAATAACCATCATCCAATATCAGAAATCCAATCCGAATACATTTCACAAACCAAACAAATAACTTTCTTTTGCAATACGGCTCATTTTTTTAAATACATTTCTTCCTTTCTCAAATCATTTCTCAAATGATTTCCAAACTCATTCATAAACTAGTTTGTAATGCAATACATATATGTATCCTTTCACAATATATTTTTAAAACAATTTCCAAATCATTTTCAACTATTAAAAAGTAGTAAATGTCCGATCCATACTTTTATGCAATAAATATGTTCTTTCACAACTCATATAATTACTCAAATCCTTATTACTTTCAAAATATGAGTTTATAAATTCAAAAAGAGATAGCACCACTTCCCTAATCCCCAAACATCAAATAACCACGCTCACTTGAACCGGCATGGATATCGTAATCCTAATAATTAAATGAGAAACGACATCAAAACCAAGTAGAAAACTACGAAAACGCTAAACGACACTTAAACGTTAACAAGACAACTAACCAAAAGGCGCCCAAATCGCTTCTCCAAAGCGATTATCTAAACAGTTTGTCAACGCTGGAGTTTAAACGCGAAACTTGATCGCATCCATAAATTCCTCCACCAAACTCTGTTTCAAATTGAGCTTATAGTTAATAAAAAGATCACTCATAGCACTACAAGAACCCTAATTTGGCAGCCCCAAAATCAAGCCGAAAACTAACGAAAAATCGGCCAAAAACCACTGTTCGCGCACTTTCATTGCACGTACTCAACTTCAAAAATTCATATCCGGCAAACAGTAAGTCCAAATCAGGTTCTCCATAAAATCCCACGGCTCCGTAATACCGTAAAACTACTAATTCTATAAAAATACGCAGCTCAACGATTCAAAAATCAGACTTAGCCACTCGAATTTCCCAAAATTCCGAATTTCAAGTCCTAAATCGGAAAACTACTCCGATGGAATGAACGAGGGACACGAAGTTCTTACGAAGCGTTATGATATGAAGTCGATCGGCTAACGGGTTTTGCATCCAATGTTTCCAAAAAACTTGTGGATCGTAAAACCCTCCTTTTCCTTCTTCTTCTTCTTCTTCTTCTTCTTCCTTCTCTCTTCCTCTCTTTTCTCTCTTCTTTTTCCCTTCCTCGTTCACTCTTGGTCCTCCTTTATAATTGAAGTCCACTGTAAAAATGTTGAATTTTTGACTTTCTGATTTTTTTTTTTTTTGGAAATATTACAAATTGGTAATTCTCCTGCCTATCGAGTAACTTTAATTAGAAAAAGACCACAAAATCAATGAGAATTGCTACTCACAAGAAAAGTTACCAACCATGGACAGTCGAAATTTGGCGTAGTAGTGTCGAGATTGGAATTTCCATTGATCAATCCAACAAGCCAATTTATTAGCCCCGGTTAATTGATAATTTTGTCCACCTCCCTACCCCGGAACCAAGACATTCAAGATAAAGCTTGTGCAACTTTTTTTTTTTTTTTTTTCTCTTAAATCAGCTTTCTATTATTAGCGATGTGAAAATTTAATCCACTAACGGGAAGCTTAATATCATATTTTCATCCGATATTAGGGTAATCAATAGGTCCAAGTAACCAATTTAAGTCACCCCACAACTTTGGGAAATTGGAGAAATTTCATATATATTTAGGGAAAAGCATAGGCACTCTAGTTTACAAGGAGGACTATAATGCACATCACATTGAGTATTATTGCATGAGCCCGGTGCTTGCACTTGGATCCATCTGCACCACTAAAACTAGTGGATCGCAACGAATTTCACACAAGACCTATCAAATATAATAGTTCGGATGGACACTAGGCATATACACAATTCATACAATAATTTCTACATCTTCTTTTTGTGCATTTGAAACCATGGCGGGTCGATATGTTCAAGTACCTAAAATGGATAATGAATCTAGAGATACAGTACATAGTAACTCATTCATGAGGAGTTAGGTAGCTGAAGCTATGTTTTTTTTTTAGAATGGCCAAATTGTTTAAAAATCATTTACACATATCGGATGATCTCAACAGACATGTGTATGACTTAATCATCAAAATTGAAGCCTGCACTCCTGTAAACAATTCCACCAATGCATATGAATTATCTTTCACAAATATATATTTTGTATACGCCATCAAATTTTATATTGAAATTAGTATTGCGAAAAGCACTATTTAGTCCACTAACGTCATTCTTTTTTTCACATAATTCCCTCCATGTTCCTCAATCAGCGTAATGAAAGATAAATAAGTTTCAAGGTATGGTATGGGAAGACATCATAGCATACAAGGAAGATGAAATGAAAACCGGATTAGCCATATGACAGAACATTAATGTATTATGGCCAAAGGTGAAGATATCACAAATGGATCGATTCAATGAATGAATCATGTCATGGTCATGTATTATCGGGTCTATTTTGTCTATTGGCTCACTAATTCATTGGGAAGCCGTCCGAACCGGTCGGTTCCCCGACCGGGCATTGACTACATTGAACCCTTGCCAACCTCTTCCACCTTGGTTCTCCCCGAATCAAAGTAATCACGATCCCTAGAGGCGAACCATGGTGAACTTGATATGAGAAATGGATAAAGGTTAGGTCCCATCATCCTGATCTAGCAATGTTGTTGTTGTCCATTCTTTATAAGAAGTTAGGTTTGAACAACATGTGTTCGATTTGTGGGGTTCGTGATCCTTACAGTGAGGGAAGGTCCTCCTAAGTAACTAAAATAAGTTATTAGATATCATATTTTGATCCGATGTAATTTTTTAATCTGAGAGGCCCAATTGATCAATTTAACTCACCCCATTTGGTCTTGGAAAACTTGGAGAAAAAAAAAAGAAAAAAAGGCATCAGTTTCCTAGGAGGACTATAATGCCCATCCCCCCAAAATCCAACACCATCCGGGCATTTTGCATCCATTTCCACCACTAAAACTTGTGGATTATATGAATTTCATAACTCCCATTGTGATAACAGCTTAATGATGATGTTTTAATTGCAACCCTCCAGGCCTGTTAACTTTTGTCTTAGTTGGGTCATTTAAAATTTTGTTGAAGCCTTGAGAACATGCTTAATTAAGACATCATCCGAATACAGGACTTAGAGTTTGTGTTATTAAAATAAGTTTTGTTTCCCTTAATTACCAAAAAGTTGGCGGAAAATGTTAGACTTACTAGGAGTGATTTACAAAATCGATCTATTGAGGCGTTTTGTGATGATTGCATCTTTTTAGACCATGGCAAAAGGTCCTCGAAACACATCTTTTAGTAAATCGGATCCTATAAACTTCTGAACATAGAAAAGACTGGGAGGAATTGTTCATCTTCTGTTTCAAACAAATAATAAGGATTTTACTACGACAAGCCTTGAGTGAGTGGTTCCAACTTTTTGGCCTCTCATTTTCTTCATCCATTTGGTTTCATTCGGCACAAAAATGTTCACAAAACATTCTAGTAGATTAAATGGTGTTGAAAGGTCTTTGCAGCGAAATACTTTGATTCTATATTGCTACATAAAAAGAATTGGAGAAAAGTTCTTTTCCCAATGAACCAAAGTAAATTGGTTAGCTTCCTTTTCAACGTTTTACAAATATAAGGAATGTCACGTTGCATTAACTTGTTAATCTCTCTAAGGTTTAGCAATCATCTTAATCTAGGGAATGATACTTTTTAATCTTTTTTGTGCCTCTCTTATGGTATTCCTTTTCCTCTGTTTTTCTTGAGTAGGACATCCTTGGATCCCGAGTGGAGGGAGACTGTGGACTTGCCTAATCTGACCGAGAAACAGGTTCATGTATCTCTCGGAAATTAAGAGACTGTCTATATCAAAAAATTGGGTATAAACGTTGCCTATCAATTATGCCAATGATGTGAATAATTCCTTGAGAAAGAGAGAGAGAGAGATGACAAAGTTTGCATTGCATTTGTCTAATGCAACAAACTGAAGGTTCCTCGGATGAACATGACTCAAAACACTCACCAAGCATTACTTTTGGTACGACTCTGCAGTGAGTACCCACATGAGTCTGCCCCAACAAGTGATGGCAACTTCATCTTCCTCCGGAATTTCAGCTCTACTGATGATTTACCAATTTAGTGATAAATTTTCTAATAATTTGTCAATTTAGTTGTTCAAGTCAATTTTAGCTGAAAATCGCTGACTTAACGATCTAATTAGCGTCAATCGTTTCATGGCATGGCATACGACTTGTAAAATAATTTTTGCAACATTTTTTAAATTTTCTGAATTTTTTTTTCCCTTTCCTTTTTCTTACTTTACTTTTTTTTTTTTTTTTTTTTTTTTCCCTTTTCCCTCCACCGGTCATTTTTGGCCCTCTTGAAGACCTCCGGCGAGGGCCACCCTTTGTTGGCCTTAGGCAACGATCGTCCTTGTCGACCTTGGGTGAGGGACTTCCTTGCCCACCTAGGAGCGGGCATCCATCACCCGAGGCAAGTCCATCCGAGAGGGAAAAGAGGAAAACGAAAAGGAAAAGAAAAGAAAAGGAAAAAAAAAAATTCAGAAAATTTTTTAAAAATTGCAAAAGTTATCCACATTAACGCCGGTCGTAAGTCCAAAAGATAATCAAAAGCTAGCCACCACATCAGTGATTTCCAAAAAAATTGATCGAAAGGACTAAATTGGCAAATCATTAAAAGGTTTAGCACCGAATTGGCACAATTATTGGAGAACGAAAACAGTGCTTATCTTGTGTCTTAGCAAGTTAGTAATTGATGGAATATTAATATGACTATATTTTTGAAATCGGGCATGAATAAGACATGACAAGTTAGATCACGAACTGAATAAATTATATTTAAATGATCACAAAAATTGTGGAGAGGTGGAAAAATTAGCTACTAGTGATAGCAATGTTGAAGTTCGAGTTTATTAAACTCTTGAGATGCATATGAATTATATGCAACAAACAAAAGGTTTTAGAAGTCAATTTTGCTACTCTAACCCTATAGCTGTCTTTACATATATAAAAGAAAATAGTAGGGAAAAGAATATTAGAAGTGCAAAAAATTGTGGACAGTACTTACTTTAGTGCCAAAAGTTTTTTTTTTGGATAACTTAAGTATCAAATTGAAAAAAAAAATAATAACTTAAGTGTCAAATCATAGAAAAAGTGATCACTTAAATGTCAATTTTGGCCAAATTGATTACGACTTGGCATATTTTTATAAAAAAATCAATCCACGTGGATGTCTAAAATGATGTCACACAATATGATTAGCACTGAAGTGATCAATTTAAACAAAAGTTGGCACTTAAACAATCTCTATTTACAACTTTTAGATGGCATCATTTATGGATTATATGCTAACTAGGCTCGTTGGCGAGCCACGTAGGACTAAAAAATTAATATAATATGGCCCTATTGGATTTCCGACGATCCAAATTGGAGTTGGCACTTAAGTAATATGAAAAAAAAAAATTAACACTAAAGGAGCGTTGTACACAACTTTTGGCACTTTTAATGTTATTTTTCCAAAATAGTACAACTAAAACAAGGGGCACATGTAGCATTGGCCTTGCTCTATTCTTCATAAAAAGAAGTTATTGTGTCCTCTATTCGATTTTATAGAAGAACATACATCCATATAGAAATATGGCAAAAACTATATAAAGAAAAAAAGAAATCCCAATCTTGAAGGCACAATACATGCTATTGCAAAATATGGTCTTTCTTAAAATGTTTAAATATTAAACTACACTTTCATTTAACAACTTAAGCTTATAGTATCAAAGCAGGGAAGTTGCGAGTTCAAATCCTTCCAAATCCTTTGTTTGCCTTCCTTATTATATATTTTTTCACACTAGTCTTAGGTCATAGTCTAGTTTACACGTGCATAGTTAGTTTATAGGAAAATAGTCCAAAAAGTCATAAACCTATTATACTGCCGCCAATTTAGTCCTAATATTTCTTAAACTTTCAATTATGCCAATTTAGTCATAAATCTTTTGATGATTTGCCGATTTAGTCATAAATCTTTTAATAATTTGCCAATTTAGTTGTTCTGGCCAATTTTAGCTGGAAATTGCTGACTTGGCGATCTAATTAGTGTTGACCGTCCTACATAGCACCACCAATGCTGGCATAGATAAATTTTTAAATTTTTTAAATTTTCTAAATTGTTTTGCTTTTCATTTCATCTATTATTTACTATTCTTTTCTTTTTCTTTTCCCCTTTTCCCTCCATCGGTCATCATTAGGCCCTCGTGGATGGCCCCTCACCGCCTCAATCCAATGGCAGCCCTTGCCCATCCGTGGAGTGGGCATCCATCACCCGACGTCGACAAGGGCTAAATTAACAAATCGTTAAAAGGTTTAGAACAAAATTGATACAATTGAAAAGCTTAGAACTAAACTGGTAAGTTGTCAAAAGGTTTAGAACTACATTGATACAATTGAAAGGTTTACGATTGAATTGATCGTTGTACAATGGAATATAAGATTTTTTGGACAATTTCCCTCTTAGTTTCTAGTGGGCCCAACAGAGTCTACGATGTATGTTGTGTGGAATAAAGGTTTAGTTGGAAGAATACGCAATGAATCCATAACAATAGAAGACCTTTGCAATGCACAAGAATAAAATATACTAATCAGTTTACACTTTACTTTTGTGGCTGTTTGGCTTCCCTTCATTTGAATTATTGCAACTATTCTAATATGAACTTTTAATTTTGCTTAATCTAAAGATTTTTGTTAATGTGTTTTACATATATTCTTCGCATATCTGTATTTGCATGTCCATTAATATGTTTCACATATTTAACGAGTACTAAATATACCGGATTTTTGGGTACCTATTAATTTATAATAAGTGGCATATACCAAGTTTATCCAAATATTAGAAAGATTAAAAAGTAAAGTGTATGGAGAAATGTTCATCCCCAACATAAATAACGTGCACATTAAAATTATGCACAGTCAATACATTAGGAGTTGGTATTCCATTTTGACCAATAAGAACAACTTGATTGTGCGTGAGTGTCGGCATTGACTTCAAATCTTTCTTATCGCACAAATATTCATCAAAAACACTCATATATGTTATTATAATGTATTTTAATAATGGATAAAGTTGCATTAGTTGATTTCACGTTTTAGGATGAGGCTAACGAACGGAATGAAAATATCTTGAAATTTATCGAACTGGAAAATGAGAGAAAAAGGAAAAAAGAAAAAGAAAAGAAAAGAAAAGAAAAGAAAAGAAAATATCGAGTGCCCCGATTGCCTATCATACAGATTTACGCCTCCGTTTGCGTGATGCCAATCCGTCCTTCTCTTGAGGAGAACCTCAACGTAGCTCATCACCCTACGCTTGATGACATTATAGGAATCGAGGCCAAGATCATGCCACTCGTAGCCATCCTCTTTCCCCCATATGAAGGAGACTTCCGGGTTCACGCCCATCACCTCCTCATAGTACTCTTGCAGAATACCCTCCCTTGTTCCGCTACTTCCGTGCGGATAGAACGCCAAAGCAAAATCTTCTGGCATCTCACTGAATCGGAGACTCTTGAGGAGGGTGAGGCCATGGACGACAACCAGTAATGATTGCCACTCCAAGTGCCTGCATCCGTTAACGTTGAGACTCTGAAGGCAAGGCATTGCCTGGCCATTCATCAATACAAATCTCAGATTTTCCATTTTGGCGAGATACAATTGCTTGAGCTTCGGGAACCCTCTATCTCCAAAAACCAATGTTTCCCCATCAAAGGCATCACTCAGATTAAGCGTCACGAGATTGGGCAAATTCTGGAGAGCAATTAGGGGCTCTCGATTTAAATTTGGTCCATCCCAAAGTCACTTTGGCCAAATTGTTCAGCAGAGGAAGCCAATGAGGCAACTGCTTTAGACATCCTTCAATACTTAGAGTCCAAAGGAGAGGGGGAGGTGAGGATAGAAAATCCATATCAACAACTTCAGACTCACTTTCTGCAGTCACACATAATGATCGAAGTTTGGTCATCTTCTGGAGGGAGTGGCATAGTTCCTTTGCATCGTCTTTCTTCAGGTCCGTTACACCCAGCCTCCTTAGTTGATTTAACTGTCCCAGCTCTTGCATTGTATTCTTGCTCCGACCACCTCCAGGTTTTACACAGGACAGTTTCTGCAATGATGCCAGTGCTCCAAAGCCCTGGGGAGCTGAAAATCCCTTATAAAACCAAAGGGTAGAGTAGTTCTGATTTTTGGAAAACCATACACCAACAAATGACGTATTTTCTTTAGCTTGGTTATCTCCACAGGCAGCTCAGAAACCAATGTGTGTTTAAGATCCAGAGTCTCTAGATTTTGGAGTTCTCCAATTGACTGAGGAATGATGTGCACGTTGGTCCCTCTCAAACTTAGATACTTCAAGTGGAACAGAAGTGGTATTTGTTGGGGAACTTGTGAAGGATGAACCTCTCAGATCTAACACCCTCAGTAGCTTAGAGCCACTCGGGAAGAATTGCTCATCTGAGCTAGACGATGTTCCTGACTGAAAAGTGAGCAGCGAGCGTAGTCTGGGGAGATTAAGCTGGTTCAGTGTGTTGTTGGAGGTGTATTGGACTGACAGACGCCGAACTCTTTCATGAAATTCTTTTTTTCTGCTCAGATGCAAACGAAACAAAGTTTTCATCCCTTAACTTAGAAAGGATACTTTCACGCATTAGGTCATGTATCCTACAACTTCTTAGCCTTTCGTCTGAAATTGTTTCTGCAATTTGCACCAAACTTCTGTTTATAAGCTCCTTCAAGTATCTTTCAGCAACCTCCTCCTGTGTCATCCCTTCTCTTTCCTCAACAAATCCTTCTGCAATCCACAGACGGATGAGCCTCATACACTCAATCTTATGATCCTCTGGAAATACTCCCAGGTACAAAAAGCAGCTTTTCAAATTATAATGCAAATCATTGTAGCTCAAGCTGAGAATTTTCCTTACACTTTGCATCCTGTCATTGCTTTCTAATTCTGTAGCGAGGCTGCGAGAAATCATCTCCCATTCTTGGACATCTTTTGCAAAGAGAAGACCACCAATTGCCACTATGGCAAGTGGCAAACCCTCACATTTTTTCAAAATTTGCCGAGAAAAGTGTTCTAGGTGAGGAGGACAAGAATTCCCACGGAAGGCTTTATTGCAGAATAAGAACCATGATTCTTCTGGGGACAAGGGCTCACAGGTATAAACCTTTGATTGGTCGGATGACATAATAGCGATGTCAGCTATGCGAGTAGTGATTATTATTCGGCTACTGCGACTGCTATTAGGCACGACCTTTTTTATACCTTCTAGAGCTTCCAAGTTCCATACATCATCTAGAACAATGACGTACCTCTTTTGCTGCAGAAAGTCTTTCACCATCTGCTTGAGCCTCGTGCTATTCATGGATTCTATTCCTTGAGGGACCGGTTGCTGAATTTCTTCATGAAGTTGTTCAATCATGTCCCTCAAAATATCCCGAATCTTATAAGACTGTGAGACACTGATCCATACTTGGCTTTGGAAGTAGGCTTTTACTTGGTGATTGTCGTAGACTCTTTTTGCCAGAGTGGTCTTCCCTGAACCCCCCATCCCTACGATTGATACAACTTCAAGTCTGGGTTCTCCGTCAACAAGCCACTTAATAAGCTCTTCTCTCGGCTCGTCAATCCCCACCAGCTCACCTTCCTCGACTGGAAAAGCATCCTCCCTGAGATCGTGCCATGAGGTGCCTTTGGTGGATGCGCTCGCACTTTGCTCTGTGCAATACGACTTGAAATGGTATCGCCGATGCCCTTTGCTGATGCTGCTGACTCTTGACTTGATATCAGCTATTTTGGAGGAGAGATGATGGCGTTCTTTCAAGTTGTTTATGGATAGCTTGATCTTGTGAAGGTACCTCATGACCCCATCTCCGTGATCTCTTGCCAAATTGAGCGTGAATTCATCTAGAATATCCTCCACATCGTATGCGACATCTCTGACCTGTTTCACCCATACCTTCAACTCAGGGTCATCGTCTTTCGACGACTCGGCAGTTTCTAAGAAGGCCTTCATTCGCTCAAATTCATCTCTGATGAATTCAATATCTCCACGTACCCCTTTCGGTAGATTCACCTCTTTCTCAACGAACATAGCAAGCTTCTCAACCAAAAACGACACTGCGGATTCTGCCATTTCTCTTGCTCACTGATCTCACGAGATCAAAACTCAGGCAAGAAGGAAATAGGGTATAGCAGTTTGCTATCACCGTCTGAGACCAAAATAAAGAATCCTTTGAATGACATCCAAATGGGCTTTGAGCTCGTCTATTCGGCGAAGTCTTCCAATGACTTCTAAACTCCGATGGCACAACAATGATTGCGATAGCTAAGCAGACTGCCAAGTCAAGGAAGCTGCATTTCATTGGACCCCGGTGGCAGATTTTTATATTGCAGTCTTGCATTGATGATTCCAGCCGACAAATGGGACTTGGCAATTTGCTACTCTTGTTACTGGTCAACTCACATTCCAATAAGCAGAAAACGCGGGATTTAGGTGGAAGGGGGTGAGACAAACGCCTTGTCGGTGACTTTCGCGGAAACGCACCGGGCACCGTGGAATTCTTCTCTGTTAACGCGATTGCCTTCTCGCAACTACAAAAAATGACTTGTGTGATTAAGTATCCCAGCAAAAATCGTATCTCTGCATTTTTGGGAAAAAAAGTTTGACATTCTCAACGGGTTAAAACCATTTGGATGAACATCCAAATGGCTTTGAGCTCATCCATTCTGGGACCATTTGACGCAGTCGCTACGGTTATTTTATTGCGTTAGCTAAGCAACCGACAAAGTAAAGCCAGCTGCATTTCGTTCGGTCCCAGTGGCTGTTTTTTATATTACATTATTGTATCGATGGCTCATGCCGACAACAGCAATTGGTCATTCATGGACTTGACAATTTTTTACTCGTGACTGGTCAAATCACAACCCAGTCAACGATGGACGCGGGATTTGAGATGCACAACGCAAAAAGATGAAAACTATGATTCAATATTTCTCGTACTAATTAAATGCACACAAAGAACCTCCCAAGGTCAATTTTAGTGCATATGGTCGTCGTAGTGACCTCTTATAAATTGGTAATTCTCCTGCCCATCGTAGTAACTTTCATCAGTTTAAACGAACATAAGGAAAGACAATAAAACCAATGAGAATTGCTACTCACAAGAAAAGTTACCAACCACGTGTAGTCGAAACTAGTGTAGGAGTGTCAGGATTTGGAATTTCCATTGATCAATCCATCAAGCCAATTTATTAACCCCGCAAAAAAATTGATAATTTTGGTCCACCTCCTAGCCTCGTGGAACCCCGCGGAACCAAGACATCCAAGACAAAGCCCGTGCAACTTTTTCTTTTTTTGGTCTTAACATCAGCTTTCTATTATTAGCGGTGTGAGAACGAGCCCACTAACGGGGAAGTTTCCGCAACTTGAAAAGTCTCTATTGATGGTTGTGGCTGATTTGCAAGGTTAAAGAGTCAGTAAGGGTGTTCCCATTGTTTTCTTGTGTTCTCATTGTCTTAGTGTGTTCAGACTATCTTTTGAGAAAAGTACTAAAAAAGTCATAAGCATTTTCGCATTGGTACAAATTCGGTCTATCCGATTAATTTATGTCGGAAATCGCTAACGTGAACGCTAGCTATCCTATGTGGTACCGCTGGTCGGCACTGACATAAACAATTTTTAGAATATTTTAATATTTTATGAATTTTTTCCCTTTCTTTTTCTTTTTTTTCTTCCTTCTCTCCCCTGATTTGTGGCCGATCGCTAGCCATGGACCAGCCATAGGCGAGGGCGGCGTGGCCCTCACTGAAAAAAAATTAAAAAAATAGTATGTTGCACTTGAAATTTTTACTTCCCATCTCCAATGGCACAACATTGATTGCGATAGCTTATCAAACTACCGAGTCATGGCAGCTGCATCTCATTGGACCCTAGCGGCAGATTTCTGTATTGCTCTCCTGTTTCATAGATGATTCCAGCCGGCAAATGGGACTTGGCCGTTTGCTACTCTTGTGGCTGGTCAATTCACAATCAGAAAACGCGGGATTTAGGTGGAAGGGGTGAGACAAACGCCTTGTCGATAACTTTCGCGAAACGCACCGTGGAATTCTTCTATGTTAACGCGGTTGCCTTCTCGCAACTACAGAAAATGACTTGGGGGATTAAGTATCCCAGGAAATATCGTATCTCTGCTTTTTTGGGAAAAAAAAGTTTGACATTCTCAACGGGTTAAAGTACTGATTTTTACTCCTCTAACTTTCGCTCCTTGTGTGATTAAGTTTTCGAACTTACAGAAATTGTTGAATCGAGTCTTTCCCTTATTGGCCATCGACTATTCCGTCAAATTGCTTAAAGTGGCATAGTGAGCGACCACTAGACCCTTGCCAACCCGTTCCGCTTAGGTTCTCCCGAATCAAAGTAATCACGGTCCCTAGAGGCACAGAGGATGGTGAACCTGATATGAGAAATGGATAAAGTATAGGTCCTATCATCTGATCCAATTCGATGTTGTTGGGTTGTCCAGTTTAAAGAAGCGTTTGAACCGATTTACGTGCCAGGCTTTGTGGGGGGTATTAATCCTTAACACATATCTCCTCCTAAGTAACTAAAATCAGTTATTAGATATCATGTTGTGATCCGATATGGTTAGGGTAATCGATAGGCCCAAGTGACCAATTTAAGTCACCCCATAATTTTGGGAAATCGGAGAAATTTCACATGTGTTGCAGTCTGCGAGACACTCTAATTTCCCAGGAGGATTATAATGCCCATTCTCCATTTGGTTTCATTCGGCACAAAAATGTTCACACAACATTCTAGTAGATTAAATGGTGTTGAAAGGTCTTTTGCAGCGAAATACTTTGATTCTATATTGCTACATAAAAAAGAATTGGAGAAAAGTTCTTTTCCTAATGAACCGAAAAGTAAATTGGTTAGCTTCCTTTTCAACGCTTTACAAATATAAGGAATGTCACGCTGCATTAACTTGTTA
The DNA here is from genome assembly GCA_024733475.1 of Syzygium grande. Lineage (NCBI taxonomy): Eukaryota > Viridiplantae > Streptophyta > Magnoliopsida > Myrtales > Myrtaceae > Syzygium > Syzygium grande. The sequence goes on along the minus strand of JAMXDD010000005.1, from coordinate 8,679,312 downwards.
ATCTCTCTAAGGTTGAGCAATCATCTTAATCTAGGGAATGATACTTTTTAATCTTTTGTGCCCCTCTTATGGTATTCCTTTTCCCTCTGCTTTTTTTTCTTAGAGTAGGACAT